>CP125978.1:425629811-425880587 GCA_030063025.1 Avena longiglumis
ATGTACTTCGTTCAATTTACGTATTGCTGTAAAGAAGCACCCCTTGGAGTAAGCCATACATTTGACTCCCAGCTCTGACCATGGAAATCGACCTAACTCACTAATATTTCACACAACATATAAAACGAGGTCAACCCCATACAAAAAGGGCGGATGACTCGAGGACTCGCACAACAAACAACCAAACCACAAACACAATGACAAAGAAACCACTGCATTCCTTCATAGCAGCAAAATTTGTTCACGTACATGGAGAGTTATATGTTCATCTTAAGCTAACACTGAGTGGCAAAATACTCTATTCCGCAGGCTTCTACAAGGAGGCGCCACCATCCTTGCGATTGCGGATAAAGGGAACCTAAGGATTCGACGGGTACATCGTGAGCTCACCCGCCATGGCCACATGAAATGGTTACTCCACCTTGAAGTCGCGGTGCACCGGCTCGGGGTCATTGGGCGACGGCCGTTTCGACAAGGAATAAGGTGGCCATCGCTTACATGGTCGAGTACACATGGCTGCTCTGTCGGCCCAGCACCTCAAAAATCTCGACTGAGCCCGTCGACGAAGGGTACCCACTCGTGACGTCATCAAGGTCGAAGTCATTGGGAAAATCGTGAGCCCAAGGCTCAACGTAGTCGCCGCTCCACGATGAAAGGTCGTGGCGTCATGAACTCCACGACTGGAGCCGTCTCGAGATAAGCGCCAAACTTGGGCCGAGGTCATCGGGATCACCTCCGTGGGCGAGATCTCCTAAAGTATGCCCGAGGCAGGTCGGCGACAGGCGGCAGAATCAGCAGTGGTGGCGCATTGCGGCGAAATGCGATGCGCCTCTTCGGCGTTATCAGTGATCAGACCTGCAGCACACAAGAAAATAGTAAGGGAAGCACTAGCAAAACAATGCGAGGCACGCGCCTGGGGATTCGTAGAAGGAACACTCACCAATTAGCGGGTGACAGAGTTCCGTGATGAAATTTTGAAGACCTGAGAGGTCATTCTGCAGCCCGGCGACGAGCGCGTCCGACACCTTCCGCTCCTCAGAAGTAGAAGTAACGGCCGCCTTGGCCCGTCCATCCGCCGAGCTCGCTTCCGCCTTTGCCTCCTTGAGATCACGCTCGAGTTCGGATTAAGCTACCGGCGCTCAAGGGCGGACATGGGCAGCCGTCCTCACTTTCGCACGAGGCCTGGCAACCTCCTTCACCGCGGCCGTGCTATCCTCTGCTTCCACAACAAAAAGATTACAAACGTGACAAGTTCGAGACTAGAGCTAAAACACGACAAACACTCACCCACGGTCGCTCAAAGCTGCTAGTTCGCGGTCTGAACAGCGAGGACTCCTTATCCACGCGATGCTTGGCAGCAAGCCGCTTGGCCGACTCGTGCTGCAGGCCCTGTGCAACAAATACAGCGTCAGCAATAAAACTTCCTCAATGCCTAGCCCCTGAAATTCAACGACTAGCCACTCAGGGACTGGGCAACAAAATAGGTCGGCCTGGACGCTGAAATTCAGCGACTAGACACTTTCGAGGCCCCAAGGCGACAAAACATCCTAAGTGCATAGCCGCTGAAATTCAGCGACTAGCCACTGGGCGGACAACAAAATTCTAAGTGCCCTGGCTGAAATTCAGCGACTAGACACTCCAGGACTGGATGGTGAATACAGTAAGAATCCGACCACTGAAATTCAGTGGCCCGATCTATTGGAGATATGCCCTAGAGGCAATAATAAATTTAGTTATTATTATATCTTTGTGTTTATGATAAATGTTTGCATTCATGCTATACAGTATTAACCAGAAACATTAATACTTGTGTGGTTTGTAAACTAAATTAGAGTCCCTGGTAAAGCCTCTTTATCATACTAGCTTGTTGATTAATAGATGATCATAGTTTCTTGATCATGAACATTTGAGATGTTGTTAATAACAAGGTCATATCATTAGGAGAATGGTATGATGGACATACTCCTATAGATAAGCGTAGCATAAAGATCAAGTCATTTTAATAGTTCAATTGCTATAAGCTTTCTGATACATAGTAACCTAATTCCTTCGACCATGAGATCATGCTAATCACCATCACCGGAAGGATGCTTTGATGACATCAAACACCACACCGTGGGTGGCTATAAAGGTGGCATTGAGTGTTCGGGAAGTATGGGTTGAGCACATGGATCAAGAGTGGGATTTGTCCATCCATGTGGCGGATAGATATACTCGGGCCCTCTCGGTGGAATGTCATCCAATTAGCTTGAAAGCATGTGATGGATCACAAGGGATCACATACCAGGGCGAAAATAGTACTTATCGATACTTGAGGTTGAACTAGGTATGAGAGATCTGGATCAAAACCTCGGATAAGTAAACTATCGTGAGACAAAGGAAATTGGTATCGTATGTAAGTGGTTCATTCGATCGCAAATGTAATCGTAGAAATATGTGGGAGCCATATGAATTTCCAGATTCCTCTGTGGTTATTGATCGGAGAAGTGTCTCGATCATGTCCGCATAATTCACGAACCGTGAGAAACACACTTAAGGATTCGATGTTGTTGAGTAGTTATGGAATGATGAGTAAGAGACGAATGTTATTGAGTCTCGGATGGGATCCGGATATCACGAGGAGATCAGGAATGGTGGGAGAATAAGATTCATATAAGGAAAGTCCTATTTCCCGGAATTGGGAATGATTCGGTGTTTTCAGGAATGTTCTAGAAGAGGTCCGGAAGGTCCGCACTCTGGAGGAAGGGTACATGAATGTTTCATGACAATATGGAATGGTTGCATCATGTACTAGGTCACTGGATGGGCAAAATAAAGGGAGAAATCAAATCCTAGTTTGAAAGTCAAACAATTTGAAAAGTCAAGCGACAAGTTTGCTTGGTGGAGGAGAGTAGAAACCTACTTGGGAGGTTCCCTCCCTCCACCCGCCCGATGAGGCGAGTTGGGGAGGACTCCCTCCTCCCAGCAGCCACCCTCCACTATATAAGGAGGGGTAGGGCGCCCCCTACACCTCACACCCAAAAACCTTAGCCCTAGCTGCCAGCCTCCTCCAAGTCTCCGTCGCCACCTAGGGTTCCTCCAACTCGCCGAGTTGGGGCTTCCCCAAGCCCTAGCCGCCGGCCAAGCTCCCCCCTTGGTGCTTCTAAACCCTAGATCGCCAATGCACCTCTCTTGCTCCACCATACTCGCTCTGGCTTAAGGCGAAGCCCTGCGAGATCTCCCCTCTACTTCCGGTACCACGTCATCGTGCTGCCGTAATCACGAGGAGATTGCTACAACCTCCGCTGCCTGCTGGAACAAGGGAGAGTAAGGTCTTCATCGAGTACCGAACATGTGACCGACTGCGGAAGCGCTGCCGAGCGATGCAGGAAGGATCGTCTCACGCGATCTTGAGATCGGCAAGAATGCGACTACATCACCCACGAGTCTGCTCTCGTAACCGCTATGGAATCTTAGGGTGAGTTCCTCTATCGACTCATTGCTACAATCTAGTAGATAGATCTTGGCTTGTTTGTTTGCATGCGGTATAAATTTTGTTTTCCATACTGAACCCCTAATTGGTATCGAGCCAGGTTTATATGTAGATGCATTGCAGTAGAACACAATGGTCATTGTGGGTGGTGCTTTTATCATCAATTGCTTTTTGTACTTTGCATCTTGCGGTATGATGGGATGAAGCGGCCGGCTAACCTTACATGACATCGTTCATGAGACTTGCTACATGCTTAATATGCAACTTGTATTGCATAAGTGCTTTATGGGTGTCTATCTCTCTCTCGTGGTAGTATAGATCCAATTTACGGCAGAACTTGATAGTTCAAGCATAAATTGTGGTTCTTGTTCGTGAGTTAGAAGCGACACATATTGAAAGCCCTAAACCACGTAAAATATGCAAAGAAAAATTAGAAGCGCCTAACTTTGTTTTGCGGGGTGTCTTGTGATGTGATATGGCCATGATTGTGATTATATTTGATGTATGCACGTTCCTTATTGTAAGTTGGCAGCGGCGAGGAAGTGTAGTTGTCTTTAGAATTACATTAAGACCAGCGTGTCTATTCAAAGTAGTTGTAATAGTTGAAGTTGGTGGGCGACAACCATGAACGACGCCATTGACCTTGACGCCATACCGGTGATGATGGAAGTCATGTTCATTCTTGAAGATGGAGATCGGAAGCAGGTCATATCATATCACATATTATGAATTGCATGTGATGTTAATCCTTTATGCATCTTGTATTGCTTAGATTAACGATGGTAGCATTATAAGATGATCCTCAAGCACACAAATTTCAAGTTTTAAAGTGTTCATCCTTAATAAGCACCATTGCTAAAGCTCGTTGTTTGAAGCACCACGTGATGATCGGTGTGTTATATTCTGTTGTATACAACGTGAGCAAGCCAGATTGCTCATGGAAGCTAAGGTTTGATATTGACGAGACTAGCATATGCGAGACATGGTCTTGGAACCACGGATCAAGAAAGGTAAAGCATGAGTCATAGTAGATATGATGAACATGTTGATTGTTAACATTGAAGCTACATCAACTCTCGTGATGATCGGTTTTGATGTGGTGGATTTGGTTCGTGTGATCACTAAAACAATGTGAGGGATATTGTTTTGAGTGGGAGTTCACCTAGATTAATTTAACTATTAATTAGAACTCAATTTGTCATAAACTTAGTCTAAACTATTGCAAATATGTTGTAGATCAATGGCGGCCCCTACCAATAATTTTAATGTGTTCCTAGAGAAAGAAAAATTGAAAAACAATGGAAGCAACTTCGCGGATTGGTTCTGCAATTTGAGGATTGTCCTCAATGCTGGTAATTTGACCTATGTGCTGGATGCACCGCTAGGTGGACCACTTGCATCTACTGCTACCGATGAAGTAAAGAATGTTTACATCACTCGGAAGAATCAGTACTCCACAGTTCAGTGTGCTATCTTGTATGGTTTGGAATCGGAGCTTCAGAAAAGGTTTGAGGTGTCCAGGAACTCAAAGTGATATTTGAGGCTCACGCGGCAGTTGAGAGTTATGAGGCTTCTGAAAAGTTCTTTAACTGCAAGATGGAAGAGGGCAGCTTTCAAATCGGTGAGCATGTGCTTAAAATGTTCGGCACGCATAAACAAACCCCAAAGTTTGGGTATAGTGATTCCCTAATTCTTTGAGGATTTAGTGTCCTCAATCACTACCAAGTTACAAGAACTTTGTGATGAACTACAATATGTAAAACATGAACCAGACGTTGCCAGAACTCTTCTCCATGTTGAAATCTGCAGAAGTGGAGATCAAGAAAGAGCACCAAGTGTTGTTGGTCAATTATTCCACCAAATTCAAGAAAGGCAAGTCTAAGCAAAAGGGAAACTTCAAGAAGGGTGGTAAGAAAGTTGCCGCACCAACGAAGAAGACCAAGGCTGGGCCTAAGCGATCTTGAGTGCTTTCTTTGCAAAGGAGAAGGTCCTTTGGGCGAATTTCCCAAAGTACTTGGTGGATTTGAAGACAACATCAAGAAGAAAGGTATATCCGATATACATGTTATTGATGTGTATCTCACTAGTACTCATAGTAGTGCACAGGTATTTGATCTTGGTTCGGTTGCTCATATTTGTAAATCGAAGCAGTGCTTTGCGAATAAGCGAAGCTAGCGAAGAGCGAGGCGACGATCGCGTTGGAAATGTATCAAAGGTTGATGTGATCATGATTGACACGCTACCTCTTCATCTACCATCGGGATTAGTTTTATACTTAAATAATTGTTATTTGGTGCCGCGTTGAGCCTGAACATTATATCGGATCATGTTTATTGCAGAGGCGATTACTTGTTTCCCGAGAATAATGGTTGTTCGATTTATATGAGTAATATGTTTTATGCACATGTCGTGGTATTGCTGAGAAGCATATGGAGGGGTCCTCACGGTGCGTGTTTAGAGGCGATGGGTAAAGGCGGACGGTTGGCCAGTGCAAGGTAACCACAGCTTACCCAGGTTGAGATCCCTAGCGGTGGCGGAATCCTACTCTGCTATAAATCACTATAATGTGTCATGAGTTCTGAGAGATATGTTGTGCGAGGTGTGTGTAAAAACGATGCCCTAAAGGCTCCCATAGGCCCGACTTATATAGTCGCTAGGTCCTAGGGTTACAGGGAAAAGTCCTAGCCGGACAGGTTACATAGTTCTACACCGTCTATTACTAGTCTTGTGTATCTTGCACTCCAAGGCTCCGGGTACGCTGGTGACTCCACCGTAGCCTTCCTTTATCCGGCATGGGCCTCCCTTCTGGATCCACCTAACTGGGCCGCCCAGCAGGACATAGGGCATGCTACCGACTATGGGCACTCGGGTTAGTCGGATAAGAAACATGCTATGAGGATACCCATATAGCATATCCCCAACAATAGCCCCCGGAGAACTCCGAGATCTTGCGCCATCTTGCCTCTTCTCGTGGAATGCTCCGTCTAGATGGATGTCGGAAAATCATTAAGCAATATCTTGTAGTCCTCCCAAAGAACCCTGCAAAGGTTTTCTCCATCTTCTATAAATAAGTTGGAGAAACTCTGAATCTTCCATCGTACGCTCCCGTTGTCGGATTAAATCCGTCCATGCCAGAATCTTCGATGGGACGACTCATCTACCATGTCAGTTATGACGAAGTAGGCTATAGGTCAGCGACGCCTCGTAACTTACACATGTAGAGAACGTAATCATATCCTCTTTTACCGTGCGAGCGATACGAACCATTGGCGACGGCGGTTAGAGACGTGGAGAAATTACCGCGCAAGTTCACGAACAGGTCGTCTATGCGGCAACCATCCGATTAGCTGCACGAATCTTGACGCAGAGTAAGATAAATAGTAACCGTGGGACAGTTGCCACTTTTTCACCCCATTCTCTCGCGTCATCGTCTTCTTCCTCCAGCCGCGCGCCTCCTCGAGCTCTTCGCGAAAACCTCGAGAAACCCTAGCCTTTCTCTCTGCACCAGTCGCATCCTCTCCCTCCTCCATGGCTAGCAGCAGCTCATCCCCATCAATAGCGGCGTCGAGCAAAGCCGCGGCGAAGCCGGCGAGCTCCGTCGTCGTGCCCCTAGAGGGCCTGGTCATCCCCGCGCCGATGATAGAAACCACCATGCTCCAAGGCCGGTGAGCCTGAAGAGGAGCCAAACTCGCACAAAGGCGGCTGGCCTTGACTCGGACATCATGGCAGCGACATCCAAGAGATGGTCGCTGAGGTTACCTCCTGACGGAGGAGGCTCGCTGGTGGCCTGGCGGCCGAGGTGACCTTCTCCCAAAGGGAGAAAGTATACCTCGGGCGCAATTAATGCTGATGCGTTTCTGCCCATCTCCCACTTCTTCCTGTCCGTCTTGAATCACTTTAAGGTCCAACCCCAGCCTCTCCCCAATAGCATCTTAGTGCTTAGCAACAGCGGCACTTTGTGAGGGTTACAGGGATTAGGCCTAGGTTAGATTTGTTTGTCTACTTCTTCACCGTCAAACATGAAGCCGGACACGATGGGGAGGAGCTTAGAAACTCGGCACCATAAGCTTCAAGATCCGCCCTGCCGGCGGTTCCCACATCGCCACGACCAGTCATGCAAAATTGGCGTGGACGTGCTTCTCGGCTGACATTCCTTTGGGCCGAGAAGTAGCGCATCGACTTCGTGGATGGAGCCACCGCCGAAGTTCCCACATGCTGGTCTCATGCCTCTCTTCCCTCCGACCTCAACGCTTCTTGCGCAATAAGGCGGATCGAGTGGTTCCTAGAGACGGGCCTGACCGGCTTGGACCTAGCCATGTGCTGGTTCATCAGGCGGATCCAACCTCTCTGACACCGTCTGCACGAAGCTTATGCAGTACACCCGGCGAAGGGATACCTCCGTATCTCGAGGACAACTTCGAGCGACTCCGTCAAGTTCCGCCTTAAGGACATCGTCAGCGTGAAGGACAAGAAGCGTGGCTTCACCTCACCTACGACATGTTAGTAAGCGGAAAGTGCCCAAATGTAGGTATTTATTTTCCGTGTATGACATTGCTCCGGTTTTTCGTCTTGCCAATATCATCTTGTCTAACACGATAATTTCTCACTTAACAACTTAGCGATCTAGAGGAGGCAACTTTGGCCGCCCAAATCTATGATCCCAAGATGAAGGAAGTCACAGTCGTGTCGACGATGATGCCCGTGTAGCACGAAAGCGGAAGAGCTCCACCTCCGACGCCGACGGAGGCAAGAAGAAGAAGGCGGAGGTGGAGCCTCAAAAAATCTTAGCTGCCCTAGAGGTGGAAAATAAGAAAGCCACCAGGATGTTTGCCAAAGCACCCCCCCCTAGTGTAAGCTTCTTATTCTCCAAAATTTTCTTATTTATCTGTCTTATTCCTGTACTTATGCATTTTGCACGTTTCAGGAAGAAAGCCACAACCAGCCTCAAGAAGTCCTCCAAGACTCTTGGGGCTTCTAAATATTAAAGATATGCATCGCGACTCTTCCCCGACATTGCCCTGCTACTCCTGCCGTCGAAGCCCTCTGCTCGACAAGCTCCCAAGTCCAGGATGCACCACCCATTACGCCATGGAAGTCGATTACAGGCGCCCTCAGAACTCGCAATTGTCGGGCGGCGACGTGAGGAGGCTACTCTTCAAATGGCTGAGCTCGCTAAGGATGCCATCAGGTGGCAGCAAAGGCGATGGTGGGTGCTGGTACCTCTTCCGAAGGCGGCGCCTCTACTCCCCAGAAACCCTTCGAGCTGCCGAAGATTATTTTCCTGGTGCTTACGCCGGGTAGCACAACTATGGTTCCTGGAGGAGTGACGTCATCTCCCACATGCGGTCTTGAAGAGCTACTCCGTCAAGCAGACATCTTGCAAAGTAACAGCGTTTCTTTTGGCAAGCTGCTGGCCGAGAGTGCTACAAACCTCAAGATCATCGCACTTGTAAGTTTTACTTTACCTTTTGCATTTCATATGAGTATCCCACAGCCCCGGCCCCAGGATGTGGCGGAAAACCATTGGTTTTACATCTACATGCTCTAAGAGTGACTAAGTTAGAAAACTCTCCTTTGTAGCCCCCAAGCATTTAGATGGAATGAATTATTCCGACTAGATGCTTTAAAATGTATACACATTGTTCATAATTTTAAGTGATGTAGCCCCTTGATTTGTAACTGAATTAGTTCCGACTAGATACTTAAAGAAAAGCTAAGCATTTTCCGAGTTAAAACTTTATACTGGAGCCCCCAAGCTTCTAGTTGAGAACTGAATTAGCTCCAACTAGATGCTTAAAGAAAAGATAAGCATATTGCTAAGTTAAAATCTCTCCCTGTAGCCCCCCGAACATCTAAGTGGAAAATTTCTGACTAGAAGCTCTAAGCGGACTAAACAACGGCTTGACTTCGTGTTTGTTTCCACAGAACGAGAATGCTCGGAGTGGCATGGCCAACGATAAGTACCCGGAAGATGTGGCGGACCTTGAAGGTGAAAAGGTAAACCGCCATCTTGAAGGAACAAATCATCAAAAACAAGAGTCTGTTTTCTTTTGCTTTACGTCTTACTTTTGTGCCTTCCTTCTTGAGTACTCTTGTGTACTTTGTTTTCTCCGACTTGCATAGCATGTTGCCAAGGCCAAGGATATTGTTGAGCGGTCCAAGCATCCAACAATTTGGACAGCGAACAAGATCCTTGAAGGAGAGGAAGAAATCTTTGAAGATGCATGAGGATTCCATGAAAGCCCTGCAGGACCCCACCTCCGCTGAGATCAATCTCTTGAAGGAGGAGCTTGCGATCCTAAAGGATCAGAAGCAAGCTGCCGATGAGCAAAACCTTCGCCATAGCGAGGCGTTTAAGCTCCTCCAACAAGAGAAGGAATCTTTATCGGCGTCTGGCAGGCTAAGGCCAGCATCTTGATGAGTGTCCTCGCCTTGTAGCTCAGTAGTCTGGGTACTTAGAAGTTGAACTCATGCAATTCTTGTCGGAAATTTCAGCGCCTATGGAAGCTTAACCATCGCCTCCTTCGGACAAGTAATGCATGATTCTTGCCGGCAACTTCATCAATACCGCCATCAACCAAGCCAAGGAGATTGCCAAGCCCCTCCAAATTTATATCAAGGCCTCTGACTCCGTGGTGAAGTACTCGGAGATTCTGCGCCGATCCCCCAAGCGTGTCGCAAGCTGGAAAGCTTCATGTGCACGGGCTGGCGCAAGGATGGCGTTGTCCATGGTGAAAGCGCACTATGAAGGTGCCGACATCCGACACGGTGACATCTGGTATCAGCAGCGTGGATGATAGCGGCAAGAGATCGATCACAAGCCATCTGTCATCACTTTCGCGGGCTATGACACGGGGTTGCGAGTTGGTGGTCGGCGTCTTCGTGCCAGGAACTTTCTTGACAACGACCACAGATCCTCAGAGTCTCCTCACAGGTGACGTTGAAGGTGAATCTCCCTGGTGATGATGCGGCCTCAAGTCCCCTGCACCCAAGGTGAAAATACTTTGTAATTCTTGTTTCACCTGAGTGTGCATTGAAAAACTTGGTGATGTAATCTTAAAGGCGGAAAACAAGGTTTGTCGTATCTTGCTACTTAAGAATTAATGCCGATGTATATATTGTTTAAGCAAGTGCTGGCTTATCCGTTACTCTGGTTCTTATGCTTGACTTTTTGTGAGTCGGAAGACTGGTTGTCGAACCATGCGCTTAGGTGATGATGCCCAATGGCACCGTCGATAACTTTGAGCACAAAATCGCGACAATAAGTGCCAAAGTCACTACTCGAGAATCCACATAAAAACAACAAAGAACGTAGGTGAGAAAACTTAAGCTAACGCCCGTGGCGGAATTTTCATAAGTGCAATCATAAAGCTTGTGCATAAAGGTTTATATGATCCAAAAATGAACACTAAAGGAGGTAAAAGACTCAATATGAGTGAACCAAAGAGCTTTATTTCATTGATCATATAAGAGGTACGATTAGATAAAAAATGCTAAGTGTAGAAAGGACGTGGCTGTGCTATGTTCCATGGTCGATCAAGCTCGGTTAGTCATCATCCGGGTCACGCCGCTACGCTTATGATCCTCGTTGGGTCTATCCTTGAGCTCACGATTGTCGAAAAGGTAGTAAGATCCATTGAGCGGCGCCTTGCTTATGATGAACGGTCCTTCCCATGGCGGGATAATTTTATGACTTCTACGCTTAAGTCGAGTACTAAATCCCCCCTCTTTAAGCAGTGATGCGAGCGCGAATATGGTAGCTCGTAACTTCACTGGTAGATGGCAGATCTTTGGCATGTCAAAACGCGCTCCTCCTCGAGAAGGTCCACATCAAGGCGTCTGGATTCTTCAGCGTTATCTTCTTCATAGGCGGCAACTCTTGGTGCATCGTGGAGGATGTCGGAGGGTAGGATGGCTTCTGCTCCATATACCATGAAGTAAGGGGTGTAGCCAGTGGATCTGTTAGGTGTAGTTCGTAAACTCCATAGCACAGATGGCAATTCTTCCGCCTAGGATCCAGCTTCTCTATGTAGCGGTGCCTCAAGACGTGGCTTGATTCCCTGCAAAATTAATCCATTGGCTCGCTCAACCTGACCATTGGATTATGGGTGTGCCACAGACGCAAGGTCAAGTCGGATGCCTTTGTCCCAGCAGTAGGCCTTAACTTCTCCGAGTGACAAGTTTCTTCCATTGGCGGTGATGATGCTATGTGGGAGACCAAATCTCACCACTAGATCCCGGACAAACTTGAGGGAAGTTGCCCCATCAAGCTTTCTAATGGGTTTAGCTTCTATCCAATTGGTGAATTTGTCAACTGCTACAAGCAGATGCGTAAATCCACACGGTGCCGTTTGTAACGCTCCCACCATGTCTAGCCCAATTCGCAAGCAAGTTATAGGTATTGTTACGAATTCTTGAGGACATGTGGTTATCGGGCATAGTATTGGCATCTGTGCATGTTTCAACCAGCTTGTCGGCGTCGCCTTCACGGTCGACCATTAGAATCCTGCGGAAGGCTTTGCGATAACGATCGAGGCGGCGTGATGCCTGCAATATCCGAGATGGATTTCGCTTAGGATTTCCATACCTTCTAGCTGGGAAACACACTTTAGGTATACACCAGTAGTGCGGAGGATATAGGGATAGCATCCTTCCTATTGCGTGCATCCCTCCGTCTTCGTTCTGATGAACCCGTCCACGATCCGACATCTTGAGGAGATCTGTCCTTGGCGGTTTGTCTTGGCTAGATCGGCGAATTTGGGTTAAATGAAGCCTTTGAGAGGTGGCCTTTTTCTGCTGCTTTACCGCTTGGCCACTAGGTCATAGACCTGTTCCTTGCCTCGAGCGATCTATCTTGCTCGAAGGGTCTTAGCGGCCCGAGGTTAATGAGTGGGGTGGGCATCTGCTTGCCTTCTTTGTCAATGTATGGCTTTGTGCCCGGCCGAGGCCATCCCTGGTTGCGCCGAACACGGGATCCTTGATGACGCAAGACGGAGCCTTCTTAGCCTTCTGCTGCTGGAGCAGAGTCTTGTACTCGGCCTCCATTGCTCTAGCTTTTTCTATGGACTTCTGCGCGTTGACCAGATCTCGATCTAGTTTAGCGCCTTGCTCCACGATGGCTTGCACCTCCTCCAGCAGCTGCTGGCGTTTCTCGTCAAGCTGAGTCATGTTCCAGATATGATCAACAGTTAGAGGCTCGACGAGGAGATTGCAGTACATCACTCTATCAGCTGGAGTAACATGGGCTGCTGCCGACGTGGATGCTGGAGGCGGCAGGTTTGCAGTGTTGTTGTTGCTCGGACCGGTCCGGAGTTCTGAAACTCTTGCCTTTGGGTTAAGCGAGGCGGCATGACCTTTGAGCGATCAATGTCGTCAGCAATTAGTGGCCCCTTCCCCTTATCCAGTGCTGTAGGCGGAGCTTGCCCGGGCTGGTCTTCGTCCATCGATGTCCGAATGGTGACGAACACCCCTCAAGACATGACGGTGTTATTAGCTTGCTCCACTACTAGGAAACAGGCTGTTAGTGGCGCACCCGAAATGCCCATCCGTGGCGCACTAGCAGTGCGCCACGCAGACCTCTTTCTGGCTATCTCTCGGCCGTGGCGCCTTAAGTGCGCACGGTTGTGTAGAGATAGGCGTGGCGCCTCTAATGCACGAAGTTTGGGATGGTGCGCTACCACAGGATCTTCGTGGCGCACCCAGTGCGCCACTAAACTTCCATAGTGCGCTTTAGGTGTAGTGCGCCACAGAAGGTAGACCATGCGCCAGATGTATTTTTTTTTTTTAATTTCGAGCCAGATTATATACAATCAGATTATATACAATATTACAGCAGATATACACACAGATACAAGATATACAATTATATATATAAATACTCAATATGAAAAACAAGATTGAAACAAATACATATAGATAAGTCTCATACATGAATACATAGTCTAAGTTAATTACATTGTTTCGATCATGTTACAAAGTAGTAGTTGGTGACATGCGAATACATGTGTCGATCGAACAAGTTAGATCTCGGAAGCTCGCCTAGACATCTAAACTAGCTAGCTAGACACAAACGCGGTATAAATAACCAAAGAAGATAAGCATGATCACCGCCCAGAACATGTAGGTCTTCATCCGGTTCCTTGTCCTAACTCACGCTAGATAGCGTGTATCTAGCTTCGCCTCACCATAGTGTTGTACCCTTTGTAGCTATTACATTGAAATGGTGCATTTTTGTCTCCGGCAGTCTTCCCAATCATCGTAGACTCCGGGAACCCGTCCCTTATACACGACGTAGCACGTCATCTATAAGTTAACAATAATAATTAACCGATTAATGAAAAAAAACATATATAATTAAAGTCGCATATGAAGATACACTTATAGAAAGTACTCCTAAATCAAAAAGACATAGGATTATGCTACGATGGAACTGTTCGCCAAGTAGGATGCACAACACCTGGACCTGTGCATAGCACAAGGCGAACAATCCCATCGCAGCACATTCACATATAGTGTGCCACGACATTTCAATCATCGACATTATTCTCGAAAAAGACCAAAGTAACTCAAAAATCATGCCTCATATATATACATAGGTCGTTGGACACAGGAATATGCTACGATGGAACCGTACGCCAAGTAGGATGCACAACACCTGGACTTGTGCATAGCACAAGGCGTACAATCCCATCGTAGCACATTCACATATATAGTGTTCCACGACATTTCAATCATCGACATTATTCTCGACAAAAAAGAGTAAGGAAAAAAAGAAGGACCAAAATGAGCAAAGGACCAAAGAGTAAGCAAAAAACCAAGCATTGATTGATATATAATAATAAGCAAAATAAGTTCACTTGTCGTCCACACACACACACAATGGTCATCTATAGTTTGTAACTACAACTAGGCCAACATCAAGCCTTACGGCTTTAGGAGAGCAGGAGGCATACTGTCTCGTCATGAACTTCCTATAGTCACCCTGCATCTCTAGGCGATCTTCTATGTCACGGTTATTGGGATATTTCCTCCATAGAAGATCCCCAAGTCATGACATCACGAAGATGATTGCCCCAAGCTGCTTGCTGGATGCGATACATCTCTTTTCTAATATCCGAATCATTGATCTTGGCCTTTGCTTGACCCATTGTTTGAGATGATCAGCAAGATAGAATTTTGCTGGTCAAGTAGGAGCGCCCTCATGTGATGGATAGGCTTCACCTTTCTTGTTTTTCGGCCGCTTCACGAGGAACTCCGTTACGTGGTTGAAGGCGTGCTGCCGAACTTGACCTTCGTGCGCACGAAGGTGGTGCTCGTCGAGGCAAAGCGGTGAGAGCATCATCGAACTTCCTTGATCTTGTCATAGTTTTCTTCTTTTCTAGACTCCCGAGTGAAAATCGTGGCGATGGGAATGCTTGGCGATAAGGAGATGAGCGTGCAGTGTTCATCTCAGCGCAAAAAATTCAAATGGAATGTGTTGGAAAAAGAATGATGATGATCTAATAAAGCCAATCAATGGTGGCGAGTGAATAACGACTTACTCGGGAAAGTAAGGCACGAGAATGTATTCCTTTGTCTTGTTATACGAGGATTCTTTTTAGAGTCGAGGCCACGATACGTCGTTAGTGGGGAACCCAAGCAGCCGTCATGCATGTAGTAGGGTTCCACTATAGCGATGCGGTGTGTTCTCTCTAATGATCTGCATGGCGGTGAGAGAAAGCAGACGGACCATTGTATAGTGCACGGGTATAGGTGGAACATATTGAAGATGTCGTCGAACGCAGGAAGAACAGATCCTTGAGGGGCATTGTCGTGAAGCCCAAGCACTGTGGCACCTTAACCACGAATCAAGTGCGAGGATCTTTCTCCGATAGAAGGCGTCTCTCTATAAATCGGCCGTCATGCACACTATGCAGTTCCGGCTGGCGAGCTTCCGCAAATTGTTAGGTATCATGGGCTCACGCCACATGAATCCTCCACATAATTCCCTCGGGTCTTGGTGGCCCGTCCGAAACCTGATCGGATTCGCGGTTGTTGTTGGCATACCGCTGGCTCGAGCTGCTAGATTTTCTTTTCTGCCCTTTTTCCTTTTGGAGAGCGGGCAGGCACCGCATCTGCACCGGCCGCCCCTATGTAGTGTGTCAGGGCTTAGAATAAAGGGCGATTGGTTGTATCAGCTGGCTCTATAAAGTCATAGTGGGCGTCTCACGAGAACCAAGCAGGCGCTTGGTGATAGTGGCTTTCTGTGGGGCCACCAGCTAGGTCTTCTTCGTTAAAGCGAGTGCTGAAGAAGTGATCATTCAGTCTTAAAGTCCTCGGCGGATCTGCGCCATGTGCATATCATCAACATGATCATCCGACCCACCGCATGGAGGTGACGGCGAGGCGATAAGGGCCTTACCCGCTTATCGGCCAGCACGACAGTGGTCTTGTTGTCTGGCGTGATGGCCCCGCCGTCCCCAAGCGGATCATGCTCTTTGGCCATAGCAAGAATAAGCGAAGCAACCGAGGACATATGGATCTTCTTCATCCGCTCCTAGGGTTGAATGGGAGGTTCTAGGTCGTCGCCCCTTAGCACCCGACTAATTTTAACCACATGCACGCTATCGGCATCGGCTTTGAGTGGAGCGTGCGCTACAAGGGTTGAACGATGGTACCTTGGCAACATCCCTCACTCGTTGTTCACGTAGCATAAGAGAGTGCAAGGAACATCCGTGCGGAAAACATGTCTGGCGTCGTCGGGCGAGATGCCATAAGAGTAATAGATGGCATGAAAGCGGTAATTAAAGCAATTTGTTTACCGTGATGGCGTCGAGATCGGATAATGTCGACGCACCGCTCTGGCGATGGGCGTGCAAGAGCGGAAGGGCTGCTTGATGGCGGTCTGGCGGTGTATTCTCCCTACCGGGTGCTTGGAGCTCCGGTGCGCCGGCGATGGCGAGGCACCAACATGTACTCGGCTCATGATGATGGCGAAGTCACCAACACTTGCGGCGCCAGCGGTGCTAGCGGCGAGTCACGAACACGTAGTTCGCTGATTCGTTGGCGCCGTGTTGTTAGTGGCTGACCATGCTTGGAATCGGGCACGGCCCTACTCGACCACCCGCACTCCAGTTCGCTATTGACTCCACCAAGGTAGGCAGGAAGGACGTGAGGGTGATTGCCAGGTTGTCTTGGACGATCTGCGGTATCCGCGCCACTTGTGCCTTAAGTTCTTGAACCTCTCGGTTTTCCTCCTCGCTCCTTACCGACAGCGCTACATGCGTCCTCGGCGGTGGACCAAAATGATCCACCCAATTCTTACCCCCGAGGCCGGCTAGACGGCCAGCCGACGACGGCTTCTTCGAAACCGGCTCTATTTTCTTGGCCCGGTTCATCGCCTACATTAAAGGTTTTCCACCGTGTGGCGCCGTCGACCCCACAGGATGAGGAACCACAGGATCCATTACTAGCAACAATTTCCTCCTCCTGCGGAAAAAGTAAGTGAATCATTTAGATCATCGATTAGATTGCAATCGTGTTTATCCTGTAATTAGATTATACTTACCACAATTTCTCGAATTCCTTCACCGCAGGATCCGCGGTGAGTTGTTTTTTTGGGTCCACATGGTAGCGGGCCCTGATGAAGTTCGAACCTGCCCGGTTCGAATTTTGCAAAGGGGTTTCTATCCCCTTGGATCTATACTCTTCGTCCTCCTTATTCCATTTGGCCTCCGCGGTTCTGTATCCACCAGATCCGAGATGGTGATGACCTATATTCATCGCCTGCAACACCTTTCCCCGATTACTATTGGCTAGGGCTCTTTCAGATTCACACCTCTCCTTGAACTCCGACTGATCTTGGTGATCTGGGTCAATCTTCTGGATCTCCTCGAGACTTTTGCCTTCTTTATAGATCTTCTTCTTTATCCGGGTTCTCCAGTGGCGGTGGTGCTCATCTTTATGAGGCGGATTTGTTTACTTCATTCCCATGATAATTTTGTTACGATACTTGGCGGGAACTTGTATCTTGCGTGCGACTTCTCGAAGAGGTGTGCGCAAGTAATATCTTTATGCGGAGATTCTCGGTGTTGATCGAGATGGTTGTCGGGTGATCGCCGCCACTTGCCCATTACCCTTTGACGACAAGGCGGGCTCAAAGGAACCTCGATGGGCTCACTTCGGTAATTTCCTCCTGGCCGTCTTGGCCGTGTTGGCGCCGGTCCTTGACTTCTTCTTCTTCTTCTTAGGAGGGTTGCTACCACTCCACATTGCCCTCGCCGCCATCAGTGGTTTCATCGTCCGCCGTTCCTTTGGCTTCTTCCTCCGCGTCTTCCATCTCATCATCCTCGCTCTCTACAGGATGGTATTCTTCATCGTCTTCTAGTCGCTGGGCCGCCTCCCAGAATGTCAATTGTTTATGCGGAGGTCTGAGTTCTCCTTCAGTGCTCATGCGCTTAGAACATCCAGCCTCGTCGTTGTCACACATCTTTGCACTAATAAAAAACAAATAATTGGTTAAATGCATGGAAAAATCTGGCATGACCTTTGCTAATTTTCTTAAACTAGGAGTGCCCGATTTCTGCCGAAATGGAAGTTAATCAACATTCCGGCAAGAATCGGGACTCATTTCATACAAGAACCTGCATACACACATAATAAAGTTCTTCATATACAAGCACAAGCACAATTTCAAGTGCTTCATAACCAATTGCACTTTAATTCTTGCTGTCATTTGCTGCAATCCTACAACATCTAACTTAGAAGCACAAATGATAACAAGCAAGAAAATGACAGCAAGGAACTGATAGCAAGGAAATGACATCAAAGTTCCATTTTACTACAAATAAATAATTGATAGCAGAAAATAAAACCCAAGAAATTGACAGCAACAACTAAAACCCAAGCATACATGTTTCTGTCAACTGACAGCAGCAATTGACAACCAGGTTTTCTTTTACTACTTCAGACTAAGCAAATGAGAATACAAATGACAGCAGCAATTGACAGCAATTTACTACTACATTGGCATAGTGGTAACTATTCCTCCTTGTCTAGATTATAGGCTTCCAGCAATCAGTTATACTCCATCTAACTGAAACTAGCAGGTCACTAAGGATTGGCCATAAGGACTAAAAATGTACAAGTTTCAACACAGCATCACAGACATTGCCCCATCTATGTCAATACAACATGATGCAACACAGTACCATCCTCGATGAATACATCTTTCCATTATCACACAGAATATATATATCAAGAGATGAAACACCGATTCAACAAGTGCTTGATTGTAGGGAGAGCAAAGGTGTCCACCATCGATATATGATCTCAAATGAAAAATACAACTTTTCCCATAAAATAAGATATGATAACACATGATGACAACTTCACAATTAATGACACAAGAATATTCTTGACATATTACTCTAGAAAACCCTTCTTGCTAGATCGAGCGGAACAAGAAACAAACTTATCTCTCAAATCACTCTGACTAAGAGTCTAGCAACTAAGAACAAGCAAGGATAACCACTATCAATATTTACATTATGATCAGTCTATACCCAGTGCCAATATAAACAGTTATAATACACAACCAGATACAAAATAAGATGACTTGAGGTGAGGGTAGATGGGGTGGCTTTGGGTACGGTTGGTGCTGCCCGCATTGGTCCTGGCCTTTCTGAGATTGGAATTTTATCACAGGAGAAGAAGGAAAAGATCATTTCAGGGACATGCATGTAGGCCTCCCTCCCTAACTAATCCTTTCCCAAAAGGATTGTCGAGACATGTCTAGGCTTCAAGTCCAAGACACAGATTACTAGATGATGATGATATGCACCTGTGAATTGAACTATCCTTTTCTTTTTCTTATTATCTCTGTCGATCAAGTGCCTTCGTTTCGCAGCATGTCCTGGCCCAAAATAAAAACAAAACTTCCCAGATGAAAGAAAGAAAGAAAGAAAGAAACAGTTGTTGCTTCTTCTTCTTTTAGCAAAATGCTGATTGCTAAATTCTAAAAAAAACTTATTGCTTCTGCTGAGCAGTTCTCTAACAATTTGTTTTCCATTGTGTTTGTTCTTGAGTTTTTTTTAACCTGACAACAGTGAGCTGATGATGAACTCATGACCAGGACAGAGCGACCAGGACAGAGCTGATGATGAACTCATGAACTCGATGATGGCCTCACAATCGCAAATATCCTGAAAAACCATAATAATGCGCCAATGCGTAATCACCAACTCTTGACTGTATCCCATGATCGCATCCTCCATTTTCCCTCTCACCCAACCCACTGGTCCGTCCTATCATTCCATTTTGCCATTTGTTTATCCATAAGTCTGATTTGCTAATGCTATCTAGTAGTGAAAATTGTATTACTAGACTGAGATTGTGTTGATAAAAAAGATGAGGACAAGGTGAGTGAATTTCAATGGGAGAGAGGGAGAGAGAGGGAGAGAGGGAGAGAGGGAGGCGGCGCTCACCTCGGCCAGGCGGACGGAGGCGGACAGCAGCCTCCACCTCTGAGGCAGCGGCTTCTCCTCCTCGGACACGGGCCTCCTCCTGAGACGCGGGCGGACCTCCTCCTCGGACACGGGCGGACCTCCTCCTCCTCGGGCGCGGGCAGGCCTCCTCCTCCTCCTCAGACGCAGCGGCGGCGGATCGAGAGCGGAGGCGGATCGAGTGCTCGGGCTGAGAGATGGAGAGATGGGGATGAGAGAGGGGGTCGGGCGCCACGTGTGGATAAAGCCACTTAGGCGTAGCGCACTAAGCCATAGTGCGCTACGGATATCTATAGAGCACTATGGGCTAGTGCGCTACGCCTATCGGCTTCTAACTACTGCATAAGAGAACTACAGCCCCACTAGCTAACAACTATACTAGCCTATCCCACTGGTTCTGCCCACTACTCTATTCTAAACCTGAGAGCACCCAGGTTCGAATCCTAGTGCCCCAATTTTTTTTTAAAAAAAATACTTTTAAATATTCCAAAAAATGCCCAAAAGTGGTGATATATGCCATAGAAGTTTTATTTTGATTTTAAAATACTTTAAATATTCCAAAAATGCCCAAAAGTGATAATATATGTCATAAAAGTGGTACAAATATGATTTAAAGTATAACTAAATTTCATAATAGTTTGTCCATGAATATTACAATCTTTTTCGACCACGCGTTTTACAATATTTTTTGATCTAGCGTTTTACAATCTTTTTTCCCTTCTTTGTCGCGGTTGAATAATTTAGCCCCGGCACTTTAATGTTTCTTCTTTCGAACGGGCTACCTTTTTTGGGTAGGGTTGTCCTTTTTCTTCTTGTGATGTATGTTGCTGCATCGTAGTCGTCGTCATCTTCAATCTTTGGATCGCCCGTCTGGTGAAGTCTTGCTCGTTGGCGACTCCATCCATTCCGATGATGTTTCTTTTCCTCTCCTCACGACAACACGGCCAGGCTTTGTCGGGTCGGTAATGAAAAACATTGGCCCACTTTGGTAGCAGTACCCACGGTTCATTTCTGGCGTACGTTTGCCGTGACCTTGGATTTGGCTGCTTGGGTATAACCATGGTTCTGAAATACCGGTCTTCTCTTTACGCTCTTTGCCCATCGACACGAAACATCGGCACCTTTTCTCCACGATGAGTGAGCTCCCAGATCTCCTCGATTCTTGGTAGAATCTTGCCTTCACGTTGTCATCGGTGTAGAATTCGGCGTTACTTTGAGTTCGATAATCACACTTGTTGTCCTTTTCCTCCGTGTAGAATGTGTAGCCGTTGATATCATCGCTGATAGGTCACCAGGTTTTGCATCGGTCCCTGCGACAAGGTGAATATGATCTTTTCCGTGTCGGAAGAATGCGGCGGGATTATCAAGGCGTCTGCCTAAACCAGCGTGAAATCTGATTTGTGCTCTTTGATTATTTCTCCTGCGTCCTCTGTATGCCCCGTCATCGTATTTCTTCTCGCAACCTTTTGTGCTTATATGCCCAGGATCGACCAGTTCTAAATGCTGTAGCGACAAGGTTTGCTCGATCAAAGTCTGCGTTGGCGTCGAAAATCAAGTACGCATGCGATGTCGGCGACCCTCTCGGTGACCAGATCCGTCGATCTTGCCAAGGTGTGCGTTGGCGGGAAGACCGATAGGGTTCTCGATGTCTAGATAATTAGATGCGAGAAGAGATGCACTCTTCGGCCAGAAAGCCCTTGGCTATGCTTCCATCTGGACGGGACCTGTTACGAACGTATCCTTTGATGTGTCCGTTCATCCTTTCGAACACCATCATGCTGCGGAGGAACATCGGCCCGAGTTGTACGATGTCCTCCACGACATGCACCAGCAGATGCACCATAATGTCGAAGAATGCGGGTGGGAAGTAGAACTCAAGCTCACATAGTATCACCACGATCTCTTCATGTAGCCTTCCGAGATTATTCAAGCCAATCGACTTCCTAGAGATGACGTCGAAAAACTTGCATAGGACAAATAACGTTTCACGGACGTGCTCGTCCATTATCCCTCTTAGTGCGACCGGCAGTACCTGCGTCATTAGCACGGCACAGTCGTGAGACTTCATGCCACTGAACCTCTGCTTCGCCTCGTCTAGGTATCTGCTTATCTTGCCCGCGTAGCCGTAAGGAAATTTGACTCCTAGAAAGCACTTGAAAAACTGTTTGATCTCATCCTGGCTTAGAGTGAAGCAAGAAGGAGGGCAGTAATATTCGTTCTTCTTGAGCTTTTTACCCTTCCGACGACCTTGTGTCGTCTCCGACTCATGATCATCGTCATCTTCCCAATCATCAGGAGTAGTGCGTCCTCTATGAAGCTCCTTCCGGATACCCAAGCATATCAGGTCGTGCCTTGCTTTCGGACCATCTTTCGTCCTATCTGGCATGTTGATTATGGTGGCGACCAGACTCTCGCACACGTTTTTCGTGATATGCATGATGTCGAGGCTATGAGGCGTGCGGAGAAACTTCCATATAGCAACTCGAGCAGACCTTGTTTTCCATACCTTCATCGATGGCTTTTCTTGTTGCTGCCTCTTTCGCTTATTTCGGGCTTAGGACAATCTTTCCAGCTTTTTAGCAACTCTTCCACTTCTTCGCTGCTCCTACGCTCTGGGATTCCTCGGGTCTCTGATTTGCCATCGAACAGGTCTCCACGTTTTCTCCATGGATCATTCTTGCCGAGCCACCTCCGGTGCGCCATGAACACGGTTTTCGATGACCCTGGATCTTTATCTAGTTGGAGATAGCTTGTGTTATCCATGCACCTAACGCATGCGCAGAATCCTTGGATAACCTGCCCCGAGATATACCCGCAACCTGGATAGTCTTGCACCGTAGTGACCAACGCGGCTCTCATAGTGAAATAATCTTGTGCGACGGCGTCGTAAGTATTGGCTCTAGATTCCCATAACGTGGCTAGCTCCTCTTTCAACAGCCCGAGATACAGATTGGTGTCGGTACAGGTTGTTTCGCCCTTGAATTAGCATACTCATTTGTATGTACTTCTTCTTCATGCACAACCATGGAGGAGGTTGTACATCCATACAAACACGGGCCAAGTCTTTGCGTGCTTTCGGCTACCGAACGGATTGAGTCCATCGGTGCTCGCACCAAGCCGATGTTCCTCGAATCTCCACCGAATTCAGAATTCGAGGTCCAATCTTTCCAGCTAGCATCTGAAGGGTGCGTCAGCGAATCATCCTTTTAGGGTCATCATCATCTCTGGCTTCTTCCTTTCCGCATGCCATCGCATGAACCCGCTTCCTTAGGGTCCGCAAAATAGCGCTGCAGACGAGGAGTGATAGGAAAGTACCATACCACTTTTCGAGGTGCTTTCTTCCCTTTCTTGTATCGACTCACGCCGCACACCGGACATGTGGTTTTCTCCACGTCCTCGCCCCGATAAATGATGCAATAGTTGATGCATACGTGATATCTAACGTGCGATAGATCGAGAGGACAGACGATTTTCTTGGCATTCTCGATACTAGTTGGACATGTGTTCCCCTCCGGGATACGATCGTGCCAGAATGCCATCATATCGTCGAAGCTTGCGTCGCTCAATTTGTGCTTTGCCTTCATCTCCATAGCCTTGAGCGTTACATTCAACCGGGTATCATCGGGCCTGCATCCTTCATACAATGGAGTAACCGTGTCTTTCTCAAGTTGCGCAAGCTTGGCTTTCTCTCTAGCGGCAGCCCTGGCGTTACTCGTCTTCTTGAGAAGCAGCTCTTGCACATAAGGGCCCCGCACCCAGCCTGACGTTGTTCCATCGTCGTCTGCTCCTCCGGCATCTAGATCATCATCATCCCGGTCTGCTTCCGCACCTTTACCATCTCTAGGAGACTCTTCATCATCTCGCCCATTCTCTCCGTGATGATGATCATCGTCATGTTGGCCACCTTCTTCACCGTCTCCATCATCTATGTCATCGCTTATCCAATGAGTGTATCCATCCATGAAACCATGGCGGAGCAGGTGCGCCTGTAGATTCCCGGAATCTGGGTCGATCACCCAGTTGAGTTTGCATCTTCTGCACGGACATCTTATATCTGTCTTGTTATTTCGTATCATGTCGGCCGTCGCACATTTCAAAAATCTAGCCACAATGCCTTCGCTCATTATGCGGACCATTTTTGCCTGCACGGTGTACATGGTACAATTTTGAAGTCTATTAGAACCACATAATGAATGCATGCATGCAATGGTCGATAGAAAATTTCGGCATGACCTATCCTAAAATTAGGACCTTTCTTGAAATGCCAAAGTCTTTCCAAAATGGAAATGAATCAACATTTTGGCAAAACAAATGGCAACTTGTTCACATACAAACACAAGAGAGAGAGATCGAGACCGATCCATACACACATGAACATATCATTATCCTCTCCATACGCACATGCATGAGCATCATCGATACTCTCCATATACACACACACACATATGACCATCCTCTCCACATACACACATCATGAGCATCGATCATCTACATACATATGAGCACATCATCCATATACACATGAACACATCCTTACATGGACAACTTACCGAGATGAGAGACCGATCGCGAGAAAAGATGGAAAGGAGAGGTGCGCGCGTCGACCGGAGAAGGAGATGAGAGACCGGAGACCTCGTCTATTACTTATGTAACATCCAAAGCAAGTTTTACATGCTAAAAATGGTGAATGGGTGGAGAAATTGAGGTGGTAAGGAGAATATCCCGACTAGATCTAAGGAGGAAGAAGAAGGGGAAAGTGAAGTGTGGGGTGGTGGATGTGTGGTCACACATGTGCACATAAAGTGCTGTCCTAAAAAAATCGACACATCCGTGGCGCACACGGCCCTAGTGCGCCACAGGGAGTACAAACATCTATAGCGCACCATGCCATGTGCGCCACAGATGATCATACTCCCTGTGGCGCACTAGGCAAGGTGCGCCTGATGTTGTGGCCGTTCACAGTAGAGGCGTGCGCTAGGCGTGCGCACCCCATGTGCCTTGCAGATTACACTAACCGTGGCGCACATGGTAGTGTGCTATAGATGTTTGGCGTGCCAGGCTGCGGCCCACACACATCTGTGGCGCACTATAGTCATGTGCGCCACGGTTGTTCTAGTTACTAGTAGGGCACTGCCCACAGGTGAGCCACGCCTGTTTTAGCCGTGGGGCACTTCAAACATGTGAGCCACGGATGTGCTGATTACCTATAGCTTTTTTCCTAGTAGTGCTCGTCGCGCGAGTACTCCTCCTCCATCTCCTGCATAGCGGAGTCTAGCTCTTCTGGACTGAAGTCTATTTCCTCTGAATCTGCACTAAAATCAGCATAAAGCGCGTCAATGACAGGTAGGAGGTGCCAGACTTCCTCGATGAGGCGGTGGAGGTGCAGCCTCGACGATGGTTGGAAGTGGTGGTCTTTCTGACGATGGCGGCCGGGCGGTGGTGGGCGGATGAATCGGAGGGCTCCGTCGATGGCGCAGCTCTCGAGCCATTGCCGCTTTCAGCATCCGTGTAGTTGTTGACGGTGTTCACCATGCCTTCGAAGGTGAGGCGTCCTGACGCCTGTTGCCGTCTTAGAGAATGTCGGAGAAGCGTGTCATGGTCCAGTCCTTCCACAAAGTGATAGATGGCATCATCATTGGGGTAGTTGGCGGATCGGCTCGTATCACGAGCCACTGGCCGTGTAATCGCGGGGTTTCGCCCTCTCTCGAATGCAGGCGCCCGGATCGAAGATGGTAACCACGCCGACAAACTTGGATCTCTGCTGTCCAGACGTACGGACAAAGCCGGCGGATTTGCAGTGATCTTCCACCTTTATATCCTGCACAGGGGCGGTTTGGGTGGGTCTTGAATTTTTCCGATCTTTGCCGGCAAGCTCCGAGGAGAGATCCGACATCGATCCTTCCGCGAATGTATCCTGCCCGTAGGCGGTCCGTGCGGGTCTTGATGCTCCTCCGACTCCCAGGGAACTAGTACCTGAGTCGGTTTCGCCAATGAAGAGGTGGATGTCTCCGTTAGGAATGATCGAACACCGTGTAGGGTTCGCCTACGCCGGGATCCAGAACTCGTCGGGGGGGACGATCGGAACGTTGCGACGAAGAGAACGCGACCGATGGCTACGGTTTCGCCGATTCCCGCGAAGATCTTGGCCCTCGCCCGCTGAAGAGCCTGAAACGCCTCTTGCCCCACGGTGGGTGCCCGTCTAGCTCAGTTGGTAGAGCGCAAGGCTCTTAACCTTGTGGTCATGGGTTCGAGCCCCACGGTGGGCTCCAACTGTCGTGGTATTGCCGACGAGTATGCCATGGAGGGGTCCTCACAGTGCTTGTTTAGAGACGTGGGGTAAGGCGGACGGTTGACTGGTACGAGGTAACACAGCGGCTCAGTTGAGATCCCACAACGGTGGCGAATCCTACTCCCGCTATAAATCACTATAATGTGTCTGGAAGATTCTGAGATAGGTTCGTTGTGCGAGTTGTGTGTAAAAACTATGCCCTAAAGTCTCCCATAGGCCCGACTTATATAGTCGCCAGGTCCTAGGGTTACAGGGAAAAGTCCTAGCCGTACAGGTTACAGAGTTCTACACCGTCTATTACTAGTCTTGTGTATCTTGCACTCCAAGGCTCCGGGTATGCTGGTGACTCCACCATAGCCTTCCTTTATCCAGCATGGGCCTCCCTTCTGGATCCACCTAACTGGGCCGCCCAGCAGGCCATAGGCCATGCTACCGACTATGGGCCACCCGGGTTAGTCGGATAAGAAACATGCTATGAGGATACCCATATAGCATATCCCCAACAACATGCACCTTTGATAGATGGTCTATTCTTATTGAATCTCGATTGTGGAAATACACATATTAATAACATTGAAGATAAACGTTTGAAATTGAGCGATAACTCGACCTATATGTGGCACTGTCGTCTTGGTCATATTGGATTGAAGCGTATGAAGAAACTCCATTCCGATGGACTTCTTGAATCACTTGATTTTGAATCACTTGAAAGATGCGAAGCATGTCTGATGGGTAAAATGACTAAGACTCCATTTTCTGGGATGATGGAGCGAGCTACGGACTTGTTGGAAATCATACATACCGATGTGTGTGGCCCAATGAGTGTAGCATCGCGCGGTGGTTATTGTTATGTTCTTACCTTCACGGATGACTTGAGTAGATATGGGTATATCTATTTCATGAAACATAAGTCCGAAACTTTTGAGAAGTTTAAGGAATTTCAAAGTGAGGTAGAGAATCAACGTAACATGAAGATTAAATTTCTACGATCTGATCGTGGAGGTGAATATCTAAGTTACGAGTTTGGCGAGCATTTGAAGAAATGCGGAATACTTTCACAATTGACACCGCCGGGAACACCACAGCGTAATGGTGTGTCCGAACGTCGTAATCGAACTCTCTTAGATATGGTTCTTTCTATGATGTCACTTACAGCTTTACCGCTATCGTTTTGGGGTTATGCATTAGAAACAACCGCATTCACTTTAAATAGGGCACCATCTAAATCTGTTGAAACGACACCGTATGAATTATGGTTTGGGAAGAAACCTAAATTGTCGTTCCTTAAAGTTTGGGGCTGCGAAGCTTATGTAAATAAGTTACAGCCGGACAAGCTTGAACCCAAATCAGAAAAATGCGTCTTCATAGGATACTCGAAGGAAACTATTGGGTATACGTTCTATCATAGATCCGAGGGCAACATATTTGTTGCTAAGAATGGATCCTTTCTAGAGAAGGAATTTCTCTCGAAAGAAGTGACTGGAAGGAAAGTAGAACTCGACGAGGTTGTTGAACCTTCTCTTGAACTTGCGAGTAAAGCAACACCGGAAGTAATTCCTGTGGCGCCTACACCAATAAGAGAGGAAGCTAATGATGATGATCATGAAACTTCGGTTGAAGTTGCTACAGAACCTCGCAGGTCGACGAGAACTCATACCACTCCTGATTGGTATGATCCCGTTATGAGTGTCATGTTGTTGGACAACACCGATGACCCTGCGACATATGAGGAAGCGATGATGAGCCCAAATTCCAATAAATGGCAAGATTCCATGAAATCCGAGATTGGATCCATGTACGAAAACCAAGTATGGACTTTGGTGGACTTACCGGATGGCCGGAAGGCTGTCGAGAACAAATAGATTTTCAAGAAGAAAACAGATGCTGATGGTAATGTTACTGTCTATAAAGCTCGACTTGTCGCAAAGGGGTTTCGACAAATTCAAGGAGTTGACTACGATGAGACTTTCTCACCAGTAGCGAAGCTAAAGTCTGTGAGGATTATGTTAGCAATCGCTGCATATTACGATTATGAGATATGGCAGATGGATGTCAAAACGGCATTCCTCAATGGAGATATTGATGAAGAGTTGTATATGATGCAACCCAAAGGTTTTGTAAATCCTAAAGATGCTAACAAGGTATGCAAACTTCAACGGTCCATATATGGATTGAAGCAAGCATCCCAAAGTTGGAATCAACGTTTTGTTAAGGTAATCAAAAGCTTTGGTTTTATACAAACATATGGAGAAGCTTGTATTTACAAGAAAGTGAGTGGGATCTCTGTAGCATTCTTAATACTATATGTAGATGACATATTGTTGATTGGGAATGATGTAGACCTTCTTAATAGTGTCAAAGAATATTTGAATAATAGTTTTTCAATGAAAGATCTTGGCGAAGCAGCTTACATATTAGGCATAAATATTTATAGAGATAGATCGAGACGCCTAATATCATTGTCACAAAGTACATATTTGGACAAAGTTCTAAAGAGGTTTGGAATGGAAGATAGCAAGAAAGGGTTCTTGCCCATGTTGCCCAATACGACCTTGAGTAAAACTCGAAGACCTGCAACGGCAGAAGATAGAGAAAGGATGAGTAAGACTCCCTATGCCTCATCCATAGGATCTCTAATGTATGCCATGCTATGTACTAGACCCGAAATTGTATTTGCTATTAGTTTGACTAGTAGATATCAAAGTGATCCAGGAGCGGATCATTGGACAGCGGTCAAAAACATCCTTAAGTACTTGAGAAGAACTAAGGATATGGTTCTTTCTTATGGAGGTGATGAACAGCTCGTTGTTAATGGTTACACCGATGCTAGTTGGAAAACCGATTCGGATGATTCTAAATCTCAATCTGGATACGTATTTACTTTGAATGGTGCAGAAGTTAGCTGGAGGAGTGCAAAGCAAAGCGTTGTGGCGAGATCTTCAACTGAATCGGAATACATAGCTGCTTCGGAGGCTTCACAAGAAGCGATATGGATGAAGGAGTTCATTACAGAGCTCGGTGTGGTTCCAAGTGCGCTAGACCCAATGTCTATCTACTATGATAACATGGGCGCCATAGCCAATGCACAAGAACCAAGGTCACACAAGAAGCTGAAGCACATCAAGCTACGTTTTCACGCTATTCGAGAACATGTCCAAGATGGTGACATAAAGATTTGCAAAGTACACAAAGATCTGAATGTGGCGGATCCGTTTACTAAACCTCTCCCGAGGGAAAAACATGACCAACACCAAACTGCCATGGGTGTTCGGTATATTACCATGTAATCTAGATTAGTTGACTCTAGTGCAAGTGGGAGACTGTAGGAGATATTCCCTAGAGGCAATAATAAATGTAGTTATTATTATATCTTTGTGTTTATGATAAATTTTTGCATTCATGCTATAACAGTAATAACCAGAAACATTAATACTTGTGTGGTTTGTAAACTAAATTAGAGTCCCTGGTAAAGCCTCTTTATCATACTAGCTTTTTGATTAATAGATGATCATAGTTTCTTGATCATGAACATTTGAGATGTTGTTAATAACAAGGTCATATCATTAGGAGAATGGTACGATGGACATACTCCTATAGATAAGCGTAGCATAAAGATCAAGTCATTTTAATAGTTCAATTGCTATAAGCTTTCTGATACATAGTAACCTAATTCCTTCAACCATGAGATCATGCTAATCACCATCACCGGAAGGATGCTTTGATGACATCAAACACCACACCGTAACTGGGTTGCTATAAAGGTGGCATTGAGTGTTCGGAAAGTATGGGTTGAGGCACATGGATCAAGAGTGGGATTTGTCCATCCATATGACAGATAGATATAATCTGTGCCCTCTCGGTGGAGTTTCATCCAATTAGCTTGAAAGCATGTGACTAGCTCACAAGGGATCACATACCACGGGAACGAGAAAAGAGTACTTATCGATAACGAGGTTGAACTAGGTATGTAGAGATACCGACGATCAAAACCTCGGATAAGTAAACTATCGTGAGACAAAGGGAAATTGGTATCGTATGTAAGTGGTTCATTCGATCGCAAAGTAATCGTAGAAATATGTGGGAGCCATATGAATTTCCAGATTCTTCTATTGGTTATTGATCGGAGAAGTGTCTCGATCATGTCCGCATAATTCATGAACCGTAGGGAGACACACTTAAGGATTCGATGTTGTTGAGTAGTTATGGAATGATGAGTAAGAGACCGAATGTTGTTCGGAGTCTCGGATGGGATCCGGGATATCACGAGGAGATTCGGAATGGTCCAGAGAATAAGATTGATATAAGGAAAGTCCTGTTTCGGAGTTGGGGAATGATTCCGGTGTTTTCACCAGGAATGTTCTAGAAGGGTCCAGAAGGTCCGGCACTCTGGAGGGGAAGGGTACATGAATGTGTCATGAAAATATGGAATGGTTGCATCATGTACTAGGTCACTTGGCTGGGCAAAATAAACGGAGAAATCAAATCCTAGTTTGAAAGTCAAACGCCAATTTGAAAAAGTCAAACGGCAAGTTTGCTTGGTGGAGGGAGAGTAGGAAACCTACTTGGGGAGGAGTTCCCCTCCCTCCACCCGCCGGACAAGGAGGCCAAGTTAGGGGAGGACTCCCTCCTCCCAACCAGCCACCCTCCACTGATATAAGGAGGGGTAGGGCGCCCCTATCCCTCACACCCAAAAACCCTAGCCCTAGCCGCCGGCCTCCTCCAAGTCGCAGCCGTCACCTAGGGTTCCTCCAACTTGCCGAGTTGGGGCTTCCCCAAGCCCTAGCCGCCGGCCAAGCTCCCCCCTTGGTGCTTGTAAACCATAGATCGCCAAGGCACCTCTCTTGCTCCACCATACTCGCTACGGCTTAAGGCGAAGCCCTGCGAGATCTCCCCTCTACTTCTGGTACCACGCCGTCGCTTTAGGAATCACGAGAGATTGCAACCTCCGCCTTTCTGGAACAAGGGAGAGGAAGGTCTTCATCAGTGAACGTGTGACCGACATGAAGCGCCAAAGCATGGCCGGAAGGATCGTCTACGCCTACATCACCCACGAGAATCTGCTCTCGTTAACCGCTTTGGAATCTTCAAGGGTGAGTTCCTCTATCGACTCGCTTCTACAATCTAGTAGATAGATCTTGGCTCGTTTGTTTGCATGCAGTAGAATTTTTTGTTTTCCATGCTACGAACCCCTACACGATCCTCGGGGACTGGACATACCTGGATGGCGGCACCTAGCATGCCGTGAAGTTCCATTGCGTCCACTGACGAGAGCACGAGTGGAGTATGCCCGCGATGCTGAGCGACCTCCGTACCGGTGGACCCAAGCAGTTGGCTTGAAGGCACTGAGGCACTCGCTGTGGCGGCCCTTGATACGAAGCGAGGGAACGTCGCCACCGCGGCTCCCGCTTCACCCGAAGGCGGCACGGTCGCCTCAATCAAGGCCATGGCGCCTGCCCGCTGCGACTCCGCGTCCTCCATGGCCTTCGGAGCTACATCCACCGTAATCGGGGTTTCGCTCAGGGAAACCGCTGGCTCGTCCGAGATCGTGACGACATCATCACCTTTTGTTCTCTTAGCGCCTTCAGCGGGAGCCTCAACCTCGTCGCCTTACCTCTTCTTTGAGGGATCAACTGGCGTCTCCGCGACGCCCGATGGAACCTTGGCCACCGAAGGGTGACCTATCTTCTTCACTCCAGTCCTGCGGAACAACTCCGTCAATAACACTCGCCAGTCGAACATGAATCAAGCAGACAAATGAAGTGTTTTAGCAATACTCACTTGGCGACTGGGATAAATCATAGGACTGTACGAATACTGGCCGGCTTCTCCAATTTTGGCCCCAGTTTCCGACTGAGGCCCGTCTCGAACACGCTCTGTGCCCAAGACACCGATGGATTCTTCAAGTACGAGGCTGCGGCTGGAGGTTTAGTGGCGATCGCCGTGGGAGATCCTCTTGGCGGTGAGGCCCCTGCGGCTGGGGAGGCCACCAGCCCGATCGGGGAGAGAGCAGTGTAGTGATGCTAACGCGGCGTCTTCCACGTCGCGACTTGTTGTCGCGTCTTGCTGCTTCCTCGGCTGTGCTGGTAGCATGGGAGCTACTCGCGGACCGAGGTGGAGACACCGGCCTAGCCGGCTTCGTCTTCTTCTTTGGTGGCGGCGGTTTCTTCTTCTTTGATGGTGTGGCTTCACGCTGTGAGGTATGCTCGGGGAGCTCATCATCGTCGTCGTCGTGGGCCTCGAGGCTTTTTGTCGGGGGGTTAACCTCGGGTAGGTCAGAGACGGGGAAAGACAGAGGTACTGTCCCCGTCAAGTTGCCGAGCTACGGCCTAGGTCGGCCGAATCATGGATATGTCGGCCGATGAATGGAGGCAAGAAGCTCATGTACAGGTATCAAGTGGTTACCTGGCCGAGTTAATGAAACTCGGCGGGTTACTAAATGATCTTCATGCGGTAAGGAGCAGGCGAATAACATGAGGTAAGGCGGGTAAACGAAGCTTGCAGGAGAAGGAGAGGCCCGAGGTCAAACCATAGCTGCAGGCTAGAAGGAATCTGAACAGGGCCAAGCACAAGAGACAAGGGTGCACGGCGTGGGAGGGCGAAGGAGGTCACGGAGGTGGCAGTCCCGGAGCCGAGGCACGCAGGAGGAGACCTTGGACCTTTGCGTCGTTAGAAGGGCGACAGGGAAAGGAGGCCGAACATTTTGGGACAAGCATATTCCACGAATATGCTTGCCCTGACAATTCTAAGGGCACCCAGGCACCCTTTATAAGGGAGGTTTGGACCACGAGGAAGGGGTCTTTTGAGCAACGTTAGGCTGGGAGATTCACATTGTACCTGTAAAACAGCTCAAGGAGCACTTGTAACCCATCAAGAGGAAATAAAGTTCTTCACTTTGGCGGCTTGAGTGTAAAGCAGTTGCATCTTCCCTCCCGGATCCCACTAGCATCCATTGGCCCCATACTTTAGCCTACCCATGGCATCTGCCGTGCCACCACCACGGCGGTTGGCGCCACGTGGGGCCAACGGCGGTGCTAGCTGAGTTGTGATCCGGACGGAAACTTCATCAACACCGGCGCATTGTTTACGGCTTGGTCGAGATTTGGTCTCTGTGACTATGTCAGAGACAATGCAGGGAGTTTCAGGGGAAAAATCCCCCCGCGCAACGGGATCTTCATCGGCCTGGGCGAGCATAGGGTCTACGTCGGCGTCGACATCACCGACATTTATCCTCACCAGGTTATTGTTGAGGAACCACCTCGAATGGCCAGCTGTCCATCAGAGAGCATCGGCGGCAGCGTCGAGGTGATGGTCGCGCAGGGACACAAGCAGAGCAGCTTTAGCGGGTCAAGCGAAGAACTGCCGCAGCGCAGAGGTCGCCAGCAGATCGCATCGCAAACCGCCGAGGTAATTCCGCCGGTGACAAACCTGGCCGAGCTGAATGACACCACCCCAAAGGCACCTAGAGTGAGGGACCACCTCTGGAGACCAGAGAACATTCTTGTGCAACTATAGAGAACTTAACCACACTGTGGCCGATACTTGATCCGGCAAATGCTCAGAGAGTTAGAGGAAACCAGGCAAAAAGTGCTGGTAGAGGCCAAAAAGTATCTCCATGAAATCCTTGAACAGGACCACGAGAGAATATGCAAAAGCTAATAAGTTGATATCGCCCGGCGGGTGGACGAGCTGAGATTAAGAGGAAAGAACCTCATGAATGACATTAACAAAGAGCATGAAGCTCACGAGGCGAATCGGCGATTTGGGTTTCCGAGTCAAAGACCAGCGAAAAACCTAAGAGCGACAAATGCCGCAGCATTGGAACTAGAGGGTTAACAGGGGAAGCTCGGCAGAAGCAACAAGAAAGAGTAAATGAGCTGGTGCGCATCGCGAACCAGCAAAATGAGGAAATGCTCAGAGCTAACCCGGCAAGACCAGGGGCTTCACGGATGGTTCATTCGGCAGGGGCAGCACCTGCTTTATCTGCGGCAGCAACATCTTCACCCGGAAACAACGCTAGAAAAGCAGTAACCTCAGGGAAGAGGAACAAACAAATTGTTCCATATGACCCAGCAATAGCTGGAAAGGCAAATGAGAACAGAGGCAATGCAAGCCGAGGTAATAGTGGGGAGAGAAACCACGGCCGTATGGAAAGGGACGGCGGCGGCCGAGGTAATGGGGAACACGGCAGGAAAGAACCCGCAAGAGACAATCATGAAAACCAAACCCCAGCCGAAGTAAGGAGAGAAGTGCCGCTCAACCCACAACCAAGACCTGAGCCTCGGCAAGAAAGAGAAGTGAGGCCAGCTCGCTACAATCAGGTGAATGAAAGGTATAATGATGGATATTCCGAGCTAGAATACGTAAACCAAGGTGGAGACAATCACTATGGGATGCAGGATAGAATCCTGTACAGAGACTTGCCAGCGAGTGATGCAAGAGTAAAATTGGATCGGTTATACCGGTCCGAGCTATTGGAAGAGCAAGGTCCACAGGTCCGCATGTTTCGACCCACGGATCATGGGCGAACCACCGGTGCCAAATTTTCAGTTGGCAAGAGGCACAAAACTTACAACGGAAGTACCAAGCCACAAGACTGGTTGATTGATTATGCCACATGATAAAGATAGCGGGTGGCAACCTAAGATGGTATGCGGTATGTCCCACAGATGTTGGAAGGACCAGCCAGGTATGGTTGAATAATCAACCAGGCGAAGTATCAACTGCTGGTTAGATTTGAAGAGATGTTAAATCAACTTTACCGGCACATACAAGAGACCGAATAGACCACAACTAGCCATGTGCAAGCGAGGCGAATAAACAGATAGAGAGTTTTTAACTCGATGGTGTAACTGAGAAACTCATGTGAAGGAGTTATTGAATGCATAAGCAATCGCTTGGTTCGCAGAGCTGCCGTTACGCGGTGTCTTTGTGCAGCGCTGCAGAGATATGCCAACCACTGGCGAAACTATCGAATAGCGGACTCCTATGCATTGGGTGACCTTAACCCAACCGGAGTTAATGTCGGCAGATCATCGTGAGCAACAAGACCATTACGAGAGAATTGGCGGGTCATCTAGGCGGGATTTGAGGAAGAAGAAGAGAAGAGGCGGATTATAGGTATAATTCGGCCCGGTGGCAGATAGCGCAAGATCGGCCAGTCACGGGCAACTCAACGCGAAAAATGGACCTCAACGGTGGACCGCAGAAATGATGGAAAGAGGCGGTGGACCCTGAGCAAAAGAAGCAATGGCAAGAGAGGAAGTATACGTTTGAATCCATGTTGGATCAGCGTGTAAGTTTCACACATCAAACCCATCTAAACCAGCCAATCATACAACGCAATGCGCTGGATGAAAAATGCGATGGGGAACCGGCAGAGTTCAGCTCCCCATCGATGCAATGACATCAGCATGAGCTTAACTGGAGCAAATGCACGGAATCGATGCTACCGCCCCTCCCGAGTGCGATAACTCGGATCGGAGAGATGCACGATGCATCAAGTAATGAACCAGGCGGAGACGGAAGGATAAATCCGGCAAATGTTGGGCGTAATGATTACGAGGAACATCACGGTCTTATTGTGTGTTCACAACAGAACAGCAGGACAAGCAGAGTGTGCAGCGCCGACATATGGAAGTGAACGCAGTTGTACCAGCAGTGCCAAGGTACCAGCCATGGTCTGATCAGGAGATGACTTGGAGCATGAAAGATCACCCCAGAATAATGCCGAGTCCAGGATCATACGCACTTGTGTTGGATCCGACATTTGTGGGACCAAGTATCAATGTGAAATTCTCAAAAGTACTCATCGACAATGGAAGCAGTATAAACATCATGTACAAAGATACCATGCACAAACTCGGCATATCACAGAACATGCTACAGTCCACGAGGACAACTTTCCATGGGATCGTGCCAGGGCTTTCATGTGAGCCCATCGGTAAAGTCCGAGTGGACGTGTTGTTCGGTACAAGAGATAACAGCAGAGCAGAAAATTTGGAATTTGAAGTGGTCGATCTGGAAAGTTGTTATCATGCTCTACTCGGACGGCCCGCGCTGGCCAAATTCATGAGTAGCTGTCATATAGGTTATCTAAATATGAAGTTACCGGACCACAAGGTGATACTTGATCCGGGGATTACAAGAAGTCAATGGGTGTGCCTCGGCGGGTCAAATCTGGCGAGTCATTGGTTATAGCAAGAGAAAAGAAAAGGATTCAGAGGTAGCAGCCTCTTGATCGGCACAATTAAGCATGCGGCCTTGGCCAACCCACATGGCGTGTTTCTTTTCAACCGACCAAAGCGAAGAAATTTCAGATTGATGAGCAATTCCCTGAAGCGCTTGTTACTATTGGTGCAGGTCTTGACGCTAAATAGGAAGGCGAGCTCACCAACTTCCTCCGTGAGAATCGGGACATATTTGCATGGTCAACTCAAGACACGCAAGGTGTCCGAGGGAGTTGGTGAGCACTCTTTGAACGTCGGGCCGAGCACGGCCGGTGAAGCAACTTCTCCGCCGCTTCCAAGACAGGAGAAAAGTAATAGGGGATGAGATAGCTCGGCTTCTACGCGGGTTTATCATGGAGGTGCTTTATCCGGATTGGTTATCAAATCCGGTGCTAGTAGAAAAGAAAAAGATGATCCTAATGTAGCCATTGTGTGGCGAATGTGTATCGACTACACTAACCTAAACAAGGCGTGTCCGAAAGATCCTTTTCCATTGCCTAGAATAGACCAAGTCATTGACCGGCTGGCTGTGAGTTGTTATCATTTGTAGACGTATTACGGTTTCCACGGATACTGTTAAATCCGCCGATCAAATAAAGACGCAATTATTACCCGTGGGCTTATTGTTATCGCACAATGCCATTCGCCCGAGAAATGCGGAGAACGTATCAAAGGTGCATGCAAAAATGCTTACATGATCAGATAGGAAAAATGTACAAGTATATGTGGATGACGTGGTCATCAAAACTAAGGAAGCAGAACCCTGCTAGAAGATATCGGCAAACTTTCGCGAACGAGAAGGTTCGAATGAAACTTAATCGAGAAATGCACGTTTGGCGTGAAGAGGAAAAACTACTCGGGTTCCTTGTGTCGGCCGAGGTATCGAGGCTAATCCGACGAAGATAAGAGCAATAGAAAAAATGGAATTGCCGAGATGTTTGAATGATGTACAAAAATTCACGGGCTGCCTCGCCTCGCTTAGTCGATTTGTATGTCGGCTAGGAGAGAAGGCACTGCCACTTTATCAGCTAATGAGAAAGTCGGACAAATTCGGCTGGACTCCCCAGGCCGACCTTGCGTTTCACGAGTTGAAAAAGATGCTAGTTACGGCACCCATTTTAGCCTCTCCATTATCGAAAGAACCTATGCTACTTTATATAGCGGCTACCAATCGAGTAGTTAGTACTGTGGTTGTAGTGGAACGACTTGAAGAGGGTAAGTCAGTTCAGAGGCCAGTATATTATTTAAGTGAAGTATTATCCACTTCAAAGCAGAATTATCCGCATTATCAGAAGATGGCCTATGGAGTATATATGTCGGCAAAAAAGCTTAAGCATTACTTTGAAGAGCATCCCATCAGAGTAATATGTGAGGCACCCATAGCCGACATATTGAACAACAAAGATGCGAGTGGCCGAATAGCAAAATGGGCGATCGAGTTATCACCGTATGCTCCACAATTTGATAGAAGAGATGCAATCAAATCTCAGGCTGTCGCCGATTTTCTCGTAGATTGGGCCGAGGTGCAGTATGAGCCACCCTTGCCAGATCCAAATTACTGGACAATGCATTTTGATGGTTCCAAACTAAGGAACGGTTTGGGCGCAGAATAGTCTTGACCTCGCCTAAAAAGATCAATTGAAATATGTCGCAAATACATTTTGCGTCCAACAATGTAGCTGAATATGAAGCACTAGTCCATGGATTAAAAGTGGCAAAAGAAATTGGAATACGCCGAATCCTATGCTACGGTGACTCGGATCTGGTAGTACAGCAAGTGTCGGGCACTTGGGACGCATTAGATGCTAATATGGCTTTATACAGATTCCATGTGCAGAAGATCAGTGGATATTTTGAAGGATGTGAATTCCACCACATACCACGAGCAGAAAATGACGCTGCTGACACATTGTCAAAATTAGGATCAACCCGGCAATCGATTCCGCCAGGTATAGCCCTGGAGCACCTCAGGAAACCGTCAATAAACCCATCACCAGAATCCGAATCAATCTTTATCCCAGAAAGTTCTGCAGAGAATCATACGCCAATGGAGATAGATACGCAGAAAGATTCGGAACCCTAAAGAGGGGGACAGCGAGGTAATAGCAATCATGGAAAGAGCCGAGGTATGTATGTCGGCAGAGAACATGGAGATGAGCGGTGAAATCACTGCAGAAGAGCAACACCGATATGGGCGCAACCCATATTTTATTACCTAAAAGACGCGATCGCCGAGTAATGAAGTATTAGCGGACAAACCGTCGGAAGAGCAAAGGCCTATACAATCATAAACAATGAGTTATATAAGAAGCGTAACAAACATATTGCGAAATGCGTGAGTCCCAGGAAGGTCGGGAAATCCTTCTAGATATACACCAAGGAGAATGTGGGCACCATGCCTCATCTCGCTTTAGTAGCCAAGGCATTCAGCATGGATTTTCTTGTGCCAGTTAAAGAGGCAGAAGAATTAGTTAAGAAGTGCAATGGGTGTCAGAGATATACAACCAGAATACATATGCCGTCGGCCGAGTTAAAAACAATACCCATCACTTGGCCATTTTCTGTATGGGGATTAGACATGGTAGGACCTTTCAAGCCGGCAAGAGGAGGAATGACACACATCTTGGTTATGGTAGACAAGTTCACAAAATGGATTGAAGTAAAACCAATCAAAAAGTGTGATGGGCACACAGCAGTGAAATTCCTCAAGGATATCATCTTGAGATACGGATACCCACATAGCATTATTACGGATAATGGCACGAACTTTGCAGAAGGAGCCTTCGCTAGATTTTGCCAAGAGAAGCACATAAGACTAGATGTTGCCTCGGTGGCCCACCCAGCATCCAATGGACAAGTTGAAAGATCTAATGGACTGGTGTTATCAGGAATAAAACCACGACTTGTTGAACCTTTGCAACGGTCGGCAGGATGTTGGATCGAAGAAATCCCAGCCGTATTATGGAGCCTTCGAACTACTCCGAATAGGTCAACAGGTTACACTCCATTCTTTCTGGTATACGGGGCAGAGGCCGTACTCCCAGCCGACATAATATATGACTCGCCGAGGGTCGCTCAGTACACAACCTCTGAAACAAATGAAATAGCTCGGCAAGATGCCGTAGACCTGTTGGAAGAAGCCAGAGAGTTGACATTATCACGATCGGCCATTTATCAACAGAACTTACGGCGGTATCACAGCAGGAAAGTGAATCCAAGGGTATTCAAAGAAGGAGATTTAGTCCTCTACTGGTGCAACGCACGGCCGGCATGCACAAATTATCACCCCCATGGGAAGGACCATTTATCGTAAGCAAAGCATTGCACAACGATGCATATTATCTGATTGATGCTCAATCCCCTGGAGAAGGCAAGGCAAACAAAGCTGGTGAAGAAACGAAGCGCCCCTGGAACGTGGCGTTACTTCGGCCATTTTACTCATAGGATTGTATCTCAAGGTTAAAAAACCAATGATGTATTTGAACCTCGGCACCCAGAGCAGTGACTCGGGGACAGCCGTAGGTTATATTTATTTCATGTCATGTATTCAAACCTTGGCACCCAGAGCAGTTACTCGGGGACTGCCATATGTGATGTTGTTTCATGTTTGATATTTGAAACCTCGGCACCCAGAGCAATAGCTCGGGGACTGCCATATGTGATGTTGTTTCATGTTTGATACGTGAAACCGGCACCCGAAGCGATTACTGGGGGCGCCATATGTGATGTTGTTTCATGTTTGATACGTGAAACCCGGCACCCAGAGCAGTTACTCGGGGACTGCCATATGTGATGTTGTTTCATGTTTGATACGTGAAACCCGGCACCCAGAGCAGTTACTCGGGGACTGCCATATGTGATGTTATTTCATGTTGGATATTAGAACCTCGGCACCCAGAGCAGTTACTCGGGGGCTGCCATATGCAATGATTATTTGGTGTTATATGTTCAGACCTCGGCATCCAGAGCAATAGCTCGGGAATTGCCATATGGTATATCTATCTCTTTCGCGTTACATACTTGAACATTGGCGACCAGAGAAGTGACTCGGCGAATGCCATATGTTATGTTTCCTTCATGTTACGAATATGCACCCAGGTACCCAAAGCATTGACTCAGGGGTTATCGTAGGTTATGTCAAATTAAATGAACATGTAAACTTGACATTTAAGCCAAAGAACTCGGAGACTACCGTATGATACATCAAACCTATGCTAAATGCGGTCATATCCGAAACTTAATTTATAAAAGGAAGTTCTGCATGAGTAAGCAGCGATCAGTGATGGTGCTTACCTCCACAACGGAGTAATTATATTATGTTGAAAACAGGTCAACAACGTAGATATTCAGCGACAATGCCTGAATAAGATCATCAAAATAACGGCAAAAATTGAACCCTGAAAGATGAAGAAATTACGAGCCAACGAGGCAAGAATTCGGACGAGCATCCATTTAACCAAGAATCTCAACGACATATAGCAAAAGAGCCTCGAATCATACGAGTTGACAAATTTTTCGTCTACATTGTACGCCCGGCATACCAGGGATAGCGAATAACCTAAGCGTTGTTCGTTGGAGGGGCAACCACTTGCTCAGGTGCGGGGCACTCCGAAGAAGGAGGGACTTCGACTGAGGTCGCCGCCTCCGACCTGTGTAACTTCGGTATCATGGGGTTGTTCAGGAGCGTCAGTACGCGCGGTGGAATGCCCGGTGCCTTTGGAGGAAGATCGTGCATCGCCGTTGCTATCTGAGCTTGAGCTGGAGCTATCGGATGTGGCCGAATCATCCTCACCTTCCCCGTGCTCAGCTGAATCATCACCCGAAGCACCTTCAGCTGCGACCTCCTGATCCGGATCTGGGAGAAAACTCGGCCCTTCATTCCAAGTGTACGTCGGCATACTCGCAGGCTGGAAAGCCGAGCTTGCCGAAGAGTAACAAAGGTCGGATCTTCAACCCAGCGGGAGCCAGTGCGCAGATTCATCAGAATGTCAAGAGAGATGTCTTCATACCATGACATGATTACAGTAAGGGCCATGTCGGCACCAGCACGCGCAGCAGATTCCCTCCAAAGACTCAATCGTCTCTCAGATGCCTTCAGCCTGGTCACCAATAACCCGACCTCGTCGATATCAGGAGACCCTGAGGTATTCGGCCAGAGTGCATGATAAGCTTTGATAGCGGCCTGCACCAAGTCCCGGCCCATGATTTTCATCGGACCAACTGCAGCACCAACGGCAACCAAGAAATCCTCCATCGAATATTCAAAGTCAACAGCATCAGGTTCACCTCGACGAACGCGAGCTGCAAGAACAGCTCTAGAACTCACGGGTTTGGCCTCGGGGAAGTGATCTGCACAAAACACGAACATATCAAAGGATAGCAGCGAAGACAAAGAAAATTTTTAGCTCGGCCAGGCCAAATAACTTACGATGAATATAGCTCATCATTATCTGAAGGTCTTTGGCCCAAGCAGTTTTACTCTTCTCAAACGAGCAAGTTCTCGCTCAAACCACGAGTTTTAAGTTCGGCGACTTGAGGAGCTCTTTGCTCTTCGTAAATCCAGTCACGATTCTTCTCTCGGCAAATTCTTGGTCAACCTTTTCTAGCTCGGATTTGAGAGAGCTTGAGTGTATTCACCTCGGATTTCGCATTTAGCTATCTCATCATCTTTCTCTTGTAGTTGCGCCGAGTGAACTGCACTTTGTTCTAAAAAATGAAGCATCACGTCAGGCCTGGGCATGCAATCTTGTTGCGACGCTGCAAAGTCTTGCAACTCGGCTTTGCCACAGCCCAACGCAATAAGGAAAACTTAGTTTAGATACTAAAAGGAGAAGAAAGAAAGTAGAAAGGAAACTAACCTTCCAAGGTCTTGATCTTCTTTTCAAGGCGGATATTGAGGTTATTGATATTACCTATTCAACAAGAGGTGAGCCGGCATTCCGCGGACGAGTATATGAGTAAGGAGGAAATGAGGAAAACGAATTATTGACTTACCGGCCTTTTTGGCCACGGGCAGAACTTTCTCATACTTCTCTTCCAGCTTACGGTGCGAAAAAATCAACCTCCGGAACTCGGCGGTCCGTCGGTCATGTGCAACCTAAGCAATGAAGCAAAGTTATAAAACAACAATTAAAAGCTAAATTAGATCCGAATCAAGCAAAGCTTAATTCGGCTCTAGGTGGCTGGATATTAAAAGCTAAACTAGATCCGAATCAAGCAAAGCTTAATTCGGCTCTAGGTGGCTGGATATTCAAAGTTAAACTAGATCCGAATCAAGCAAAGCTTAATTCGGCTCTAGGTGGCTGGATATTCAAAGCAATACCAGATCTGAAATAAGCAAAGCTTAATTCAGATCTAGGTGGCTGGATATTCAAAGCTATACCAGATCTGAAATAAGCAAAGCTTAACTCCGATCTAGGTGGCTGGATATTCAAAGCTAAGCTAGATCCGAATCAAGCAAAGCTCAAATCAGCTCTAGGTGGCTGGATATTCAAAGCTATACTAGATCCAAATCAAGCAAAGCTTAATTCGGCTCTAGGTGGCTGGATATTCGAAGCTATACCAAATCCGAATCAAGCTAAGCTTAATTCGGCTCTAGGTGGCTGGATATTCAAAGCTATACTAGATCCAAATCAAGCAAAGCTTAACGCCGATCTAGGTGGCTGGATATTCAAAGCTAAATTAGATCCAAATCAAGCAAAACTTAATTCGGCTCTAGGTGGCTGGATATTCGAAGCTATACCAAATCCGAATCGAGCTAAGCTTAATTCGGCTCTAGGTGGCTGGATATTCAAAGCTATACTAGATCCAAATCAAGCAAAGCTTAACTCCGATCTAGGTGGCTGGATATTCAAAGCTAAACTACATCCAAATCAAGCAAAGTTTGATTCGCCATGGTGGCGGATATTCGGTTATGCGGATCCGAGTCAAGAAAGACTTAACTCGACTCTAGGGGAACGGATATTCAAAGCTACATCAAGTCCGAATAAACTACGAACTAGACGGCCGGACTAACAAACCTTAGAAATAGAAATAAGTCAAACTTCCAAGCATACAACAAGTTATTTCCTTGCAAGTTCGGGACTAGAGAGTATGATAACATCTGGAAAATAATTTAAGACTCGGAGATAAAACAATTACCATTCATCTTGTTCAGTATCAATGATAAACTGGGCAGCATGGTGAGCGGCGATGTCGAGAAAGTCGAAAGGTTGGTTGGCTGGATTACCCTCGAACTGATCGTGACATTCCAGTTGTTGGCAAACTCAACCAGCGCTCAAGGCTGTTCCCTTCTGTCCAAGTTAAAACTTTGCCGGCAGGCGGTCCGACCACAATCGCAGGACTCTTATGAAGAGCAAGCTGGCTGCCGGTGGCGAGGTAACATGACTTTGGCAGATGCTCCTTTGGCGCCGCCTCTGCAATACTGGTTGAGAAGTGCCGCAAGACCTTTTGAGAAGAAGTCTTGACGGCAATAACGTTCTCCTTAGAAGAGGCACCAGAAGGAAGTTGCGCCTCCGAAGTAGGAACGGAGTCCTTAGGATCAGTGGAGGTGAAGCTTGCAGAGGGCGCCGGGGCAACGACCTTCTCGGCAGAGGTCGGGATGACCGTAGGAACAGCAGGAGTAGATGGAGGCTCAATGGTAACGCTGGGACCCATAGAAGGAAAGCTGGCTCGATTTAAAAGCGTCGGAGGGCGGATCGGATCCAGATCAATGGGAGAAGTCTCGGGGGCATCACGACGAGCGGCGTATTTAGAGCAGGGGAGAAGCAGGACGAATAGGACTAGGAATTCGACTATCATCGGCGGAGGAGGAGATGGCGGCGAATCGGACGGCTAGTCATACTAGGACCTTGGGTTTAATGGACAGAGGAGCCGCCAAAATAAGAAAGAGGATTCGTCAATATGGGAAAGAAAGAGAGAAACAAGTATAGGCAAAGAACTTACCGACCCGGGCATAGTCTTGCGCCTGGGAGGATTCGGGGCGGATTTCTTTATTCGCTTCTTAGGAGCCGCCTCCGAGGCACTAGCAGGAGCCCCGCGCTTCCCCGAGGTCACGGGAGGCCGGGAAGCAACGGGTTCGGCGTTGTGAACTCGGCCGGATTAGCTGGGAAAGTAGAAGCCGGAAATGCATAAGAAATAGGCATGGCGGCAACTACCTCAAGAACTTGGACCTCGTCCGAATCACCTTCCTCTTCTTGCGCTGGAGTTTTGCCGCGAGCTCGGGCCGGAGCAGGATCCGACTTAGGGACGAACTCCTCGGAGTCCGGCTCACCAGTATCCGGGGCACTCCTGTCTGCGGGCCAAGGGAGCTGCAGAACCTCGGCGTCCTCGTTCTTCTGCTCTGCAAACCTCTGCAGGACGGGGAGAAAGAAAATCATGTAAACCAGTCTCTAAGAATTAAGGAGAAATAGAGTAATGAGGATTAGGCATACCTCGGGAGGCGGATTGTCGCGGGTAAATGGTTTTAACCCCCAGGACCAATCCTCAGGCATCTCGGTCTTGAAGATAGCTCGGACGCGCTTATGAATAAGATAGTTGTCCAACTCCACGGTCGAGACTCGGTTCGGATCAAGAGGACCACTCATGTAGCAAAGCTTGTGGGTCCGCTGCTGGAAGGGGCAGATCCGGCTACTGATAAAGGTTGCCATCAGGTCTTCGCCGCACAGCCCGGCCCGGATCAACTCTTTTAGCCGAATCTCAAAAGCCTCGGCCAAGGCATGAGTTTTTCTCGGATTATATAGCCAATTCACTTTGGAAGGGGGGCCGATTGAGAACGGTGGGAGCCGAATCTTGTCTTCCGCCCCTCTGTTCTTGACGTAGAAGAATGACTTGTGCCATTTCTTGCACGACTCCAATCCGGTGACGCGGGGGAACACGGATTTCCTCCGAGGTGTAATAGATGCCGCCCCACATTGGGTGAGCAACTTCTCGGAAGGATGCAGAGATTTGTCGGGAACAACGTTGGAGCGGATCTGAAAGAACTTCGACCAGACATGTACTGATGGCCACAGGCCGAAGTAACCCTCCGAAGCTGAGATGAAAGCGGAAAGAGAAGCTATGGCGTTCGCAGGAAGGTGATGCGGCTGAAGGCCGAAGTAATCGAGAAATTCTCTAGCGAAATCGCTAAGAGGAAGACCGAAGCCGCGGGCGAAGTGGGACATGAAGACCACATACTCACCCTCTCTGAGAACTGGAGAGGATTCGCTGCCGGGTAAACGACAGGAAACCTCGGCAGGAATCCGCCGAGTTCGGATGAGCCATTCAATCTCGCGGCGCGTGACTGAAGAGCCCTGCCACGATCCACGCTCAGGCCCGGAGCCAGCGTCATCGTCCTCAACTAGAGCACCGCTAAACGAACTAGACATAGTTCCGCCGGAGAGATCGCCGGAGGAAAAACTGGCGGCGGAGGGCTTAGAGCTACAGGGCCCCGTCGGAACTTAGCACGAAAACAATGGCGAAGAGGAGAAACCGTCGCTGAGTACGGAGCTGTGCGGATCGATCTAGAGCAAGGACAGGGCAAGATGGCCAGAAAGGACTCACCGGCGGCGGGGCCACAGCCGTAGAGCATGGGCGAAAAAGGCCGAACGACGCCGTGGAATCCTCGCCGGAAGCTTCTGTTGGTGGCGCATGAGCTAAGAGAGCACAGACGAAGGGAAGAAGGAGAGCGGACGCGGCGATAAGGAAAAGTGAACCCAGGCGTTTCCCACTTTATAGGCAAGCAATGAACAGGGAGTGGGATCGTGGGTGTGGCGATTACCCGTGTGGATCGTGGGTACAAACGCACGACGGTGAATGGAGCCACACCAACGCCACATACAAAGAAAAGTTATTACGATCCCAAGCGAGCGGAACACGGCGTCAGAACGGCGCGGCAAAGAAAGCTGTGGTTCACTGTGGCTTGTCAGTAAATACAGTAAAAGGACCTAAAAACTAGGAGAGCAATGATGGGGTAACACGTAGGACGTAGCGTATGATGGAAGGAACGAGGAAACTTCGGACGAGGCCATAGCTCGGGAACAAGACTAAAGAAACTGATGAAGCTGATATACCCCGGCCAAAGTAATGGACAGGGCCACACCAGCTTCGGGGACTAATGTCGGGGGGTTAACCTCGGGTAGGTCAGAGACGGGGAAAGACAGAGGTACTGTCCCCGTCAAGTTGCCGAGCTACGGCCTAGGTCGGCCGAATCATGGATATGTCGGCCGATGAATGGAGGCAAGAAGCTCATGTATGGTATCAAGTGGTTACTGGCGAGTTAATGAAACTCGGCCGGGTTACCCAAATGATCTTCATGCAGGTAAGGAACGAGCCGAATAACATGAGGTAAGGCCGAATTAAACGAAGCTTGCAGGAGAAGGAGAGGCCCAGGGTCAAACCATAGCTGCAGGCTAGAAGGAATCTGAACAGGGCCAAGCACAAGAGACAAGGGTGCACGGCGTCAGAGGAGCAGAAGGAGGTCACGGAGGTGACAGTCCTGGAGCCCGAGGCACGCAGGAGGAGACCACTGGACCTTTGCCGTCGTTAGAAGGGCGACAGGGAAAGGAGGCCGCCGAACTACCATTTTGGGACAAGCATATTCCACGAATATGCTTGCCCCGTCAGCCCTAAGGGCACCCCAGGCACCCCTTTATAAGGGGAGGTTTGGACCCTGAGGGAAGGGAGGGTCTTTTGAGCAACGTTAGGCTGGGGAGATTCACATTGTACCCCTGTAAAACAGCTCAAGGAGCACTTGTAACCCATCAAGAGGGAAATAAAGTTCTTCACTTTGGCAGCTTGAGTGTAAAAACAGTTGCATCTTCCCTCCCTGGATCCCACTAGCATCCATTGGCCCCATACTTTAGCCTACCCATGGCATCTGCCGTGCCACCACCACGACACTTTTGCTGGCCTCGAGTTCACGTTGATGTTGCCCACGGTTCTTGCGGACCGTGGGTGCAGAGACCTCCACGGCTTCATCGCCATCATCGTTGTCATCATCACCGTCGCCCCGTCTCTTCTGACATCGCCCTTATCAGGCGATGACTCGCTCTCGTCTTCAGCGGATGAGTTCGTGTTCTCGTCATCTGCGGGTGGAAGACAACCTTCCACCACTTGGAATAGCTGCAATAACCAAGCAACATTAGCACACCCGCGAATGCAAAACTGCGACTGCGAGTGCATGGGAAATAAAAACTCACCGTTGGAGCTTGGCGCTTTGCGGTGTAAGGTGTGACCCTGGCCATTGTATCGAGATACACCGCCTGGGTGATCTTCTTCAGGGCCAGGGTGTAGTCATTGAGTCTCCACTTGGCATGACAGGACTTTGTCGGGTCGTCCTTGCCTGTATACTCGTACATATAGTGGGCATGGTTGGCCAGAGGCACGAGCCGTCGCCCGAGCCATTAGTTGTAGAGGTTCATGGTTTGGAGGCCCTTCTTCATCAGGTTGTGGATGGTCTACAACATCTCGTCAACAACCATCCGCTGGTCCAGCGGAAGCTTGGTGACTTGGAGCCGACGCGGCTTGGTCCGGTCTGCGGAGTACCTTGGAAGTGCCACCTCGTCGTCCGATTGTGACTCGGTCACATAGAACCAGCTCTTCTTCCATTCATTCGCTACGTTGGCGGGCAACATCAGATCGAAGAACGACGCCTTCAACTTCAGCTGGAAAGTCAGGCCGCCCGTAGCTAACATCGGGTCGCCTGCCTCTTCGCGACTGATCCTCCCATGGAACAGATCTTACCATAGGGGGAAGTATGGTCGACATCCCAGGTAACACTCGTAGAACACCACGAAGATAGCGAGCTGCTCGATGCTATGCGGACCCAGGTCTAACGGTTGGATGTCGTAGTAGGCGAAGAAGCGGCGGAGGAAGAGGGAGGTGGGGAACCCGAGCCCCCGCTCCAGATGGCTGGTCAAGCAGATGAACTCCCCTTCCCGCGGATCTGGGATCACCTCTCCGGCCGCGGGGATGCGCCATCTCCCAGCGGGAAGGATCCCTGCCTCCTCGAATGATCTCAGCAGCGCCTTCGTACACTTGGATATGCGCCATGGTTCCGCAGGAGGGGCCATCGATTGGGGGATCTGGGGCTGCAAATCTCTCTGGGTCGCTCTGGTCGCTGCGCGGAATGGAGGATTGAGAAAGCACGAGATCGGAGGAAGTGAGGGAAGTGTTTTCCCCTCACCCGTTACTCTCCTTATATAGTGGTTGTTACTCGCCATTTTCAGAGAGCCGTTACCACGCGGTAATTACGCCTATATTACCGTTGGATTACCCAACGGCTAGTTTGACCAAGCTGACAGTCCAACTTCATCCACTCGACTCGCTGTCTTCAGCGATTTGACGATTCGCCGACCTGATCATTACAACAGTGACTTAATCATTCGCCGATCTGTTCGCCAAGCTGCAATCTGATTAGTCTCCGTTATTGCGACTCAAAATGACTAGTTCTTTCCTTTGTTCAGGAGTCCACCGCCGATTCGACTAGGCGTCCGAATTGGACCCGCATACTCCGACTGCCAACAAACACCTTCGACGAATCAACGACGGCCTCGGGGACTACTGATGGGGATATACCTACTGGGATATGCCCAGTAGGACGTTTCCTATTGGCCCAAGCTGCCAGCGAGTGGGCCTGCAGGATGGCGACTTGATCGAGACTTGGCGAAGACCCAGGCGACTGGAAGCTGGAGGCCCAGAAGCATAGCTAGGCCCAGTCGGATTAGGTCAAAGACCCTCTAAATCCTTAACCAATTCGGTTGTAGATCTGTAAACCCTAGCGAGGTGAGCCTATATAAACCTCCCTAGGGTACGCATAGAGGATACGTTCCATCATACACCCCAGCGAATCGCCGCCTAGTCGTCGAACTCGCCCTTGTAGTCTCTCCATAATACAATCTAGCAGGAGTAGGTCTTTACCCTACGGGGGGCCGAACCTGGGTAAACCCTTGTGTCTCCGCCCTCATATCGTGTCGCAGATGGCTGGCCACCCTTGCCCCATGTTATACTACTCGCTGCCGATTGCAACATCTGCCATGGTCATTCCCACGACACCTATATTTGTACAGAAAGATCAGCTGTCACATATAAGTTGTGAGGGATGGCGGATGATTCAATTAAGCACACAATCGTCAACTTTAATACAACTTACTTTCGGCTACGTTTACACCCTCAACCCGTGTCCCTGCTTCCCTTTCTTCGGTGACTCTGTGTTTCTAAGGATCGACTACCAAGTTAGGGTGGTTAGGCTGACTAACTCAGCCTATAGCAGGAGAAACTAGGGCTTCTGGTATAAAAAATGTCGGCTTACTATCTTACGTATCGCGCTGTAAGATCGGCCTCCTGAAAACGCATTGAGTGCATCACCTGTCGTGGTATTGCCGACGAGTACGCCATGGAGGGGTCCTCACAGTGTGTGTTTAGAGACGTGGGGTTCTGGTAGCCCCACGTTTTCCCCCTCCACCGAACCCTAGCTCGTCGGAGCTTCTGGTAGCCGTCGTTGTCCCTTCCACATGCAGAGAACGCAATCATATCCGATTTTCACGTGCGATCGATACGAACCGTTGGCGGCGACGGTTGGAGACGTGGCGAAATTTCCGCGCACGTTCGCGAACACGTCGTCTACGCGGCAACCGTCCGATTAAGCTGCACGAATCTTGACGCCGAGGATGATAAATAGTAACCGTGGGGCATTTTCCACTTTTTACCTCATTCTCCTCGCATCATCGTCTTCCTCCAGCTGTGCGCCTCCTCGAGCTCTCTGCTAGAAACCTCGAGAAAACCCTAGCTTCCATCTGCACCAATCGCATCCATCCTTCACTCCATGGCGAGAAGCAGCACATCCCCATCCATGGCGGCGTCGAGCAAAGCCGCGGCGAAGCCGGCGAGCTCTATCGTCGTGCCCCCAGAGGGCTTGGTCATCCCCGCATCGGCGATTATCGAGTCCACCGGCGGCGACCAAAATCTGGCGCGCTAAACCCTGGAGGAAGAGCGACTCGCAAGAGTGGCGCGGCTCGGACATCACCGACCGCGACATCCAGGAGATGGTCGCCGAAGGCTACCTCCCCGCGACGGAGGGGCTCGCCTGGCGGGCGGCGAGGTGACACCTTCTCCACAAGTCGGAGAAAAGGTGTACCTTAAGGCTCAGCTGGTATGCGGCATTTCTCTGCCCATCTCCCACTTCTTCCTCTCCTTCTTAAACCACTACAAGGTCCAGCCCCATAACCTCTCCCCAAATAGCATCCTAGTGCTTAGCAACTTCGCGGCACTTTGCGAGGGTTATCTAGGGATAAGGCCTAGGTTAGACTTGTTCGTGTACTTCTTCACCGTCAAACGTGAAGCCGGACATAGCAAGGAGGAGCTTAGAAACTGCGGCACCATAAGCTTCAAGATTCGACCTGGTCGGCGATTCCCCGACATTGTCGGCCACGAGTCCTACAAAAATTGGCAGCGGACGTACTTCTACGGCCCCGACATTCCTCTAGCGGGCCGAGAAGTGACGTACCCGGACTTCGCGGATGGAGCCGCCGCTGAAGTTTCCGCATGGAGATCCCAAGCCTCCGTTCCTTCCGACCTCGATGCTTCCCGCGCTATAAGGCAGATCGAATGGTTCGTAGAGATGGGTTTATCTGGCTTGGACCTAGCCATGTGCTGGTTCATCAGGTGAATCCAACCTCTGCATCACCGCGAGAAGTATATGCATGAGTATACCAGTGATCGAAGGGATAGCCTTCGGATCTCTGTGGATAACTTATCGAGCGACTCCGTCAAGCTCCTCCTAAAGGACATCGTCATGGTGAAGGATAAGAAGCGCGGCTTCACCATCACCTAGGACATGTTCGTAGACGGCAAGTGCCCAAACGTAGGTATTTATTTTCCATGTACGACATATGCTCCAGTTTTTACGTCTTGCCAATACCATCTTATCTAACACGGTGATTTCTCACTTAACTGCTTAGCGATCTAGATGAGGGCAACCTGGCTGCCCAAATCTATGATACAAAGATGAAGGAAGTCACGTTCGTATCCGACGACAATGTCCCGTTGGCGCGAAAGCGGAAGAGCTCCACCTCTGACGCTGCCGATGGAGGCAAGAAGAAGAAGACGGAGGGTGGAGCCTCCAAAAAGACTACCGCCGCGCTGGAGGCGGAAAAGAGAAAAGCCACCGGGATTTTTGCCAAAGCACCCCCCTAGTGTAAGCTTCTCATTCTCCAACATTGTCTATATATTTGTCTTGTTCCTGTACTTATGCATTTGCACGTTTCAGAAAGAAAGCCACGACCAGCCTCAAGAAGACCTCCAAAACTTTGGGGGCTTCTCGAAATATCAAGGATATGCTGCATCGCGACGCCTCCCCCGCCATCGCCCCTGCTACTCCTGCCGTCAAGCCCTCGTCCGCCCCAACAAGCTCACAAGCTAAGGAGGCACCAGGTCCTTCCGTCATGGAAGTGGACTGGCGCCTCTACCGAGCTCGCTGTTGTCGGCGAGCAGGCAACGCAGGAGAGCACCGCTCAACAAATGGCTGAAGCTCCAGCTAAGTATGCCATCGGTGGCGGCAAGGCGATGGTGGAAGCTGGTACTTCTGCCAAAGGCGGTGCCCTTGCTCCCCAGAAACCCTTTGAGTTTCCGAAGATAGTTTACCCGGTGCTCACGCCGAGTAACACAACTCTGGTTCCTGGAGGAGTACCGTCATCTCCGACGTGTGGTCTTGAGGAGCTCCTCTGACAAGTGGACATCTTGCAAGGAAATAGCATCTCCTTTGGAAAGCTGCTAGCCGAGAGCGCTACAAACCTCAAGATCATTGCACTTGTAATTTTTACTTTGCCTTTTGTATTTCATATGAGTATCCCACTGTAGCCCCCGAGGATGTAGACGGAAAACCATAGGTTTTGCATCTATATGCTCTAAGAGTGACTAAGTTAGAAAAAACTCTCACTATAGCCCCCAAGCATTTAGATGGAACAAACTATTCCGACTAGATGCTTTAAGAGTAGCATACGCAGTGTTTATAATTTTCAATACTGTAGCCCCCAAGCCTCTAGTTGTAACTGAATTAGTTCCGACTAGTTGCTTAAAGAAAAACTAAGCATTTTCCAAGTTAAAAACTTTATACTGTAGCCCCCAAGATTCTAATCAAGAACTGAAATAGCTCTGACTAGATGCTTAAAGAAAAGCTAAGCATATTGCTAAGTAAAAAACTCTCGCTGTAGCCCCCGAACGCCTAGGTGGAAAATTTCCGACTAGATGCTCCAAGCAGACTAAACAACAGTTTACCTTTTTTATTTTTTCCAGAGAACGAGAATGCTCGGAGGGGCATGGCCAATGACAAGTACCAGAAGATGCGCGCAGATCTTGAAGCCGAAAAGGGTAAAACTGCCTTCTTGAAGGAACAGATCATCAAAAACAAGAGTCTGTTTTCTTTTTGCACATTCCGTTTTGTGTTTGTGCCCACATTCTCCGAGTACTCACTGTGTACTTTGTTTTCTCTGACTTGTAGAACATGTCGCCAAGGCCAAGGACATTGTCCAAGCACATCCAGCAGCTGGACAGCGAGAACAAGATCCTTAAGGAGGAGAGGAAGGAAATGCTGAAAATGCATGAAGATTCCATGAAGGCCCTGCAGGACTCCGCCTCCGCAGAAATCAATCGCTTGAAGGAGGAGCTTGCGATCTTAAAAGATCAGAAGCAAGCTGCTAATGAGCAAAACCAACGCCATAGTGAGGCGTTTAAGCTCCTCCAACAAGAGAAAGAATCCCTGGCGGACACCCTCTGGCAGGCTAAGGCCAGCATCTTCAGTAAGTTTCCTCCGCCTTGTATTTCTGTAGTCTGGATACTTCGAATTTATTGAACTCATGCGCTCCTTGTCGGAATTTGCAGCTCCTATGGGTTTAACCCGATCGCCTCCTTCGGACAAGGAATGCATGGTTCTTGCCCGCAAATTTATCAACACCGCCATCACCCAAGACAAAGAGATTGCCAAGTCCCTCCAGATATACATCAAGGCCTCGGACTCAGTGACGAAGTATTCGGAGATTCTGCGCCGAGCCCCTGAGCGTGTCACAAGATGGAAATCTTCATGTGCACGGGCTGGCGCAAGGATGGCGCTATCAATGGTGAAGGCACACTACGAAGGTGCCGACATCGACACGGTGACCTCTGGTATCCCTGACTTTGACGATTACGACAAAGAGATTGATCACGAAGCCATCTTGTCATCACTCATGGGTTATGACACCATAGTTGCCGAGTTGGTGGACATCGACGTCTTCGTTCCCATGAACACCATCGACAACATCAACCAAGATTCCTCTGAGTCTCATCATAGAGGCGACGTTGAGGGTGATTCTCCGGCTGGTGACGATGCTGCTTCCAAGTCTCCTGCGCCCAAAGAATGAAAAACACTTTGCAATATTTGTTTTACCTTTGGTGCATGCGCGGAAAAAACTTGGTGATGTAATTTAAGGCGGAAAACAATGGTTGTTATGTCCTTCTACTTAAGAACGAATTTCTAGCATGTATATATTTTTAGTAAGTGCTGGCTTATCCATTACTTTGGTTCTTATGCTTGACTTTTCATGAGTCGGAAGACTCGTTGTCGGAACCATGCGCTTAGGTGATGATGCCCAATGGCACCATCAATAACCTGAGCAAAAAATCGCCGACAATAAGTGCCGAAAGTCACTACTCCAGAATCCACATAAAAATAACAAAGAACGTATAGACCAGAAAACTTAAGCTAATGCCCGTAGGCGGAATTTTCACAAGTGCAAACGAAATACTTGTGCATAAAGGTTTTACATGATCCAAAAATGAACACTAAAGGAGGTAAAAGACTCAGAAATATGAGTGAACCCAAGAGCTTTATTTCATTGATCATATAAGAGGTACACAATTAGATAAAAAATTCTAAGTTTAAAAAGGACGTAGCTATGCTATGTTCCATGGCCGATAAAGCTCCGGGTAGTCATCATCCAGGTCACGTCGCTTACGCTTATGATCCCCGTTGGGTCTATACTTTAGTTCACGATTTTCAACAAGGTAGTAAGACCCATTGAGAAACACCTTGCTTATGATGAACGCTCCTTCCCATGGCGGGGATAATTTGTGTGACTTCTTCTGCTTAAGTCGGAGCACCAAATCCCCCTCTTCAAACGAGCGATGCCGAACGCAGAGACTATGGTAGCTGTGCAGCTTCTGCTGGTAGATGGCGGATCTTTGGCATGCCAAAACGCGCTCCTCCTCGAGAAGGTCCACATTTAGGCGTATGGATTCTTCAGCGTCATCCTCGTCGTAGGCGGAAACTCTTGGTGCATCGTGGAGGATGTCAGAAGGCAATATGGCTTCTGCTCCATATACCATGAAGTAAGGGGTGTAGCCGGTGGATCTGTTGGGTGTAGTTCGTAAACTCCACAGCACAGATGGAAATTCTTCCCCCCAGGCTCCAGTTGTTCTATGTAGCGGCACCTTAAGACGTGGCTTGATTCCCTGCAGAATTAATCCATTGGCTCGCTCAACCTGACCATTGGATTGTGGGTGTGCCACATATGCAAGGTCAAGTCGGATGCCTTTCTCCCAGCAATAAGCCTCCACTTCTCCGAGTGATAAATTGCTGCCATTGTCGGTGATAATGCTGTGTGGGAGACCAAATCTCACCACTAGATCCCGGATGAACCTGAGGGCAGTTGCCCCATCAAGCTTTCTAATAGGTTTAGCTTCTATCCATTTAGTGAATTTGTCAACTGCTACAAGCATATGCGTAAACCCACCAGGTGTTGTCTGTAATGGTCCCACCATGTCTAGCCCCCAGACTGCAAACGGCCAAGTTATTGGTATTATTTGCAATTCTTCAGCAGGAACATGTGGTTGTCTCAACCAGCTTGTCGGCGTCCGCCTTCGCGGTCAACTAGTAGAATCCTTGCCTGAAGACTTTCGCGACCAACGACCGAGGAGCGGCGTGATGCCCGCAATCTCCGAGATGGATTTCGCGCAGGATTTCCATACCTTCTAGCTGGGAAACACACTTTAGGTATACACCAGTAGTGCTCCTTTTATAGAGTTGCCCATTGATTATGGTATAACCCTTTGCTCTCCGTACTATTTGCCATCTTTCGACTTCGTCATCGGGCAAAGTTTCGTGTTCGAGATACTCCATGAACGGCTTTGTCCCAGCCGGAGTGACCTTGGTCACCATGTTGACGAAAGAGTCGGCTCTATCCGGGTTGTCGATGTCGGCTCCCTTCATGGATTGTGTGTGCAGGTGCTCTAGGAAAACTCCTGGTGGAATTCGCTTGCGCCCTGATCCAAGCTTAGACAGCAGATCGACCGCCTCGTTTTGTTCCCTATGCACATACTTGACTTCGTAGCCTAAGAAGCTCTTGGCTATCTCGTCCACTTTGTCTCGATATGCCGCCATCATAGGGTTCCGCGCATTGTAGGTGCCAGCCACCTGCTGGGCAACCAAGTCGGAATTGATGCCAATATCTTTGGTACACGTAGTCCATGAATGAGTGCTTCATACTCCGCCATGTTGTTTGTAGCCTCGAAGTGGATCTGCAGAACGTGGTGTAGCTTGTCTCCTGTTGGTGACTGTAGCAATACACCAGCCCCGAGCCGTTGAGCAGCTTTGATCCGTCAAAGTGCATCACCCAGTACGCTGGTTCTAGCAACGGAGTAGCGTCTGGCATCTCCGTCCAATCTGCAACAAAATCCTCCAAGGCTTGTGACTTGATAGCGCCGCGCCTCTTATAGGTGATCTCGAAGGCGGCAAGTTCAATGCCCCACTTCGCGACCCTTCCTGTAGCGTCGCTGTTATTGATAATGTCGGACAGTGGAGTCTTGCTCACCACTGTGATTGGGTGCTCCTGAAAGTAATGCCTCAGCTTCCGAGAAGCAAGGAATACTCCATAAGCTATCTTTTGGTAGTGCGGGTAACGCTGCTTGGACTCCGTCAAGACCTCGCTCACATAGTAAACTGGTCGTTGAACTCCGTGCTCATAGCCTGGTTCCTTCCGCTCTACCACGACGACGATGCTGATAACCCGGTTGGTTGCCGCCATGTAAATTAACAGGGGCTCTCCAGGCTCGGGTGCTGCAAGGATGGGCGCTGAGGAAAGAGTCTCCTTGAGCTGCTTCAATGCTGCGTCTGCTTCGTCCGTCCACGTGAATTTGTCCGCCTTCTTCAGCAACTTGTACAGCGGCAGAGCCTTCTCTCCAAGTCGGCTGACGAACCGGCTAACTGCTGCAACACAACCTGTTAGTCGTTGAATGTCCTTTAGGCATGTCGGACGGTTTATGTTTAAGATGGCCTTGATTTTCTCCAGGTTGACCTCGATTCCACGTTGGGAAACGATGAAGCCCAACAATTTGCCGGCTGGAACCCCGAAGACGCACTTCTTAGGGTTGAGCATCATGTTGTATTTCCGGAGATTATCAAAGGTTTGTTTTAAGTCGGAGATTAAGTCATTTGACTTTTTATACATCACCGCGATATCGTCCCTTTTTGGGGATCTGGTGGTATCCTGATTATGCATCAAGAAAACACAAAAGTTCCGAGCCAGCCGTCGAGTCAATGACTTGGTCAATGCGAGGCAAAGAAAACGGATCTTTGTGACATGCTTTGTTCAAGCCGGTGTAATCAATGCACATTCTTAATTCATTGGTTCCCTTTTTGGGGACAAGTACAGGATTGGCCACCCATTGGGTGTGAAGGACTTCTCGGATAAATCTAGCTTTAAGTAACCTAGCTATCTCTTTGCCAATGGCGCGTCTCTTCTCATCTCCAAAGCATCGTAGAGGTTGTTTAACTGGTTTGCATTTTGGATCAATGTTTAAGCTGTGCTCGGCAAGTTCCCTAGGTACACCTTTCATGTCGGCAGGTTGCCAGGCAAAGATCTCCGTATTCTCACGGAGGAACTCGACGAGCGCGCTTTCCTATTTCGGATCCAGGTTCGTCCCAATGGCGACAGTCTTGGAGGCATCTCCTACCACAAGTTCCACCGGCTTGGTTTCGATGGCGGCCTTGAACGCAGGAGCGGATTCGGAGATCTGCTTCTTCGACGCGGGCATCTCTGAGTCACTTACCTTGCTTTGGATCTCTTTGAATTCTTTGTTGTAGAGGACAGCTTCTGCAACGGCTGCTTCGTTGATCTCGCTGTCCCTTGCCTTGGTAAAGCTTCTGGATACGGTGATAACACCGTTTGGTCCGGGTATCTTGAGTTTGTTGTAGATGAAGCATGGCTTGGCCATGAACGTGTGGAATATGTCGCGGCCGAATATGACGTGGTGCACGCTTTTGAAGGGGACCACCTCGAAGGTCATGCGCTCTTGGCGGTAATTATTAACATTGCCAAAGGCAACCTGAAGTGTAATGCACCCAAGGGATCGAGCCTCCCGACCAGGAACTACGCCGTGGAAGACGGTGTTGGTCCACCTTAGGTTTTCCTCCGTCAAGTTCATCTTCTGCAGTGTATCTAGGTACATGATGTTGATGCTGCTTCCACTATCCACCATACACTTGGTGAACTCCACACGGTCAATCAAGGGGTTGATGACATGGCGTACTGGTTCTCCGTGGGCACAAGGTCTGGGTGGTCCGTCCTGTCCCAAGTTATTGGAACTTTCTACCAGCGCAGGTACTGGGGGACTGGAGGGAGAGTGGCCATCAGGATCCTCAGAGAGGTCTTCTGTTGTCGGATGGTGGGGGTGCCAAGGAATGTGTGGTAGACTGGAGCCTTCTTTGCGAAGGGGTTCTTGCCCTTGTCATCGCTCTTGGCGGCGTGCTTGGGGTCAACGTCTTCGTCCATGTCACTTGAATCCTTGGACTCCTCCTCCTTCTTATTCCCTTTGCCCTTGCCTCGCGGTTTGTTCTTCTGACTTCGCTTGTAGCCGGACTACGGGTCTTCCTTGAGGTCGTTGACGAACTTGCAGTGTCGATTGGTATGGGTGGCCTTGTCGTTGGCTTCATATCACGGTACTACTCGTTGGCATCATATCGCGGTACTACTCATAGGTGTACGTGGCACGACATATCACGATACTACTCGTAGGTTTGGGGAACGCGGAGCGGCGCCGAGGTGGTTTCACTTCCTCTTTGCTGCCCATGGCCAGTTCCCCTTCCTCGGCCATGTTTTCTGCCTTCTCCTCGTCCTGCAAAATTCATAGAGACCATGTCGGTAGATTTATTTTCTTCTGGAGCGGTTTTCCGCTTTGTACTGATGTTCCTCCGAGCTTGAGTTGGAACGGCCGTTGCCGGCAAGGATCCGCGAGCGTCGTCGTAGGCAGCTGCGAACTCACTAGCCAACTGAATCATATGGTTCATGTCAAGCTGGTGATTGTCCTGCAAGCGCTTCAGCTTATGTCGGAGCAGCGTGCCCCTTTTCCAACCCATCAATGAAGGCGGCCATGGCGGTCTGAGCGTGCACTCCTGCGCACGAATTCTTCATATCCAGCCAGCAGGAGAGGTAGGCGCGAGATGACTCGTATTTCTCTTGCACGCACCGCTGTAGATCGCCTACGGTGCAGGGACGCTTGTATGTACCCTCAAAGTTCTTGGTGAACGCTCCTTGCATGTCCATCCAGTTGTAGATAGATTTTTCCGGCAAGTCGTCGATCCATTGACGGGCCATGCCCGCCAACATTAACGGGAGGTACTTGACGGCGACATTGGGGTTGCCTCCAGCAATCTCCACCGCGTTGTCGTAGTCCTGCAACCATGTGGCTGGCTTGGCGGTGCCGTCATAGGATTTGATGGTCTTGTCAATCTAGAAACCTTTGGGGTAAGTTGTGGACCGTATTGCAGGTCCAAAGCAACGTGGTCCCAGGTATGGTCCTTCCCGGGCCTCGTGGATCTTGTCGATCCGTGAACGTGCATCGTACGGCTCCGGATTCTTCTTTTTGTCAACAGGGGATGGGCTGCGTGAACGACGCGGGCCTCTTCCTCCATGGTGACTTCTTGGAGGTGACGGAGGCGGAGGTGGCGGTGGGTTTGCCTTCTTGCTGTTACCCTCCTGCGACGCTCACGTCTGTCACGGTTGCTTGTCGGACGCAGGGGGTCATGGCGCGACCTGCTCTTGTGTCCTTGGTTACGCTCTCCGTCATGAGGGTCTACTCCGCGTTGTCGCGGATAACGATGCCGCACTGCTTTGGTGGGGGCATATCCGTACGATGGTGAGTCTTGTAATCTTCGCGATGCCGGGGAGATTGAGGTGGTGGCGATGGGCGACGAGGCCGGTCCTTTTCTCCGTGGTCGGAGGATATGGGGATGGCATCCTTCGTGTTGCGCTCATCCCTCCGTCTTCGTTCTGATGAACCCGTCTGGGATCCGACATCAAGAGGAGATCTGTTCCTTGGCGGCTTATACTGGCTAGATTGGCAGAGCGCTGGGTCAGACTCAAGCCTCTGAGAGGTGGCCTTTTCCTGCTGCTTCACTGCCTTGGACACTAGGTCATAGACCTTTTCCACTGCCTCGGGCGATCTATCCTGCTCTAGAAGGGTTTTGGCAACGGCGAGGTTAAGGAGTGGGGTGGTGTCGTGGGAATGGTCACGGCAGATGCTGCAATCGGTATAGCGAGTAGTAGAACGAGGGGCAAGGGGTGGCCAGCCATCTACGGTGCGAGATGAGGGTGGAGACACAGGGTTTTACCCAGGTTCGGCCCCCCGGAGGGTAAAGACCTACTCCTGCTAGATTGTATTATGATGGTGGTACAATGGGGCGAGCTCGGCGGCTAGGCGGCGAGTCGCTTGGGTGTATGATGGAACGTGCGTCTACACGCCTTGTAGGGAGGTTTATATAGACTCACCTCCCCCTAGGGTTTACATATCTCAACCGAATCAGTTAAGGCTTCGGTACTCGTTTAACCTAATCCGACTGGGCCTATCTAATCGCCTGGGCCTTCAGCTTCCAGTCGCTTGGATCCACACCGGGCCTTGATCCAGTCGCCGTCTTGCAGGCCCACTCGCCAGGTCGTGGGCCAGTCGGAAATGTCCTGCTGGGTATACCCCGGCAGGTATATCCCCATCAGTAGTCCCCGAGGCCGTCGTCGATTGGACGCAGGTGGTTGCTGGCAGTCGGAGCATACGGCTTCAATGCCGACATCCAGTCGAATCGTCGGCGGGCTCCTAAATAAAGGAGGAAACTAGTCATTCCGGTCGCAGCTTTGGCGAACGGGTCGGCAAAATATTCAGTCACTGTTGTAGTGATCGGGTCGGCGAGCCGAGTGGCCGAAGTTGGACCGTCAAAAAGCAGTCAAACTAGCCGTTGGGGTAATCCAACGGTAACCTTTGGTGTAATCACCACGTAGTAACGGCTCCCTGATTTGGCGGGTAACAACCGCTATATAAAGGGAATGGTAGGCGATCGGAGAACCACCTCCTCGTCATTTCCTCCGATTGCGCACACCGTCGTTTTCCTCCGCATCGCGACCCAGCCGAACCGAAATCCTCCGACCCCCACGAATCCTTCCGCCAATGGCCCCCTCCACCGAACCATGGGGCAGGTCCAAGTGCACGAGAGTGCAACTGGCGTCCTTCGAGGAGGCCGGGATCCGGTGCGCCGGCAGGTGGTGCATCCCCCTTGGCCGGAGAGGTGACTCCGGACCCGCGCGAGGGAGAGTTCGTCTGCTTTACCAGCCACGTAGAGCGGGGGCTGGGATTCCCAACATCTCTTTTCTTCCGGCGCTTCTGCGCCTTCTACGGGATCCAACCGTCGGACCTGGGCCTGCACAGCATCGAGCAGCTCGCCATTTTTGTGGCGTTCTGCGAGTGCTACCAGGGCTGCAGGCCCTATTTTACCCTATGACAAGATCTGTTCCACGGGCGGATCAGTCGCGAAGAAGCTGGCGGCCCGATGCTTGCCGCGGGGGGCCTGACGTTTCAATTGAAGTCGAAGGCCTCCTTTTTCGATCTGATGCTACCTGCCAAGGAGGCGAGTGAATGGAAGAAGTATTGGTTCTACGTCATCGAGGCGACTCCAGATGGCGAGGTGGCGATCCCAAGATACTCCGCCGACTGGCCCGAACCGCGCCGACTCCAAGTCGGCAAGCTTCCAACAGACCAGCGGATGGTGGTGGATGAAATGCTTCAGACCATCCGCGGCCTGAAGAAGAAAGGTCTCCAGCCCATCAACTTGTAAAACTGCTGGCTCGGGCGGCGACTCGTCCCCCTGGCCCGCCGTGACCACTACATGTACGAGTACACGGGCCGGGAGGACTCGACAAAATCCTGCCTCGCCGATTGGCAACTCGAGGATTACCTCCTGGCGTTGAAGAAGATCACCCAGGCGGCGTATCTCGACGTTAAGGCTGGGGTCACCCCCTACACCGCGAAGCATCCAGCCCCGATGGTAAGTCATCTTTCTATCATTCGCAGTCGTAGTTAATGCTGTCGCGGTTATACTGATATTGTCTTATGCCTATTGTAGTTATTTCAAGTGGTGGAAGGGTGGCTTCCGCCCGCGGACGACGAGAATTCGAGCTCGTCCGTCCAGGAGGGGGGCGAATCGCCTCCAGCAAGGGGCAGCGTCAAGAGTGACAGGAGCGGCGATGACGATGAATCCGAGGAAGAGGTCGCCCCGCTGGTCCGGAAAACTCGCGGACAGCGGCAGCGTGAGCTCGAAGCGAGCAAAAGCCTCGAACGTCATGACGATGATGACGACGAGCTCCCCGAGCACACCTCGCGCCGCGAGGCCACTCCATGGAAGAAGAATAAGAAGAAGGAGGAGGTGAAGGCCCCTCCGAAGAGGAAAACAAAGCCAGCAAGACAGGCATCTCCGCCTCACTCGCCAAGCAGCTCCGAGGCCACCAGTCTGGCCAGGGGTGAAGCGCCACAGATGATGGCGGTGCCAGATATCACTGCCGTCCTGAGCGAGGTGCCTCTGGCCTCGATGCCTCTGTCGTTCTCCCTAGTCTCTGGGTCGGGGGCTGCTCCGGTCGCGGCAGCTTTGCCGCCAGGAATCTCCGCAGCGTTTGAAGCTCTGCCGCCTCGACCTGAATAAGCCGTCCGTGTCTTGGGTGCACGATGTCCTGGAGATGGGCCTCAGTCGACGACTGGGCCCCAAACTGGAAAAGCCAGCCGGCATCCGCACGGGGCTACGATTTATTCCAGTTGCCAAGTGAGTTTTATTCACCTGCTTTATTTTTCCTTGTAGTCGAACAACTTTGCTCATATTCTCGATTTGCAGGACTGGGGTTAAAAAGATAGGCCATCCGTCCGTGGCCAAGGTGCCGCCAGTCGTCACCGAGGAGGACCCCTCTCGGAAGAGGAAGGCTGACGAGGTCGCTGCCCCCACAGGCAGTGCCAAGAAGGCCAAGAGCGACGAGGTCGTCACGGTGTCTGACGACACGACGGTGGCCCCGAGTGATCCTGAGGCGTTGGCAGACTTGGCAATCAAGGAAGGTGCTCCCTCGCCAGGGGTGACCGAGCCGGCCTCTTTTGGTGCCGACGCGTCCATCATGACCTTCCCACGCTTCATGGCCAAAGCGGCCACGGCGAGTGGTACCACGCCATCGAGTCGCGCACCTGGAGTCGCCGAGACGGAGGTCGAGCAACGTAGCGGGCATACTCCGGCTCTTCTCACCTCCGTGGACGCACTACAACTTCATGGCATGCTAGGCGTGGCCATCCAGGTATGTCCAGTCCCCGAGGATCAGGCCACTGAATTGCAGTGGTCAGATTCTTTTAGTTTTGTACTTTTACTTCTTGCGCCTAGTCCCCAAGTGCGCATTCGCTGAGTTTCAGTGGGTGGGTGCTCAGTATTTTTGATCGCCAGTCCCCGAGTGTCTAGTCGCTGAATTTCAGCGGGTAGGCACTTAGGTTTTTGATTTTGCTAACTGTTTCATTTTTGCACAGGGTTTGCAGCGTGAATCAGCCAACTGGCTGGCTGCGAAGTGTCGCGCGCAGAAGGAACTTGTCGCCGTTCAAGAGGCGAACAAGGGACTCCAAGCGATTGCTGCGAAGGCATAAGAGGTTCGTCGGGACCTTTTCCCGGCGAGTGAGCTGACGGCGGCGCAGTCGGCGTTGAGTTTGGCGGAACAGCGGATCGCCGACCTTGAGCGCGAGCTGAAGGAAGCGAAGGAGGAAGCGACCTCGGCGGATGGGCGAGCCAAGGCTGCTGTTACGGCCGCCGCTGAGGAGCATAAGGTTTCCGACGCCCTTGTTGCTGGGCTTCAAGATGATTACTTCGCTCTTCAAAACTTCATCACAGAGCTCTCCTGCCCTTTGATTGGTGAGTGTGCCTGCCTCTGCCTGTAACATATGCATTGTGTAATTTTTGATGTATTCACTGTCACCTTCTGTCCGCAGGTCGGATCATTGATAGCGCGGAAGAGGCGAATTCGTTCGACGCACGGCAATGTGTAGCCACGCTGGTCGACTCGGCCACATTATCGGCGACATTCATACGGGCGTATCTTCAAGAGATGTCGCCCACGGAAGTGATTCCCAGCGACCTCGTCGAGGTGTGGCGATACTTGGAGAAGGCGTCGTCGGTCGTCGAGTTCATGACACGATCGGCGTTCCAACACGGAGCGGCGACGGCGCTTAGCCTTGGGCTCGCTCACTTCCCGGAGGACTTCGATCTAGACGACGTGACAAGTGGCTACCCGTTGTCGACTGGCTCGGTGGAGATCTCCGAGGTGCTGAAGCTGACGGACCACGCCGCGGTGTACTCCGAGCGCGTCTGGGCGATGGGCGACCTCCTTCCTTATCAGGAAACGGTCGTCGCACCCAACGACCCCGAGCCGTAGCACCGGGACTTCAAGATCGAGCAACCCTTCCGTGCGGCGATGGCGGGTTGACGACGTACCCGTCAAACCCGTACACTCCCTTTATTCGCAATTTCAAGGGTGGCGGTGAGTCGTCGTCGAAGCCTGCGGAGTAAAATATTGTGCCCTGGGGCGTTAGTAGAAGTTCTGCCATTGGGCATACTTTGTATTTTGTGACACTTGCGACATACTATAATGAGATATTGTGTTGTTTTGTGAATTGTCGTGTGTTTCTGATTGAGGGTTGAACGAGTCCTCGAGCGCGTTCGCCCTTTTTTATGGGGTTTACCTCGTTTGTTATGTGTTTGCGGTTTTGAATGTTTTGTTATTGAGGTCGACTCGCCCAAACTCGGAAAGCCAGTCGCAAGGCGACTCCCATGAGTGCTCTGTACTTCACCGTTTTCCCTTGCGCGAACGAGGTCGGTTAGCCGAGTCCCCGAGCGTGGTACTTGGTTGTTCTAGGCGCGACTCGAGGGTGGGTGAGGACTTGGCGCGTTAGGGTGAGCGCATCACTCCTTCCTGGCCCGTCGGGTCAGTCGCATGGGGAGTCCTGGGCATGCTCTCATACTTGGCGTTTTCCCTAGCTGCTCGCGCTGAACTGGCCGTCAATCCCCGAGCGTGGTACTTGGCCGTTCGAGTCGCTGTGTCGAGGATGCGGAGGATCATGGTCGCTGTGAGAAGCGAAGGCAGTTGTCTTGGCTCGTTGAGCCAATCGAGCTAGGCGACTCCAATGGGGCTCCGGGTAGGCGTTTTTCGTGGACGTTACAAGACCTGGGGTAACCCAGTGCCCTTGTAGCGCACTACTTGGCCGTGCCGATTGTTGTACCAGAGGTTGACTTCTGCAGTTAGCTTGACGCTGTTATTACGAGTGAGAGTGGCACAAGACACGGAGAGTAGACGCAATTTGCGGTAACCAATTCTTTTTATTTCATAGCGACTAGAGGATACATATGTGGGGTTCTAGGAGTAGAACTTCCGTAGGAGGTTTACATTCCATGGTCTCTTGACGTCGAGTTTTTCGACCCCGCGGACGTCGATGAGGTAGTAGGTGTCGTTGCCGAGTACTCACCCTATGGCGAATGGTCCCTCCCACGGGGGGGAGAGCTTGTGCATGCCCTTCTTGTCCTGGATGAGTCGTAGCACCAGGTCGCCTTCCTGGAAGGTGCGAGTTTTCACCCGCCGGCTATGGTAGCGGCGGAGTCCTTTCTGGTAGATGGCAGTGCGAGAGCGAGCTAGGTTGCGTGCCTCGTCGAGTTGATCGATTCCGTCCTGCCATGCGAGTTCGTTAGCCGCCTCCGTGTAGTGGACGACCCTTGGCGAGTCGTGCTCGAGGTCGGTGGGCATGACTGCCTCGGCGCCGTACACCATGAAGAAGGGGGTGAACCCTGTCGACCTGTTGACTGAGGTGCGGATGCCCCAGATGACGGAGGGTAGCTCCTCGACCCAGCACCCGGCGGTGCGCTCGAGTGGTACTTGGAGCCGCGGCTTCAGGCCGTGGAGGATGCTCAGATTGGCCCGTTCTGCCTGGCCGTTGGACTCCGGGTGGGCGACTGACACGAAGTCGAGCCGGATGTGGTGTTCCTCGCAGAACTCGGCCATGGCTCCTTTGGCGAAGTTGGTGCCGTTGTCCGTGATGATGCTGTTTGGGAACCCGTAGCGATATATGAGCTCACGTAGGAATTTGGTGGCGGTCTTCCCGTCGCATTTCCGGACTGGCTTGGCCTACACCCACTTTGTGAATTTGTCGACCGCGACCAGGAGGTGGGTGAAGCCGGAGGGGGCCTTTTTGAAGGGGCCTACCATGTCCATACCCCACACGGCGAATGGCCAGGTGATGGGGATTGTCTTGAGCGCTGAGCTCGGCACGTGTGTCTGGTTGGCGTACTTCTGGCACCGGGCGCACCACTGGACAATGTCGACGGTGTCGGCGTGTGAGGTGGGCCAGTAGAAGCCGTGCCGCATAGCCTTGGCGACCAGGGAGCGGGCGCCGGCGTGGTGGCCGCAATCGCCGGAGTGTATGTCGTGGAGGATCTTGCGTCCTTCGGCGGGTTGGACGCAGCATTGGAACACGCCGGTCACGCTGCGTTTGTGGAGCTTGTCGTCGATGATGCTGAAGGATTTGCATCGACGTACAATCATCCGGGCATCTGTCTCGTCTGCCGGCAAGGTGCCGGCCTCCAGGTAGGCGATGTACGTCTTGGTCCAGTCGTCTGGCTCGGCGATGAGTGCGACCAGGCGGCTTCTGGCTGCAGCGGGACTCCGATGTCGATCTCCCTTGGGGGAGAGACTGATGGCTTGGTGATAGTGTCGAGGAAGACGCCGGCGGGTGGTGCGAGTCGAGCCGACCCGATGCGAGAGAGTGCGTCGGCCTCCTCGTTCTTCCGCCTGTCGATCCACTCGACGGAGTAGCTTGCGAAGTGTCCCCCCAGCTTGTCTACTACTTGGCGGTATGCCGCCATGGTGGGGGAGACGGCGTCGCAAGTGGAGCTTGTCGCCCTTTGGTGAAGTCAGCACGATCCCTGCTCCTGCGCCGTCCGCGTTCTTGGAGCCGTCGAAGTGCAGGCTCCAGTAATGGAGGTATGACAGCTTTTTCCGGCTGGGCCTCTTCGATCGGCGATGAAGTCCGCTAGAGCTGACTTGATCGCTTTAAGTGGCTCATACTTGATGTTGTGGGCGATTTGACGACCCACTTGGCGACTTCGCCTGGTCGCCCGCGGCGGATGATGTCCTGCGGTGCCGAGGAGACGACCGTGATCGGGTGCTCGGAAGTAGTGCGCAGCGCATTGCTCTGAACCGCGTATACCAGTTTCGGTCTGCGGGTATCGCTGGCGCGACTCGGTGAGGACCTCACCGATGTAGTACACGTCGCTGCGGCGCTCCTTCCTTCCTCCGCCGACGACCATGACGGGCCGACGACGCTCGGAAGCCGCGTGACGACCAGCATGGGTTCTTTGTCGATGGGGGCGGCGAGTAGTGGTGCTGCGAGTAGCACCTTCTTGAGGTCGCGGAGTGCGTCGTCCGCCTCCTTGTCCCACTGGAAGGTGGGGTTCTTACGCATCAGGCGGTATAGGGGCATCGCCTTTTCGCCCAGGCGGGGGATGAAGCGACTGAGAGCCGCTACTCGCTCAGCCAGCTTCTGGACGTCGCGCAGGCACTCGGGTTTGCCGAGTCGAGCGATCGTGTCGATCTTTGTGGGGTTCGCCTCGATCCCACGCTTGGAGACGACGTACCCCAGTAGTTGTCCTGCTGGTACACCGAAGGTGCACTTTCCTGGGTTGAGCTTTATCTTGTATTTCCGCAGGTTGGCGAATGTTTCCGCCAGGTCGGCGAGTAGATCGGTCTGGCGAGCGGACTTCACTACCACGTCGTCGATGTAGACGTGGATATTGCGGCCAATTTGGCTCGCAAGGCACTCCTGCATGCACCGCTGGTACGTTGCCCCGGCATTCTTGAGGCCGAAGGTCATGGCGGTGTAGCAGAAAGCTCCGAATGGCGTGATGAACGCCGTCTTTTCCTCGTCCTCAACAGCCATTTTGATCTGGTTGTACCCAGAGTAGGCGTCGAGGAAACACAGTGACTCCGAGCCCGCGGTGGAGTCGATTATTTGGTCGATCCGCAGGAGGACGAACTGCTCCTTCGGGCAGGCGCTGTTTAAGTTTGTCTAGTCGATACACATCCTCCAGGTCCCGTTCTTCATCTCCACCAAGACTGGGTTTGCCATCCACTTGGAGTATTTGATTGGCCGGATGAAGCCTGCAGCGAGTAGACGCTGCACCTCCTCGGCGATAGCTCGGCGGCACTCTTCATTGAAGGCGCGAACGCTGACGGTCGAACTTTGGGGTCGGCGTTTAGTTTGTGCTCAGCGAGTTCCCTAGGGACACCAGGCATGTTAGAGGGCTTCCATGCGAAGATGTCCCTGTTCTCACGGAGGAACTCGATGAGCGCGCCTTCCTAGGCTGGGCTCATGCCCATCCCGATCGTCACCGTCTGGCTGGAGTCGCCTAGGACCAGCTCGACGGTGCGGGTGTGCGTTGTTGCCTCGAAGGCTGAGGTGTTTGCGCCCTCCGAGTTGGGCTTCTTGAGTATGGTGGGGTCGTCGTTGTTGACCCCGCTCGCGTACTTGGCGAGCTCGTCGGCGTGGTTGGTCTCTGCCGCGATGACGGCGTCGGCGAGTTCGGCTCCTTTGGCTTCGAACTCGGCGGCCATGTCGGGGTCGCCGTTGACGGTGATGACGCCGCATGACCCGGGGAACTTCATCGCGTTGTACGCGTAGTGGGGCGCTGCCATGAACTTGGTGAACGCCTGGCGCCCCAGGACGCAGTGGTAGGGGCTGTCGAAGGGTACCAGCTCGAAGACGATCCGCTCGGTGCGGAAGTTTGCTGGTGTGCCGAAGGTGACTGGCAGCGTGACCTTGCCGATCGGGTACGCTTTCCGACTGGGGACGATGCCGTGGAACGTGGTGTAGGTCGTCTCGACCATCGACTGCGGGAGCCGCAGTCGCCTGAAGGTGTCCAGGTATAGTATGTTGATGGAGCTGCCGCCGTCCATCAATGTCCTGGGGAGCCAGTAGTTGCCCACCTTAGGCTTGACCACCAGGGCGACTCGGCCTGGGTACTCGATGTGTGGCGAGTGGTCCTGGCGGCTCCAGGTGATGGGCCGCTCTGACCAGTTGAGGAACTGGGGAACGTCCACCTGGGCCACCGCGTTAACGGCGACGGCGCGGGCGATGACTTTCTTCTCGCGCTTCGTGTTGAAGCCTGTGAATGTATGGAGCGAGCCAGCCACATTGACGAATTTTCCGCCGTTTGGCGGGTTGTTGTCGGGGTCCTCCCGCGCTCGCCGTGCCTTCTCAATCTCCCTGAGAGTGTGGCAGTCGGCGGTTGTGTGCGTGGCGGGCTTCCCTTCCCTGCCGTGGAACGCACAAGGTTGGTTAAGGAGGGCCGCAGGGTCGAACCTTGATTTTGCCTTGTAGTTTCCGCCGTCGCGGCGGAAGCTCTTGGGCTCGGCCATGCTGCGGCGTTGGCGAAGTCGACTCGCCATCGCGGGCGCTTGCGATGAGGCGAGTGTTGCTGTAGCGTAGGTCGGACCGTCGTCTGTCGTTGCCGCTCGTGCGGCGTTGGCCTCCGACTGCCGCCGGTTTCCTGGTTTGGATCTTCCTCCGTCTGCTTTGGCGATCTCGAGGTCCGGTATGTTGTCGAGCGGCGAATTTCGCTGATCTTGGCGACCAAGGGCTCGTAGCGGCACGAGGTCTTGAAGCAATGGATCGCGGTGTCCGGGTGGATGCCGACCACGTTGTACCATAGTTCTTGCCACCACTGGACCCAGTTGCGGGTCAACTCGCGGGGTCCCTGGACGCATCGCCCAGGTCCTCGATGGTGGTGGCGGGTGTAGGAGCACCAAGTGCCCAAAGGCGTTGTGCATCTCCTCCCGTGAGTCGATGCTATCCCGGGGAGGTGTTGATCCATCGCCGCACGTCCCTCCATCATCAAGGGGAGGTAACGGGCGGCTAGCAGGTCGGTGTGGCCAGCGATCCCCATCGCCATGAGGTATGTATCCAGCCACACGGAAGGGTCGTACGAAGGGTCGTACTTCTCTATTTCCTTCGGCGTCTTGAAGTTCGCCGGGTACTTTTCGCCTCGGATCATCAGTCCGAAGCACCTGGGCCTGAGTCGGCTTAGCGATCCCATCGGCTCGTCGTCGCGGCGATTGGTTAGGGTGTGTCACAAGTCATCGGGCTGGCGTGCGCGCCAACTTTGGTTGTTGATGATGTGGGTGCGGGCGTCGATGGGCTGACCGTTGGCGGCGACAAAGTTGGTCGCTGGCCTGGGGTCGTTGGTGGAGAGTGCCGCGTTCGCAGGTCGATGTTGGAGCTGCAGTGGTTCTGGTGGCGGGCAGTTGAGGGTGTTTGCCGCCAATGGGCGGCCGCTTGAGGCCGCTCACGCTGCAAGAACGCGAGTACACCGACCTGCGTCGGCGCTGCGTTTTGCTGCTCGACGCCTTTGCAGCAGGGCCCTAACGCATCGATATGTAGCGCCGCCACCGGGCTATGATGTTGTTCGCTGCCGCCGCCGCCACGAGTTTTTCCATCGGGTGGAGAACGGTGGTAGGCCATTCGTCTCGCTCCGCGAGGAGACCACTATCCGCGGTTGATCCTCGGGGTGTGCGGTTGGGTGGAGGTGGGCGCCGCTTGTCGCCGACCGGTGGGGCCGGGCGCTTCCTCCGGCGCGTTCGCAGATCGCGCTTTCGCCACACGGGCGGGTCGTTCTCGTTCGTGGTTCGCCCTGACGGTGGGGTTCAGCGCGACCTGATTCGGCTGGTGGTAGCGCGACAGCTCCTGCGCTGTCACCTGCTCGAGGCGAAATTTTTCGTGCTCGGCTTGCTCCTTGCGGACTGCCTCCGCCAGCTTCAGGCGGAGTTCCTCGACCTCTTTGCCGTGGCGTTAGGAGGGATCGGGGTGGAGAAGGGATCCTCCGGCGGATCGGTGCCAGTCGCCATGTAAGTCGCGGCGTGGCGACCGGTCCCGTCGCGGAGATCGGCGGAGTTTTCCGACCCGGAGTCAAAGTCGAAGATCCCAAGGATGGAGGGATCCTCGAAGTCTCCCATGTTGGAGACCTGGGTGATGGAGCCCGCGGGTGAAGCCGCGGTGATGGATCCGGCGAGTGACGCCGGTCGCGGTCGGCGTCGCCGTTGAGGGCCCACGCCTTCCGCGGCGCGAGTTTTCCGCCACGCTGTGGGCAAGTTGTACTCGGCGAGGCGATGGATCGTGCGGACCTGGCTCTCGGAGAGCCGGTCGTGCGGCGACTTCGCGGATGAGAGCCGAGTCCTCCGAGACGATGGCGTCGGTGAGGCCGACGAAGAGGCTGATCGTGCCGACCAAGATCATGTTGTGCGTGACGGTCGCGCCGACGTAGCTGCTCGGCAAGATCTGGAGCATCTCGCCGATCGCTATCATGCGGCGGTGGCGGCCTCGTTGATGGGCAATTGGACCTCGCCACGAACACCGGACCGGCCAAGCCCCACGGTGGGCGCCCGCCGTGGGAATGGTCACGGCAGATGCTGCAATCGGCCGAGTAGTAGAACGAGGGCAAGGGCGGCCAGCCATCTACGGTGCGAGATGAGGCGGAGACACAGGTTTTACCTGGTTCGCCCCCGGAGGGTAAAGACCTACTCTGCTAGATTGTATTATGATGGTGGTACAATGGGGCTATCTCGGCGGCTAGGCGGAGTCGCTTGGTGTATGATGGGCGTGCCTCTACGCTCGTAGGGAGGTTTATATAGACTCACCTCCCCCTAGGGTTTACATATCTCAACCGAATCAGTTAAGGCTTCGGTACTCGTTTAACCTAATCCGACTGGGCCTATCTACTCGCCTGGGCCTTCAGCTTCCTGTCGCTTCGATCCACACCGGGCCTTGATCCAGTCGCCGTCTTGCAGGCCCACTTGCCAGGTCGTCGGCCAGTCGGAAACGTCCTGCTGGATATACCCCGGCAGGTATATCCCCATCAGGTGGGCATCACCTGTTTGCCTTCACTGTCAATGTATGGTTTGGCCTGTGCCGGCTTCGAGGGAGACCATCCTAGGTTGCGCCGTATGCCAGGATTGTTGATGACGCGAGCCGGAGGTTTCTTAGCCTTCTGCTACAGTAGCAAAGTCTTGTACTCGGCCTCCATTGCTCTAGCTTTCTCTATGGACTTCTGTGCGTTGATCAGATCTCGATCTAGTTGAGCGCTTTGCTCCTTGATGGCTTGCGCTTCCTCCAGCAGCTGCTGGCGCTTCTCATCAAGCTGGGTCACGTTCCGGATATGAGCAACGGTCAGTGGCTCGACGAGCAGATTGTCGTACATCACTCTATCAGCTGGAGTAACTTGGGCTGCTGCCGACGTAGATGCTGGAGGCGGCAAGTTTGCGGTGTTATTGTTGCTCGGTCCGGTGCCGAGTTCATGCTGCTGCTGCACTAGGTTAGGCGAAGGAGGCATGACTTTTGCGCGATCATCGTCAGCAGCAATAAGTGGCCCCTTCCCCTTTTCCAGCGTCGTAGGCAGAGCTCGTCCAGGTTGATCTTCATCCATCGCCGTCCCAATGGTGACGAACACCCCTCGGGACGTGACGGCGTTGTTGGCTTTCTCGTCGCACGAGTACTCCTCCTCCATCTCCTGCATAGCGGAGTCTAGCTCTTCTGGACTGAAGTCTATCTCCTCTGAATCTGCACTGAAATCAGCATAAAGCGCATCAATGACAGAGTCGGAGGGTGCCATGACTTCCTCGATGACGCGCGGTGGAGGTGCAACGACCTCGACGATGACTAGAGATGGTGGTGCTGCTGCGACGATGGCGGCCGGAGGCGGTGGTGGTGGTGGCTGAATCGGAGGGGCTCCGTCAATGAGCGCAGGCGCTGTCTAAGCTGCCGCTTCGGCCTCCGCGTAGTTATTAACGGTGTTCACCATGCCTTCGAAGGTAAGGAGTCCTGACGCCTGTTGCCGTCTTAGAGAATGTCGGAGAAGCGTGCCATGGTCCAATCCTTCCACAAAGTGATAGATAGCATCATCATTGGGGTAGTGGGCCAGATCGGCTTATATACGGAGCCACCTGGCCAGGTAATCGCGGGGGTTATCGCCCTCTCTCTGAACGCAGCGCGCCAGATCGAAGATGGTTACCACGCCGAATAACTTAGATCTCTGCTGTCCCGATGCACGGACGAAGCCGGCGGATTTGTAGTGATCTTCCACCTTTATATCCTGCACAAGGGAGGTTTGGGTGGGCCTTGAATTTTTCTGATCTTTGCCGGCAAACTCCGAGGAGAGATACGACATTGATCCTTCCGCGAACGTATCATGCCCGTAGGCGGTCTGTGCGGGTATTGATGCTCTTCCGACTCCCAGGGCACTAGTGCCCGAGTCGGTTTCGCCGATGAAGAGGTGGATGTCTCCGATAGGAACGATCGAACACCGCGTAGGGTTCTTCTTCGCCAGGATCCAGAACTCGTCAGGAGGGACGATCGGAACATTGACGGAGAAGAGAACACGACCGATGGCTACGGTTTTGCCGATTCCCGCGAAGATCTTGGTCCTCGCCCGCTGAAGAGCCTGAAGCGCCTCTTGCCCCACGGTGGGCGCCAACTGTCGTGGTATTGTGACGAGTACGCCATGGAGGGTCCTCACAAGGCGATTTAGAGACGTGGGGTAAGGCGGATGGTTGATGTACAAGGTAACACAGCTGCAGTTCGAGATCCCACGATGGTGGCGGAATCCTACTCCTGCTATAAATCACTATAATGGCAATACGCCGAGTTATAGAGATAGGTTCGTTGTGCGAGGTTGTGTGAAGTTATCTATGATCATGCCCTAAAGGCTCCCATAGGCCCGACTTATATAGTTGCCAGGTCCTAGGGTTACAGGGAAAAGTCCTAGCCGGACATGTTACAGAGTCCTACACCATCTATTACTAGTCTTGTGTATCTTGCACTCCAAGGCTCCGGGTACGTTGGTGACTCCACCGTAGCCTTCCTTTATCCGGCATGGGCCTCCCTTATGGATCCACCTAACTGGGCTGCCCAGCAGGCCATAGGCCATGCTACCGACTATGGGCCACCCGGGTTAGCCGGATAAGAGACATGCTATAAGGATACCCATATAGCATATCCCCAACATCACCATTACTCTTCTAGGTAACCCCAGTAAAACCTTTTACATTATTTGGTCAAACGAATTGATGACTTCTGTAACACCCCCGGGTTTAGGGTTAAAGTAACCTCATATCACCATCCAAGATAAGCTCAACTCCAAGTACGGAAGATCACAGCATGATTCGATAACATTACAGAACTCAGGGACTCAACATCATAATTTTAAACTCTTAACAGAGTACGATATCAGAGTTATTACAAACCAGAGGTCACAGACCCAACATTACATCAAACAGCGAAAGCAAAATATGTTGTTCTACCCAACAACTTAGCAAGGGTCCTAAGAGGCCATAAACAGAAGAGATGTCCATCCCATAGTCCTCACCCTGCTACCTGGGACCCCCAAATACTCGTTGATGTCAGTTTAGAAGCCACCTTAAGTCGCAACTAGATCATCTATAGAAAAAGAACAATTGTGCAAGGCTGAGTACGAGGATGTACTCCGCAAGACTAAGATAACCTAGATTCTACATGCTCTGGCTAGAAAGGCTTTCTTCGGATTTACTTTTGCATAAAGTGATCTTTATTTGTAAACAGAAAGAGAGAAGTGGCTCGTCTACTCAAAATATTTTTAAAAGAGATAAGATAACGACTTCTTCATCTTGTTCAACAAATCTCGATTTCCACCAGCTTTATGAGAACCTCCTATCTAGGATCACCCCCTCGACACAGAGGAAGCATCCTTAAGCACACGTGGATCAACAAGTTTTATAGTGATTAATGTTATCTATGATCTTAGAATTTGGTCACCAAGCGTTCATAACCGTGAACAAGGCTTTTTGAAAATATTTAACCCTGTAGGGGTGCAGCTTTATCCACACGTTCCAACCGACTCTTAATGCCAAATATTATTAGCCCTCTTCCTGGGAAGGCCGACAGAGGGTGGTTAACCACGAACTTTACCTTGCTTTCGCCGAGACCATGAGTCATGCCCTAGGGATGGTTCCACCATAACGGGTCAAGTCCCGGAGCCGGTCCCTGAATATGTGAGATGAGGTTGGTTTACCAGGGGGTCCATCGACCCCATGCAACCACGGCCACGCTTCCCTACCTGTTATGACGCACATCCGTCACCTCCTCTTTCGAAAGCATTTTCAATGCGTATGCCAAATGGAAAGCCCGAACTATGTGAATCATGGAATCTACTAGGCAAGTTAGTTAGTCTAGGGGTTGTCCAGGCCCCGTGTCACTGTACGCTCATCTCGGTTCCAAAGGAAAGAACTCAGTTCCTAGTGGTGGCGAGTATGGGACTGAAAAAACCACACCCAACGTGGCCTCCCATATAAGACTTAGCATAATTAGTTATCTCCTTCGATGATGTCTCCATCTCCTACCTTTCTAGATTCTTTGGCACATTCAAATCATCATCTGAATGTATTAGATGTTAATATTAAGTATGGCTAAGCTGTCGGGCGCAAAAGCTCTAGCAACTCTTAGATGCCAGACCTAGGTATGCTAGGAGCAGTGGAACAGGAGTATAAGGCTACAAAAGGGAAACTATGCAGCAGATAGATAACTCTAGCTACTGAAAAAAGACCATATTAGAATCATGTGCATCATAGCGAGAAAGTAAATACTTTGTAAAACATAGGTTCAGAATGAGAGGCTACTCTTGCCTTGTCCTTCAATATACAAATATGGATCTTCGGTGTCATTGACTTCAACCTCGGGCTCGGATCCTATCGCGAAGAACCAATACCTGAAAGAAAGGAGACAATCAAGACATGGCATAATGCAATGCGCAAACAATATGTATGATATGTCATATTAGAGACTACACAGTAACCCTAAGTGCAACATCAATTTAAGAGGATTCAAAATGCCCTGGCGAAGGGACATCGTCGAACCCACATATACATAAGGGGTGTTGATGTTCCTCCAACTAAACTAGGGTTTTAAGTTGCTTGACAATGTATGATGATAGCTTAAACAGATAGATCTCAATTTTCTGAACATTTTGATATATTATTCCTATTTTTCCAATTAAATATGAATTAGTTATGAATTTTACAAATTTATATCATTTTCTGCTATTTTTAAACATTTCTGAAAAGGATTAAACAATACTACATCATCCTAGCGTCATCAAACCCTAACCATAAATCTTTATACACCGCAGGGAATTCTACCCATAGCCACTAATGAGGGGGCCCTAGTCCATGCCGGGTCCACCCTGTGGCCATGCAGGCGCCACGCTGGACACGACGGCGGGAAATGATAGGCGATGGTCACCGCCGGCTACTCGGGCCACCCCAGCTTGCGCGGTTCGGCATGCTGGAGAGAGCGCGAAGAGGCGAACCTCACGGCGGTGGCGCCGCCCCTTTGTGGTCACCGGAGCTCCACCTCCGACGAGCTACTGCGGCGGCGGCTCGGGATCGCGCGGGCAAAGCGCTACGACAAGTGACCAACGAAACTAAGAGCATGGAGCGGTCGGGAGGCTCACTGATGACCCACAAGTATAGGGAATCGCAACAGTCTTCAAGGGTAGTATAACCCAATTTATTGATTCGACACAAGGGGAGCCAAAGAATACTTGCAAGACTTAACAACTGAGTTGTCAGTTCAGCTGCACCTGGAAATAGTTCTTGCTCACAGAAGTTTATCACTAGCAACAGTTTGGTAGTAGCAACAGCAGCAGCAAAACAAGAGCAACAGTAACAAACAGTAGGATATGAGCGTGGTAGGCATAGGGATGGATGGACGGGCATTGCATGGACAATTCTAAACATGTAACTTCAAGATCTAGGGCAATTGCAGATAAATAAGAATAAGCATCCAAGTACTAAACAATCATAGGCATGTGCTCCATATATAGTCATGCGTGCTCGCAATGAGAACTTGCACAACATCGTTTGTCCTGCCAGCCCGTTGCAGCGGGACCTCAAGGGAACTACTGGCAATTAAGGTGCTCCTTTTAATAGAGCACCATAGCAAAGCATTAACACTCCATGAATACATGTGATCCTCACATCACAGCCATCCCCTCGGGTTGTCCCAATTTCTGTCACTTAAGGGCATTTGGATCTGGACAATGATATGTGTACACAACTTGCAGATAAGATCACAAACAATACTATCATAATGAATCAATAATAAGTTCAGATCTAAGATCATGGCACTCGGTCCCAAGTGACAAACATTAAGCACAAGTTGCAAAAAAGTCAAATAGCAGTAATAGAGATACTAGGCACCATGCCCTAACAATCTTATTGATTACACGATAGAACTCATCCAATCCCTACCATCCCCATAGCCTACTGCGGGGGATTACTCACTCATGGATAGGAGAAACAAGGATGGTTGATGGAGAGGCATTTTTTATGATGATGGCGATGATCCTCTCCAAATTCCCCATCCCGACAGGGTGCCAGAATGGAGTTTCTGGTTCCGAATCGCGGTTTCTGGTGGTGGCGGCGCAGCGGAACTCTTTCTGGAAAAACGTCAAACCCGCGTGGCAGGGGGGTGTGGGACCCTCAGGCCTTCCCTCCGTCTCATACTCTAGATCTATGAGTCTTCTGGTGAAATAGGATTTTTGGCATATTTTTCGGGATTTTTCCTGATAGTTGATTTTCTGCAGAATAACTAGACACCAAGGTAATTCTGCTGAAAACAACGTCAGTATGTGTTAGTTGTATCCAAATCACAGAAGTTTAGAGGAGAAACAATAGCAAAAGTGTTTGGGAAAGTAGATATGTTTTGGACGTATCAACTCCCTCAAGCTTAGCTTATTACTTGTCCTCAAGCAATTCAGTTGAAAATTGAGTGCGATAAAATAACTTTCACGAACACATTTGATTCATATGATGTACACATTCTCAGCATAGGAGTAGATACTTAAACCATTCTTAATAAAGAGCATGAAACTAACTCTACTCAATAGTCATTGCAAGCTAAGAAGAGAAACCAACTCAGTAATAATAAGTAGCATGAAACATAAACATAAGGAACATTGCAATGCTCATAAGAAGGTATGATAGAGTGGTATCTTGCTTGTCTTTGTTTGTAGAGAGCAATATAAATGCCAAGGCACCTCTAGAGTTCAAGTGAAGACTAGAAGTAAAGATATCAGAGATACAAACATTAAAGTAATGACATAATTAACCACGTTTTGGAATAAGCACATTAAACTAAGAATGACAACTATGCTCTCAAGAAGGTGCTCATAGAATAAGTGGTGACTCAACGAGGAAGTGAAAAGGTTTTGAAAAGTTTGAAAGGCTTCCAAATGCTAAAAGTAAGGTAATCATTAGCTTTGAGCTCTCATTGCCCCTATCATAGGAATCTTTAGATGATTAAAGTGAAAGTGAGGTCCAATATGAGTTGTATGCTTGCTAGACCATAAACTGGAAATCTCATGTCCGTTGAGTACGAGGGCCGATCCTCATGGTACTCAACTTTAGTTACCTGTGAGTTCTTGTCATCGTAAATACATGCATATCATAGAGAACCGCCAATGGGGTACCCCTTGCACATGATACAGGAGCTATCTCGTGATCAAAATGACAAGGCAAGCAGACAATGAGCATATCAATGATCTTTTTATTTGCTATTTTCATAGGTTTTCATTGAGGATGCTTCACAGATTGCTCATTATGGTTATGCTGCAAGTTTCCACCATGATTAGGCATGGCTTAGGCTAGCGGCCCAGGCGTTTCTCTAACACATATATATATATAACTCCATGGACATACAAGCTCCCCTTTTATTTCACACCGACGACATCCACAGACAAAAGAGCATGATATCAACTGGATATGTATCCATAAGTGTTGAAAGCGTTCCCCGTGACAACACGGTTCTGCTAACTCCTAGCCTATAATTTGCAAGCATATAACTTTCATGGACAGTCACAATAGTTCAGGATTATTAAGTGCAAGTAATAAAGTGTGCCATCAAGTTCGTGAGAGCTTTACTGTAGCATCCCATTTGTCTAACAACTGTAATGCTACTTGGTTTAGTGATATAATGGCTACTTCAAATATATAATTGTTGCATCATAAATTATATCATGCTCATGTCATCATGTCATCATGCCACCTTGCATTTGAGTATCATATCTAGCTTGCATTTGTTTTGTCTTGGTTGTGTAGTTGCTATCACAAATATCTCCACCTCTTTTACCATCTATATTTTGTTTCCTACAAAGTGGGAACTCATTGCTAGGGTTCCATATTTAACAAATGATTTTATTCTTTCTAAAACCCTCAAGCCACTAATCTTGTAAAATGCCAAAATGGCACATACATCTATTATGTATGTGGACATCACTCATCTCCACTTCTATTTTCCCTTCTGTCTATCTTTGGTGTTCCAAAACTCTCTGTTCAAAATTATTTGCATGGTTCAAAACGATTTGAAATAAAATGCTTGTTTGGATTTGAAACAAACAAAACAAATAAAAATAAAAAAAAGAAGGAATGAGGGAGAGGTTCATACCTGGCAGCAGACCACCTTGGGCCCAAAGCAGAGCTCAAGAGAGAGTAGCCCACCGGGCGTCACCCCATCCCACCCAGCTCGCAATCGCTTGACGGAAAGGCACCTCCGTCTGTTCTTCTTCTCACTGCTCCTTCGCTCTCTCTCAGCTCACGAGCGGAGCGATTGGCGTCCACCTGCCACCAAGGCCATCGCCAGGCCTCCCGTGCTGCGCGTTCCCCATATCTTCTAACGCAGCCCGCCTGGAACCCTAGCCGGCTTCCTCTCGCGCGCCAATTCTGTTTCCTCTTCTGGCTGCCGCCTCCCCATGGCCCCGCCTGGTCATTCCTGTGGCAAGCCGCAGTCCAGAATCACCGTCGAGCCTCGTGAAGCTCAGCGCCGCCTCGACCTGAAGCACATCCGAGAGACATCAGGCTCTACTTCCTCCTCTCCGGCCGCCGCCCTCCGGCCCAAATTCCGGCGTCTTCGTTCCTCCTATGTCCAAGCGGACACAACCTTCGTCTTCCTGGTGAGTCCCCGGTTCCGTTCCCTCCCTCCTCGGCCGGATTCTTTCGCTGAGGCAGAAGTGGTTTTCCTGTCCGTGTGCGCAGCCGCGGTCTTCAGAGGAACCAAGGTGGGCGTCAGCTCGAACTGCTCAAACCGCTTCAAGCCGTCCTCGACTCCGATTCTAGTGGGAATCGGCGGAGGTGAGCTTCACCTGCCTGTCCCCACTTTTTTCCTAGGCTATCTGCCACCATAGCGTCGTCTCCGACACCGACTATCCGCCGCACTGCTGCCGCAAGCCGCGACACGAACAGCACGAGCATCTCCCCGTTGCAGCACCCTTTGTTCTCCACTTTCACGAGTCGCTCTCTGCCACCTCCGTTACCTTCCATCACATGTTTAGGGAGGGGGTAACTCCAGCTATCTGCGGTATCAAACCACGCTTCAATCCGTGGACTATAGCTCTGGGAATCATCCCCGAAGAATCCCCAAATCTCTATGGGAAAAACCGCTTCAGTTCGACAGTTTCGGGAACCATGTTCCACCTATGTTCATTGATCGTTTCCAGGTGCTTCAGTCCTCCAATGGCGAAAACTCAAACACGGAAGTTGTAGCTCTAACTATCCTATCCATTTTTCGTTTTGGTAGTTTTCCCTAATTCGCAACGTATTGCTCACCATAATCATCTAAATATTGGAGCAAGCTAGCAGCTTTCGCACTAAAAGGTTTCAGTTCTGCCGAGTCCAATCGATCGCCTCTGCTTTGGCGCTTAGGCCCTCCACTTTTGGCTCAACCCGCCGTCCTCCCCTTCGCCACTTGTCACCACCTCGTTCGCTAGCGCTTCCATGGCCCCTCTTTCCTCTGCCCCACATGTCATTGATGGTGGGTAGAATGTCCCTGAGTGAGAAAAATCGCCAAAGTTTTTCTGAAATCAAATAAAATTTCAGGAAATGTTTAAATCTAACTAAATTCATATATTATGAAATAATTCGAATTTGTAAAAACTTTCAAAATGAAAAGTAAATGTTTTCCAAATATGAATTCAACCATGTTTTCGAATTTGACCAGATTTAACTCTATCTACTCAAACCTTTGACTTTGACCCCCTTTTAATTATTTTGACTTTAAAATAAATTTAAATTCATAAATCCAAATAATGCAAATAATATATGTTTTCAAATCAGAAAAATGTGAGGAATTCAAATATGCCATTCAAAATATTATTTGAACACTTTAAATTTCCAAGTTGATTAAAATTACAACAAAATGCCCTTTTCTTAATTAATTAATAACTTTTGATTTATAACTCCAAATTTAACAAATGATATGTCTAAAATGATCAGCTCGACGAGACCTTTCTGTTTATGCATTCCATGTTCTGAATTGCAGCATGCATCATATAAATATAATGTAAACAGCAACTAATATGAGGATAAAATGTGGCCAAAACTCAATAAAATGTTTATTTCTTGTATTCTACACCTCAACCATGCCATGCTACATTATTGCCATGCAAATTGTGCATCATTCATCATGGCATGATTGTTTGCTTGTCGCATCTTATTCATATGCTTGTGCACTCTATTTATGTTGGCCCTTGTTTGTTTGGTTCTTCTTGTAGACACCGAGGGATATATCAAGAAACCCAGGAGCACTACCCAGATCCGTCTCTCGCTGCAACTGAGCTGCCAGGAAAGCACTAACACATGCTTGCATACATATAGTACCTATTGCCTCTATCTTATTCTTGCATCATTGAGTCGCAAATGCATTAAACTGAATCCCAAGTATTGCATAGCCTTTATTTTTAAACCCCACCAAGCTTGTTCCTCCATCCCATGAGCCATTACTACAGGAGTTGTTTGAGCCATGCGAGTCGTAGAACAGCATGTGTAGGGTATGTGAGTGTCTGATGGATAACGAGGTACCTAAACAACTTAACCTGAGTAGTAATGGGATAACTAATGAAAGTGGCACCGGTGAGCAATATCTGCTATTTGGTTTTTCCTGCTCACTTGTGTCCCGTAGGACCCCGAGTACTTGATTCCTGTTCCTTGATTATTCGCTCTATCCACATCCGGAGGCTTATGGGACCCCCGAGCGAGCTTGATTCTTTATTTCTTGGGGCCACAAACTAGTTTGAGGTTTTATTTACTATCTTGTACTTATGCCATGCTTTATTGCTTTATTTACGGTTGTGCGAGGAGCACTGTGATCGCTTAGGATCGGGACACGATTTAGCGGTATCGACAAGCCCAGTTTTGGGTTCCCAATGCGTTTACCGTCCACCCAAACCTTGGGTCCGTCTCGAGTCACTTAACTTCGCTATGGTGTACTCAATGGGTGGCCCTCGAAATATTTCTGAATCTGTGATTGCTTTGTCGTGAAAGCCTCGTTGGGTTTTGATTTGGTTTTTCCGAGGTTGATCGAGTGTGTGTTGCTATTTGTGCACCCTGCAGGTAAAACTTTCTGAAAGCCGTGTCCGCGGTTATGGACGACTTGGAGCACAGTTTCTCGATCATAGACAAGCATAACTAAAGTACCGCTTTTAATTTGACTAAGTAACTGACTAGTAAATAGTGCAACACGCATGGAATGGTTAATAAAATTGCCAACGGACGGGGGGTTGTTCGTCCGCTTCCTCGTTGGTAAGCGAGGAGGAGGATGGATCTGATGATATTACTGTTATAACTGTTGTCATTAATTCATGGACATCCGTCTATCTTTGGTTAGGCGGATGGTTAGAGAGTATCTATAGAACTGTTAGGGTTTATCTTTTGCTGCAATTGCGTCACCCCAGGTTGTGTCCCCTTTAGAGGCATAAAGACTTGCTGAGTACCCCTAGGGTCTCACACGATAAAGTATTTGATTCAGATGAACAGGTACACTCACAAGATGGATACTGGGTGGAGGAGGTGGATGATGTGGGCAACGATCGTTCGGTGTAGAGATTCCGGGAACGGGGATCCGTGAGATCTGTGGGCGGGATGTGTTTATTTATGGGGCATCTTATGCCGATTTGCTTCTTATCCGTACTCGGATCTTGTTTGCCGCTTCCGTCTGATACTCTAATGTTTGATGTATGAGGAGATGTCCTAAAATATTATATCTATCTAGGACATTTGAATCTTGCCGTATGGCGTTGCTATTTTTCCTTTCTTTTTAGATGGAATGGCTCTGATGTACTGTTGTATGGTGGCTTGCATACATACTCATGTGTGTATGTAGTTGATCCCTTCGCCTGCCGATTACGCCGCCCGTTCTTGTCCCGATGATTGGAAATGGTTGGGACGGCCGAAAGGTCTACCCATGAGTGGCATTTGGGCCCCACCGTACTATTTCAACCATTTATGCTCATCCAGGCTTGCAACTAGGAGCGTAATTCACCGAGGTAGTTACAATTGGTATCAGAGCCATCCCGCCCTTCAGGGTCTCAGCCAAATGGTCGTTGTCAGTCTAGCAAATATTTTTGGTAGTTATGTATACTAGGGAAAAACAAAACGCGAGAGTAGGACTGCTTCCACTTTTCTTCTTACCCACCCACGCACCCTTTTCTGGTAAGGAAGTGTAACGTTTTCAATCCTCTTCTTAAAAGTTCAAACTAGGATTCACGTGTTCTGGGTTTCCGTAGTACCATAGGTTGTGTATTTGTGTGTGTGTGTGTGTGTGTGTGTGTAATTCCTTGTCTATCTGTTGCATCCAAGTTGTTATCACAATCGGCCTTTTGGTTATCAACTGTTGGTACATTCCATATCGACAGGCTTTTGCAAACCGACGCGATCTATCTGATTCGTTGTATACCGCCGCGATCTGTCTTACCCTTTGTTATCCGACGTTATCTTGTTTGGGGTGTTCGTTTCCGTAGTTACTAATCTTTAGGTTCAACGTGAGAAGAAGGGGTTAGGATATGTGTTCTACTTATTCATGTGCAGAGTAATGATTTGAGTGCGGGATGGAGTCGCGACCATACCACTACTCTTATCATTTGCTTTTGTATATTGAATTGGTAGAGTCACTAATCTTGATTCGTTAAGTGATTTTGCGCATCTATTGGTATTCTCATGCCGAAATTTGCGGAAAATTTTTCTTTGATATATCTGTGTACCACACTCCTTTTCAGTCGTGTGCGATATGATTAATATCTTCTAGGTGCTTTGAACTTTGTTGATATTTTAATATCATCTTAGTAAATTGTATCCTTTAATCTTGAGTAATTCCATCTTGGTACTATTTTGGATTATTATTATTCTCCATTATAGTACTGACTTGTGTTTTATATCAATCACAGGATGGCTCCACCATGCCGTTCTGATGAGGACATACCACCTGAATCGATCCGCTCAAACATCGCCAATGCCTTGGCAGCAATGCAGAATCCGCAGATTTGAGGAAAGTGTCGAGGAATGAGTTTGCTCCACCTCCACCTCCCAAGCGAGGAGACATCAAAAGCTTCCTCAAGTTCAACCTCGCCAATTTGATGTTTCGATCAACCACTTGATGTTGATGATTGGTTGCGTGAGATGTCAAGGTTACTAGAGGCCGATGTTCTGAAAGCAAGAATGGGTAAAATGTGCTACTCACCTTCAAGGGAGATGCAGCTCTTTGGTGGGAGAATTACCAAGGCAACCGCACCGGTTTTCAGCCTACTTGGGAACGGTTCCTTTGGAGCATTCAAAGAGCGATTCCGAAACTGTCATGGAAAGGATGAAGGAAGTGTTTCTCAACCTCAAGCAGGGAAATGATAATGTCAATACCTACATCAGGAACTTCATGAATCTTTCTCGTTATGGTGGCGATGAGATCTCCGATGACAAGAAGAAGCAAAAGAGGTTCCGGCAAGGGCTCAATGCATCGATTAAATATGCAATCACACATGCAAGGCCGGCATCTTTTCTGGAACTTCAGCATACAGCTCTGTAGGAGGAAGCAAGTAGACAAGTGTTTGAGGAGTCAAAGAAACACAACCGTGATGCACCAAGCTCTTCAGCTATGTCAGCACCTTGTAAGCGTCGTGTCTAGGTTCCTAACACCCCACCGTCGCTCCCGGCTCCACCAAGACCTGCAAGCTACGCGGCAAGGCCACCAAACTTCCTCACTGCTGCTCCTAGGGGCTACAACCACCACTACCTCGAGCGCTCGTGAGTCCTCGCTACGTTTCTCCACGCCCACCGGTGCTTGTTTCACGTGGAGACTCGGGCATCAAACTGGAACTGTCCGATGAAAAACAAAGCTCTTCCTCCACCCCCTCCAAGATCTGTGGCAAGCTCTCCTTTGGTTCGTGCACCACCACCTCGGGATCTCAACATCAACACCAAGCCCGGGTCTACTGTTGCTCGTGCCAACTGTGTTAACGCCGCTCAAGCCGAGCATGCACCTGGAGTTGTGATGGGTATGCTTCCCGTTAACTCAGTCCCTGCACGAGTTTTGTTTGATTCTGGTGCATCACATTCTTTTGTTTCTCACAAGTTTGCAAATGAGAATGAGTTAGTCTTGGTTCCTCTCCTTAAGCGGTTAATGGTCCTTTCCCCTGGAGCAAACATGAGGGTTGTTCATATCAGCCATGGCAATCAAATTGATATTGGTGGCTCTTCGTTCTCGGCATCCTTAATTGTTCTGGGCAATTCTGACATTGATGTCATCTTGGGCATGGATTGGTTGACAGCAAATGCAGCTGTGATTGATTGTGCCGAACGCTCGGTTTCTCTGAAGATTCCTGAAGGCCATATAGTCTTTTCTCCAAGTCTGACTCCTGATATCCAGCTTTTCTCTTTGGCGGCTCTGAATGATGACGCTATGGAAGCTATTCAGAGTTCCGTGGTCTGTGAGTTCCGATGTCTTTCTCAAGAGTTGTCGGGTATGCCTCGGATCGTGAGGTTGAGTTTGTAATTGAGCTTGAACTCGAACGGATCCTATCTCCAAGCGGCCTTATAAAATGGGTCCCGCGAGTTGGTGAACTCAAACGTGACTTGATGAACAAGAGAAGTTGGGTTTCATTCAACACAAGACCTCTTCTTGGGGTAGCCCAATCTTTGTGAAGAAGCGACAGATCGATAGACTTTGTGTTGACTATCGACTCTCAATGCTAAAACCATCAAGAATAAATATCCCTTCCGGATTAATGATCTCTTCGATCACTAGTGGAGCTGTGGTATTCTCTAAGTGGACTTGAGAAGTGGTTATCACCAAATCAAGATTCGCAAGGAAGATGTTCCTAAAACAGCTTTCACCACCCGCTATGGCTGTATGAGTACACGGTCATGTCTTTCGGTCTCACCAACGCCTGCTACCTTCTCGAGGCTTATGAACTCGGTTTTCATGGAGTATCTTGATAAGTTCGTTGTGGTCTATCCGGATGACATCCTAGTCTATTCTAAGTCAAAGGAAGAGCATGAAGAACACCTGGTGTGTCCTAAACAAGCTTCATGAGAACCGCTTGTATGCAAAGTTCTCAAAGTGTGAGTTTTGGCTGCCTCAAGTAACCTATCTTGGTCATGTCATCTCGCCAAGGGCATTGCGTTAACCCGAAACTGTGAAGACAATTGTTGAATGGCTCCCTCCTGTTAATGTCAAAGAAGTGCAGAGTTTCCTTGGTTTGGCTAGTTATTGCCGCCGCTCGTAACTTTTCAAGATAGCGAAGCCTCTACCGATCTCTCCTCAAGAAAGGCAAGAAATACCTTTGGACTCCTGCATGTCAAGCAAGCTTTGAGACACTCAAAGAGAAGCTCACTTCCACACCAGTCTTGGTTCCTCCGGATACATCTAAGCCTTTCCAGATATTCTGTGACGCCTCTTTGCAAGGATTGGGTGCGGTCTTATGCAAGAAAAACAAGTTGTTGCTTATGCCTCTCGACAGTTGAAGACGCATGAGATCAACTATCCTACACATGACCTCGAGCTCGCAGCAGTTGTCTTTGCTTTGAAACTATGGAGGCACTACTTGCTTGGCAACCGTTGTGAAATCTTTTCTGATCACAAAAGTTTGAAGTATATTTTCACACAGCCTGATCTCAACCTTCGGCAGAGGAGATGGATTGAAGCAATCAATGATTTTGATTTGACCATCAACTACACTCCGGGCAAAGCTAATGTCATGGCCGATGCTCTCAGCCGCAAAGCTTATGTCAACAACCTCATGATGGAAGAAAGATAACCTCTCTTGTGCTAGGAATTCCTTGACTCAACCTTGAAATTGTGGAACAAGGGTATCTCTGAACCTTCTAGCAACCCCTCTTGGAAGAAAAGATTCGCCTCGTCATCTTGGTGATCCACACCAAAAGATCATCTCCAAACTTCAGCTTCAAGTACGAGTCCTTCCACGTCGATGATCAAGGCACGCTTTTCTTTGAACACCGGATGTTTGTTAGAACTACCCGGTTTGAGAGAGCAAGTTCTCAAGGAGGCGCACGATTCTGTTCTTTCTATCCACCCTGGCAGCACAAAGATGTACATGGACTTCAAAACACAATATTGGTGGCCGGGTTTGAAACGATATTGTGCCAAGTATGTCTCGGAGTGTGATGTCTGTCGCAGAGTGAAAGCTGTCCATCAGAAACCTTTCGGTCTTCTAAAGCCATTGAAACCCCCAGAATGGAAATGGGAGAAAGTAGAGATGGACTTCATCACTGGTTTTCTGAGGTCGCAGAAGGGCAACAATGCAATCTTTGTTGTCATCGACAGGCTTTCTAAAGTGGCTCACTTCTTCCCCGTTAAGGAAACAATTTCTGGAATTCAGTTGGCTGAGCTCTATATCAACAGAATTGTCTCTCTGTATGGGGTTCCGCTTGAGATCAGTTCAGATCGTGGAAGCATCTTCACTTCCAAGTTCTGGGAAAGTTTCCAAAATGCTTTGGGAACAAAATTGAACTTCAGCACAGCTTACCACCCTCAGTCGCAAGGACAAGTTGAAAGGATCAATCGATTACGGAGGATATGCTTCGTGCTTCGTCATCTCTTTTGGCATGAAGTGGGAAGAATGTCTTCCTTATGCTGAATTCTCTTACAACAACAGCTTCCAGAAAAGTCTGAAGATGGCACCATTTGAGGCTCTCTATGGCCGCAAGTGCAGAACTCCGATTGGCTGGTCAGGTGCAGGAGAAAGAATTTGGTTTGGCCCTGACATTGTAACTCAAGCGGAGGAGAAGGTGCACATCATTCTTGAAAATCTGAAGATTGCTCAAATTCGTCAGAAGAGCAATTATGACAGGAAGCACACGGACATGGTGTATGTCCCTGGTGACCTCGTTTACCTTCGTGTCACTCCCATGAAAGGCACGCACCATTTTGGTATCAAAGGAAAGCTGGCTCCTAGATACATCGGTCCTTTCAAAATTCGTGGAAGAAGAGGAGAAGTTGCTTATGCTCTTGAGCTCCGAAAACTCAAGGTCCATGATGTTTTCCACATCTCTCAACTCAAGAAGTGCTTCAAAGATCCCGCAGACCGTGGATCATGAGCTAATCAATCTCCAAGAAGATCTCTTATCAAGAACACCCCACAAAATCCTTGAGACCGCAAAAGAAGGACTCGCAACAAGTCCATCAAGTTACGCAAGGTAAAGTCGCACCATTCCGTTGATGAAGCCACTTGGGAACGTGAAGAGGAGCTCCGTGCCAACTATCCTACCCTCTTTGAGTCTTCTTCTTCTTCCTAGAATCTCGGGGCGAGATTCCTGTTTAGTGGGGGAGAGTTGTAGCATCCCATTTGTCTAACAACTGTAATGCTACTTGGTTTAGTGATATAATGGCTACTTCAAATATATAATTGTTGCATCATAAATTATATCATGCTCATGTCATCATGTCATCATGCCACCTTGCATTTGAGTATCATATCTAGCTTGCATTTGTTTTGTCTTGGTTGTGTAGTTGCTATCACAAATATCTCCACCTCTTTTACCATCTATATTTTGTTTCCTACAAAGTGGGAACTCATTTCTAGGGTTCCATATTTAACAAATGATTTTATTCTTTCTAAAACCCTCAAGCCACTAATCTTGTAAAATGCAAAACGGCACATACATCTATTATGTATGTGGGCATCACTCATCTCCACTTCTATTTTCCCTTCTGCCTATCTTTGGTGTTCCAAAACTCTCTATTCAAAATTATCTGCATGGTTCAAAACGATTTGAAATAAAATGCTTGTTTGGATTTGAAACAAACAAAACAAATAAAAATAAAAAAAAGAAGGAATGAGGGAGAGGTTCATACCGCAAGACTCACCTTGGGCCCAAATTACAGAGCCTAAGAGAGAGTAGCAGCCCACCAGCCACCCCATCCGACCCAGCTCTGCAATCGCATTCTTCAAGGAAAGGCACCCTCCGTCCTCTTTCTTCTTCTCCTCCTTCGCTTCTCTCAGCTCACGAGCGCGATTGGCCGTCCACCCACTTGGCGTCCTTGGCCGTGCCTCCCGCGTTCCGCGTTCCCCATATCTTCTAACGCAAGCCCGCCCCTGGAACCCTAGCCGGCTTCCTCCCTCGCGCCGCAATTCTGTTTCCTCTTCCTGGCTGCTGCCTCCCCATGGTCCCTTCGCTTCCGTCATTCCCAGGGCAAGCCGCAGGTCCAGGAATCACCGTCGAGGCCTCGTGAAGCTTCGGGCGCTGCCGCCTCGACCTAAAGCACATCCGAGCGACATCAGGCTCTACTTCCTCCTCTCTGGCCACCGCCTCCCCAAATTCGGCGTCGTTCCTCCTCCCACGTCCAAGCGACACAACCTCCGTCTTCTGGTGAGTCCCAGTTTCCGTTCCTCCTCCTCGGCGGATTCTTTTCACGCGTATGGGTTTTCCCGTCTGCAGCGCTCGCGGTCTTCAGAGGAACCAAGGTGGGCGTCAGCTCGAACTGCTCAAACGGCTTCAAGCCGTCCTCGACTCCGATTCCAGTGGGAATCGGCGGAGGTGAGCTTCACCTGCATGTCCCAATTTTTTCCTAGGCTATCTGCCACCATAGCGTCGTCTCCGACACCGACTATCCGCCGCACTTCTGCCGCAAGCCGCGACACGAACAGCACGAGCATCTCCCCGTTGCAGCACCGTTTGTTCTCCACTTTCACGAGTCGCTCTCTGCCACCTCCGTTACCTTCCATCACATGTCTAGGGAGGGGGTAACTCCAGCTATCTGCGGTATCAAACCACGCTTCAATCCGTGGACTATAGCTCTGGGAATCATCCCCGAAGAATCCCCAAATCTCTCTGGGAAAAACCGCTTCAGTTCGACAGTTTCGGGAACCATGTTCCACCTATGTTCGTCGATGGTTTCCAGGTGCTTCAGTCCTCCAACGGCGAAAACTCAAACACGGAAGTTGTAGCTCTAACTATCCTATCCGTTTTCCGTTTTGGTAGTTTTCCCTAATTCGCAACGTATTGCTCACCATAATCATCTAAATATTGGAGCAAGCTAGCAGCTTTCGCACTAAAAGGTTTCAGTTGGCCGTAGTCCGAATCGATCGCCTCGCGCTTTGCTTAGGCCCTCCACTTTTGGCAGCTCAACCCGGCCCTCCCTTCGCCACTTGTCACCACCTCGCTCGCTAGCTTCCGTGGCCTCTCTTTCCTCTGCCCCACATGTCATTGATGGTGGGTAGAATGTCCCTGAGTGAGAAAAATCGCCAAAGTTTTTCTGAAATCAAATAAAATTTCAGGAAATGTTTAAATCTAACTAAATTCATATATTATGAAATAATTTGAATTTGTAAAAACTTTCAAAATAAAAAGTAAATGTTTTCCAAATATGAATTCAACCATGTTTTCGAATTTGACCAGATTTGACTCTATCTAGTCAAACCTTTGACTTTGACCCCCTTTTAATTATTTTGACTTTAAAATAAATTTAAATTCATAAATCCAAATAATGCAAATAATATATGTTTTCAAATCAGAAAAATGTGAGGAATTCAAATATGCCATTCAAAATATTATTTGAACACTTTAAATTTCCAAGTTGATTAAAATTACAACAAAATGCCCTTTTCTTAATTAATTAATAACTTTTGATTTATAACTCCAAATTTAACAAATGATATGTCTAAAATGATCAGCTCGACGAGACCTTTCTGTTTATGCATTCCATGTTCTGAATTGAAGCATGCATCATATAAATATAATGTAAACAGCAACTAATATGAGGATAAAATGTGGCCAAAACTCAATAAAATGTTTATTTCTTGTATTCTACACCTCAACCATGCCATGCTACATTATTGCCATGCAAATTGTGCATCATTCATCATGGCATGATTGTTTGCTTGTCGCATCTTATTCATATGCTTGTGCACTCTATTTATGTTGGCCCTTGTTTGTTTGGTTCTTCTTCGAATAGACACTGAGCAGGGGATATATCAAGAAACCCAGGAGCACTACCCAGATCCGTCTCTCGCTGCAACTGAGCTGCCAGGCAAGCACTACCACATGCTTGCATACATATAGTACCTATGGCCTCTATCTTATTCTTGCATCATTGAGTCGCGAATGCATTAAACTGAATCCCAAGTATTGCATAGCCTTTATTTTTAAACCCCACCAAGATTGTTCCTCCATCCCATGAGCCATTACTACAGGAGTTGTTTGAGCCATGCGAGTCGTAGAACAGCATGTGTAGGGTATGTGAGTGTCTGATGGATAACGAGGTACCTAAACAACTTAACCTGAGTAGTAATGGGATAACTAATGAAAGTGGCACCGGTGAGCAATATCTGCTATTTGGTTTTTCCTGCTCACTTGTGTCCCAGGACCCCGAGTACTTGATTCCTGCCTTTGATTATTCGCGCTATCCACATCCGGAGGCTTATGGGACCCCCGAGCGAGCTTGATTCAGTCTTATTTCTTGGGGCCACAAACTAGTTTGAGGTTTTATTTACTATCCCTGCTTATGCCATGCTTTATTGCTTTATTTACGGTTGTGCGAGGAGCACTGCATCTGTTTAGGATCGGGACACGATTTACGGTATCGACAAGCCCAGTTTTGGGTTCCCGATCGTTCTGACCGGCCCACCCAAACCTTGGGTCTGTCAAGTCAGCCTAACTTCGCTATGGTGTACTCAATGGGGTGGCCCCCTGAAATATTTCTGAATCCTGTGATTGCTTTGTCGTGAAAGCCTCGTTGGGATCTGATGATATTACTGTTATAACTGTTGTCATTAATTCACGGACATCTATACTGTTATATTTGGTTAGGCGGATGGTTAGCGAGTATCTATAGTACTGTTAGGGTTTATCTTTTGCTGCAATTGCATCACCCCAGGTTGTGTCCCCTTTAGAGGCATAAAGACTTGCTGAGTACCTATAGGGTCTCACACGATAAATTATTTGATTTAGATGAACAGGTACACTCACAAGATGGATACTGGGTGGAGGAGGCGGATGATGTCGGCAACGATCGTTCGGTGTAGAGATTCCGGGAACGGGGATCCGTGAGATCTGTGGGCGGGATGTGTTTATTTATGGGGCATCTTATGCCGATTTGCTTCTTATCCGTACTCGGATCTTGTTTGCCGCCTCCCCGATACTCGATGTTTGATGTATGAGAAGATGTCCTAAAATATTATATCTATCTAGGACATTTGAATCTTGTCGTATGTTGCTATTTTCCTTTCTTTTAGATGGAATGGATCCGACGCATCGTTGTATGGTGGTCAGAACACCCTCGAATCGGACCTATGCAAGTTTGAGCAAAATTCGCCAAACCCGCAGAAACGATTCAAAGGTGCTCACCAGCACTTTCGTAAGGGTGGAAAACGGTAATAACATTACACAACAGTCCTCGATGGGACCCATGTAATATATATATATAAATGACTCAAAGATTCAAGAATACGATATAATATACAAAGATCCAAATCACCTTGAAAACGATAGTGCGCCCAAATACGGACAAGAAGCAAATGGGGCTAAGAGCTCAAGAATAACCAATGCCCATAACCCTGCCCCGCCAAGCCGGAAGGGTAACCTCGCTAACGGCGCCGATCTCAAAACCGCTTAAACAAAAGGGTGCCGACAGGCAAAGGAAAAAGAAGGAGCGCCAAGATCGAGGCCAAGACACGGCGAGGCTAGAATTCGGCGTCCTCGCCACATAGGTATGGTGGATCGCGGCAGCAAAAGATGCACTAAACAACCTATAGAGACTCGATACAATCAAGTTATCGAGGGGTAAGAATGACCTATCCGGAACCAACCTGATACTACCATCAAGCAAACCCATCCTGGCGTTTCCCCCTCGAGACCAAAAGAGGAAGTCAACCGAGGAACTCACACAGTTGGCAGTTTTACTTATTCAGTTATAGTGGTGACACTTTACTAGTCAGGTTTAGATAATCATCCTGATAAAGTAAGCAGTGGGCACCTTTAGTTATTCATTCCGTTGTAGTTGCAACAATTACTAATCAAATTCCGATAGCATGAGATAACCCAAAAACCCAGCAGTTGTTGGTACTTTTATTCAGCCATTCAGTTGTAGTTGCAAGATTTACTAGTCAGGTACAATGGTCGCAAGCGACAATCCAAACAAGCAATTGTGGGCAGTATTATTAGTCATTCCGTTATAGTGAAGCTGATTACTAGTCATTATAAGTCAAATTTATAGCAATAAACTTTAGTTATGCTTGTCTATGATCGAGATATCAGGCTCCAAGTCGCCCATATCCGGACACGGCTTTCGAAAGTTTTACCAGGCCGGGGTGCACCAATAGCAACACACGCTCGATCAACCTCGGAAAAACCAAATCAAAACCCAACGAGGCTTTCACGACTGAACAATCACAGGATTCAGTAATATTTCAGGGGGCCACCCCTTGGAGTCTACCCGCAATGAAGTAAGCAAGCTCCGAGACGGACTCAAGGTTTGCGACAATGGTCAGAGCGATCGGGAACCCGAAACTCGGGTGTCGATACCGTAATCACTCCGCTTCAAATAAAGACAAAGTGTGCTATCGTCGCACAATTTAAATACGTAGTAGCATGGCATAAGTACAGGATCGTAAATAAAACCTCAAACTAGTTGTGGCCCCAAGAAATAAGACTAAATCAAGCTCTGGCTCAGGGGGGTCCCATATACCTCCCGGATGTGGATAGCGCGATAAATCAAGGAACAGGTATCAAGTACTCGGGGTCTTACGGGACACAAGTGCGCGATAATTTTTATTCGTTTTAAACGGGCCGTGTGCAAACCAATAACAGCCAAAACAAAATATTCCGGGGACCCGGTTTTGATGTTTGAATAAAGAGGGTGCGTTTCGGAAACAACACGGGCTTTGCAAACATAGTTTTATGCAAACAATGCATGATGATGACGATGCAATGCACAAATTCAACGCGATTTTCTAGTAGTGGTTTTGCGGGATGCCACAGTGGCTTGCATACATACTCATTTGTGTATGTAGTTGATCCCTTCGCCTGCCGATTACGCCGCCCGTTCTTGTCCCGATGATTGGAAATGGTTGGGACGGCCGAAAGGTCTACCAGTGAGTGGCATTTGGGCCCCACCGTACTATTTCAACCATTTCCGCTCATCCAGGCTTGCAACTAGGAGCGTAATTCACCGAGGTAGTTACATTTACTAACTAACTTTGTCAAAATAGTCAAACATTTTATTTGGAAGAAAACAAGGCATAGTGAATATGCACATAATTAGCAAATGATGCTAATAGGTAGGTATGGTGGACACTGTTGGCAATATTGGTTTTAGGGAGTTGGATGCACAAGTTTAGCTCATACTCAGTGCAAGTGAAGGCTAGCAATAGAGAGGGAGCGACAAACGAGATAACAATAACTATCATAATCATGCTTGCAACAAAACATGACTAATTATGGCATGAAAATGATAGAAGAACTCTGAGGCAAAATAAATCGTCGAGGCTTACTGACTATTGTTTAGTCATATACATGCGTGAGCATGTTCCAAGTCGATTCACATGAAACATTCATAGGAGGATACCACAATATCATACCAAGTTATGAATAGAACAATGCAAGCAAACATTCATATGACATGCTATAAACTATTAGCAAGCTGGAGCTAATCATAAGAGAACAAAGAACTACTAAGCATCCATAGATAACATACACCTCACATGAACAGACTAAGCATGCTCACAATGATGAGTATATGTACAAAAATGAAAACAAATAGAGTTTGTTACCAGCCTCTTACCACACCTCAAGTTGTCTTAATCTTCAGTATTGCCCTTCACTTGTGAGACTTGAATAATAACATGAAACCAAACTTCACTGAGGACTGCCGAACCCTGCAAAGAACTTCACAAAACCAAAGAAGAAGAACAAATATTTTTGGTGTTTTAGATTTTTTTAAAGCAAGCAAACAAAGCAAAAACAAACAAAGAAAATTCTTTTTAGATTTTTCTTTAAGGAAAACCAAAGCTAAAAAGCAAAGAGACAAACCAAAGCTAAAAATCAAAGAGACAAACCAAGAGAAACAACAAAAATATTTTTGGTATTTCTGTGTTTTGAGGAAGCAGAACAAAAACCGAAAAGAAAGTGAAACATGGATATACAAAGAACCAACAAAACATGATATAAAGATGAGTGTGATTCGGTGTACCTCCCCCCAAGCTTAGGATTTTGTCCTAAGTGGGGCTCAATAGCGCGGGTAGTAACCCCAAGATGGCGGGGTCATCGTAGGAATGCTCATAGTCAGGTGCTTGCGATGAAGAAGAAGACGCGCCCCAATAATAGGAGGGATGCTGGTATGAAGACTCCCCCATGTTGGAGGGCTGAACCGAATCATCTCCGGCATCCTCTCTAATATTATCCTCTTGATGGGAGAGCTCCACCATGTAAGTGTCAAACTGCTCCTCCGTGAGCGACCATCCTTGCCTGTTATCAAAATTAAACAAAGCAGGTGCAGGAAAATAGACTACTTTCTCAGTCCTACCCCCTCTCCAACCACGCTTAACAAAAGATAACTCATACGGTAAACTTCTCATAGTAGTCCAAGAAGAAACAAAATTATGCTGAACCATATAATTAGTCGTTAAACCTTATGTGTCCCGAGATGCAATTTGTGAACAACGGGGGTCGATAACCATACGGCCAGAATAATATTCCCGCCGTATAGTTGGTCGTTAGACTCTCCAGGACATGCTTTTTGCCCAAAAATTTTAGAGATGCTCTTTTTAATCAAAACAATATGTTTAGGCTACTTCTTATAGATAAAACTCAAACTTTAATTTTTACATTTAATATATGCTTATTCAGTCGATTTTTCTACTACTTTTTGACAACTGCATCTTTACGGGCGCGCTTCCGCAAGAATGTCTGTGAAAAAGTTGTAGGAATGCGATAAACATTTTATTCTTTAGATTATTTTTTTAATGTGATGGGTTGACTCCCATTAAGCATTTCATTAAGAATGGTTGAATATTTCAACCCCTTCTCTGTTCTCGAATTCATACCTTGGGTTCCCTTTATCAAGTGCACTTACCACCTAAACTCGTTTTACTGGTGGAATATACCTTTCTCATGCTTCTAGCTTCTTTGGAAAATACCGGATGATTTCAGCATCATAAACATTGAAGATTATTTTCCCTCAACACAATCAACTGAAGCTCCTGCAGTACTAATGAAAGGTCTTCCAAGTATTATAGACAATTTTTCATCCTCTGGCATTTCAAGAATAATAAAATCAGTGGGAATAACATGCTCATCTATTTTAAGTAGAACATCCTCAATCATACCAATGGGTTGTTTAGCGGATTTGTCAGCCATCTATAAAGTGATAGAAGTAGAGGAATACTCCCCTAATCCTAACCTTTTATAAATGGAATATGGCATTACACTAACTCCTACACCTAAATCACAAAAGGCATTGTGAATATCCGTTTTGCCAATTGTGCATGAAATAGTTGGTATTCTGGGATCTCCCGATTTAGACAATAACTTCCCATTAGCAGGACAACTAGTCACCATGGCAATGGTCTTAGTTATTTCTTTCTATTAAGAATATCATAGAGAAATTTATAATAGGTAGGAACTTTTATTGCATCCACAAATGGAATTTCTAGACGGAGATCGCCAAGTGCCTTTTTGAAAGAATCATAGATTACCTGATTCGGTGCTTTCTTTTTGCAATCTAGATATGGAAGTTTTTTGCTCACCATTCTTATTCTTGTCTTATACCTTTTATGGGGGATTAGGCTCTTTAGTTGCTTCTTTTGTTGGTGCTTCTCGTTTTTCTTCTTTTCTATTACAACAACTTCATCTTCATTATTTATCTCTTTTTCTTTTGTTGGATCAACAGTATATGCATCAGAGTCATAGTAGTCATCCTATGCATCATTTTTCTCCTTCAAGGTTTGGTCTTGTGTTTCTTGAGCAGTTTCATCTTGAGGATCCACCAGTGTGTCATATTCTTGGCTTGCTTTTAGCAAGGCTTTTTCCCTTCGCTATTTTTCAGCTTCATATTCTAGTGTTCCTAATGGTCCTGTAACAACTGCACCTCTCCTTGTAACAATATTAGTAGAAACAGGAATATTTATATCATCTTTAAGAAAAAATTGATAACTAGATGCTATTTGTTCATATTGGGTTTCAATCATACTAAGGTACTTGTGAAATAATTTTCTTTCTTGGCAAATCTCATCATAATTTTCCACGAGTTCTGCCAAAATCTTCTTATGTCTTTGAAATTGCTTATGCGGGTTATTATGAGATTTGGCCTATCGATGTTTTAATTCTTGAAAAAACTTTTCTAGTTTCATCTTCTTCAGTAAAAACCTGTAACAGATCTACTTTGTTTTCCTTAACAAGTTCAGAAGGTATACCTTTTTATTTAATTGTTTTGCGTACTTCAGGCATAAGATCATGAGTTATATGAAGTATTCCTTTTTTCAACTCTCTGCATTGAGTATTAAGACCGTGGTAAAATAAGTGGCAAACAGTTGATTCGGAATAGCCATGATTAGGAATACTATTGATCATTCCAAAAAATCTATCCCAAGATTGTGGGTAGTTTTTTCCCACGTTTTGACTGAAATTGCCTATATTCTTTCTAATTTCAGTTACCTTTTTAAAAAGATTAAATTTATTTATGAATTTAACAATGCAATTTTCCCAGCAATTAATGTAATAACGAGGAAGAGAATATAACCAGTTTAGGGCCTTACCTTTAAGAGACCAACGAAATAATTTTAGACGAGAGAAATCTCTAGGCAAACTTTTTGGTCCAATTGATGTTATCACATCATCGAACTCTCTAAGATGTCTTCATGGGTCTTCATCTTTCATTCAACTAAAAGCTTTTTCCTACAAAATTTTAATAATCTCACCATCAAATCGATATTCTCTAACTCGAGGGTTAGGAAATTCTATGGGTTGTTTAAGATAAGAAGAATTTGGAGCACTGTATTCTCCGAGAGTCTTCTCAGGTTTTTTGGGAGTTGTCATGTGAATGGACATGATTTCTATGAAATCACTCAGGTTTCAAACTTCAACCTTATTTGATCTAAATTTTTTTTTAATAATTTCATCGTGCCTTTGAAGAGGCACGCGCTCAAAATAATCTGGTAGATAGGTCCTACCAGAGCGTGTAGACCCTTTGTGTCCTAGGGAGACCATTTTGTAGTAGTAACACCCGAAATGTCAAAAGACAAACACTTAGCTCTTAGCTCCCCAGCAACAGCACTAAAAAATATCTTGATGACTGCAAGTGCACAGATCGTTTGTAGCTAGTTTCGAAGTTAAGATATCGATCCCACATGAATTCCAAAGGTAAGTGTTTATGAATGAAGTCTCTGTCACACTCAAAGTTGTCACAGGTCTTCGAGTGAATTGACTAAAAGTGTTGAAATAAGAACAAGATTTAGATTAAAATGAATGTATTTAAATAAAATTAAAATGTAAACTTTAGAAATAAAAAACATAAAAGTAAAAAACAATTTGATTGTTTGTTGTTTTCTGCAGATGACAAAGTAGGCGTAGGGAGATACAGTTCATGGTGATAGTGATTGTTCCAAGTGGATGAGTGATAAGTGTAATAATTATAATCTTATAAGTATGTGTGTAGGCGAGCAACCTATAATTAGCCGGAACTCCTCTTGGTAGATTTTATCCCAACATCAATAATCCTACTAGTCTATTACCAAAACCATGGTCAGTCATTAGGCGACTAAGATCCTTTAGGTTGCTTAGAAATTAAGCTCCTTGGATCAGACATACAATATGCACAGTGGCTCCTCGTGCTCCTCGAGTTCAACTAGTTTTCCATTGATATCCACATGTCACTCGGGGGTCGCCGGTCTGCTAGCAAACAAGATCTTATGTATGTAGAACAAAGTATCATGTTGTCTAGGCCCTTAATTAACAACAAGCATTAGGGATCCCACAGATAGTCAAGCACACATAATATAGTAACTAAAATCAATCACAAACTAATGGAAAATATATAGACACATCACATATCACCAATCGCTTACATCTCCCACGCCCAAAGAAACTTACTCACACATGAGATAAGAAAGAATCATCGATATAATTAAATAAATGGAGTTCTTCTCGATATTACCATAGAGATCCATAATAAGGATAGAAAATCAATCCAACACAATTCAAGATAGGAAGAAACAATCTCAAACCCTAATCTTGCAAGGTGAATATCTCTCTCTCTCTCAAGTACAAGTAATGGCTATGGGAGTGTGGTGGCTAGGAGGTTGAAGATCGTGGAGCGAGATTAAGAATGTCTTCCCCTTCTTCTTCAGATCTCTTATTTCTCCCTTCTAGATGGAATAGTGGCTGATGTGTTATGTTTTCACGTCTGGCCTGTTCACGCAAGTTGTTCCTTTTGACAAGATGAAGACGGTGGCAACTATATGGCCGGAGAAAAAATTCCCGTCATATAGTTGGTTGTTAAAGCTACTCGTTGCCTCCCTCGACTTCTTATAAAAAGAGACTTGCTTGTTTTCGCGTGAATATTGTATTTCTGTTGTTAAAACCTTATGTTAATGTTCAGAACCTGAAACACACATTAAAACCCAAGTTTTCTTCACTACCGAAGTATTAGCTGTTTTCTTCCCGCCATATAGTTGTTTTCGCGTGAATATTGTATTTCTGTTGTTAAAACCTTATGTTAATGTTCAGAACCTGAAACACACATTAAAACCCAAGTTTTCTTCACTACCCAAGTATCAACGCGAATTTACTATCTAGGATACTACCAATGCACGCAAGCATTGACGTTGGATACTGGGAATACCATTAGCTGCCAAGATGAGAGAGAGCCAAAATCTTGCATGCAAACGGTGTTATTTGCCGTGTTTAGAATAGCGAGACCAGACTGTATTCTAGCATATCAACCATCCAAAAATTTCTACAAACTACACGCGGTTGCTAGTTGTACTTGCATGCACTAGACCTGACTAGCTGTACTAGTTGATGGGGATGTGTGCACGTTAGCATGAATCCTAGCATGAAAACATACAAAAATTTCTGCAATAAAACCAACCGTGGGAGTAGACCAACATATCAAGCAAGTTATCATGCATTCTAGGTTGCACGAATTTCGGCCAATATTTCCGCGTGTGGCTTTCGTTTTAGCGCGGGAGTGCTTCCCACGTCCGTTTCCGCTAAAAAATTTCGGTACAAAAGAAAAACTCATTCCTTTATATGTAGATGGGATTCCAGATCATTCTCCCTATCAGCCTCCTTTAATATACTGGTACTATTCTTGTATGAACCGCCGTGTGCTAGCAAGATTGTTTGATTGGGTTGCTCAAATATTGGTCTACTCAATGGTCTATGTGTAGTGCTAATTTACATGCTCGAAAAATGGTCTGTTCAATGGTCTACATGTAGTGCTAGAATGCGTGCTGAAATTTTGGCCGGTTCAATGGTCTGAATGTATTGCTAGAATGTGTGCTGAAATTGTAGCCAGTTCAGTGGTCTACTAGTATTGCTAGCTCGCATGCATGCGTGAGCTATTGCTAGTTTGCATGCATGTGCTAGCTTGCATGTGTACTTGCACGTACTAACAATGCATGCAAAAAATGCTCAGGATGTAACGGGGGTGATGTTTTCCGTTAGATATTTTGTGCTCCTGCTACTCAACTTCATGCTCTCTATAGAATATTCAATGGTTGGATTAGTATGCACATGTAGCATCCTAGATAGCCCACTATTTCCCATATATATTGCCACTATGTCTCTCTCTAATTATAATCACCAGGAACCAATCTAGCCATGCTCTATCCCGTCCCAGGACATGGAAAATCCCTAGGGCTCATTGCTCCTCCCAGGGACCGCTCTCGCAGCCCATCCATGGAGGAGAACAACAAGGAGGTGGAGAGGTTTAGCCCGGGGTACAAGGAGTATGTAAAGCCAAGCTTCTACAACAGCGATCCCGATGAAGATTGGAGTGACATCTGCATCAGCTATGATGTCTATGATCCCCGGAGATCAACTGGGTGGCAATGAAGAGAGCTCAACAAGAGAGATAAGGTCACAAGCCACATGGAAAAGGGCGTGTGGAGACGGTCAAGTTCATCACCACAGACCCCAGGCCACACAAGTGTAAGGAATTACCTAATATTGGTGCAGGTGCTAGCAGGGAAGCGACGATTCCACTCTCGAAGCCTACCATTGGTGGTCGTATGAGGGTGAAGCCTCAAGAAGAGTGGATGAACGGTTTCTACTTCCTTGATCCATCAATTATGGATGAGGAAGAATAAGTTATCCCCAAGACCAAGGACCGCGTGCGAGCACTGGAGATATATCAGAAGCAGCATCTACTCCATCGCATTGAAGTCGGTCACCGTCTCAAGGAGATAGAGAAGAAGTATGATCTTCTCCCATTGGTGAATAAACTCGCGGATAAAGTGGACACTTTGCAATCTGATTTGTGCAGATTATACCGCCGCATCACTGCCCTGGGATACCAACAAGAAGCTACGCACCGTGGTATTACATGCCATGGTGCCACAATGATCTACAATACTCACGGGATCAAATAATCACGAGGGATTATTTGATCCCGCCTGGCTTGATTCCAAGCTTGGGGAGATCTTTAAGACCTTCTAATCTATCTTATAAGTTTTTATTACTATTTTAGCTTTGCATTAGTTCGAGCTTAGAAATAAAGTTTGCATCATTAGAATTCCCTTCAGGAATAGTCTCTCCCTTTTATGAAATTCCGAGTTCATTATCATGTATGGAGCATTATTGAGTTTGTGTTTTTATTATTAGATATATGAATGGTTTGAGTATAATTTTACTTTCACTTGATGATAGCAATAGTAGTCTTCCACACCATTGGTATTAATAGAACATACAAAGATAATTTGGTCAATATGTTGTAAGTTCATGGTTTGAGGAAAAATTATCTAATCGGTTGAGTTGAGAAAGAAAACCTTGAAAAAAGGAAAATTAAAAGTGCTATCAAATTATATTAAGAACAAGACGAGGTAGAATATTCAAGCTATGAAGATGCTTCATATACAATTGGAATTTGGTAACTAGGATCGTTAAACTTTGAATTCCTACATGAAGTGGAATGTATGGCTAGCTCCTTTGCATAGCACTTAAACAAAAGTGTGAGCATATATAAAAAAGAAGAAAAGAAAATGTGCAAAGAACAAATAGGCATATACCATTATATTGTAGTAGGACAAAGAAACGCTTGAGATTTTAAATCCCAAGTGAATATGTTAATCCTAAAACACTTGGGACTACCTCGCTAACTCATTCAGTCAAACCGAAATACTTCTACATCATATCGAGAGTAATCTTTTGTGAACTGTTAAATGCTAAGGTGTTGAAGCCTGCTAATATTCTTCGGATGGTTCGAGTAAGGTAACTTATTCCAATGTATCATATATGATAAAAACATGCTGCAACTACCTCATTTATTTTATCAACTCAGCTTCATGAATATGAGGATCACATCCATTAAGCTAAACTTGCTCGGGATGAGCAAGAGTCTAAACTTGGGGAAGCTGATGAGTGCATATTTGCATCATGTTTATATTATTATTTTGCATTATAGTGGTAGTATCTTGATATTTTATGGAGTTCGCATGCATCTTTTATGTTTATTTTCACCAGGATTAGGACAGATGATGGACACGATAGACACAATTCTTGGACTAGTTGTATTGGAGCGAAAAGGAGTCAAAAACAACGTAAATCAATAATTTGGGAAATATCAATATTACCAGAAGAAAACCCGAAGCGAGCAAAGGAGGCAGAAGGTTTAACGACCAACTATACGGTGGGAGCAACTTATCCTGCTGTATAGTTCCCGCCGTATAGTTGGCGCCGCCACTGCCTCCTCAGATAGTTTCACCCCGTGCAACTGGATCGGGGAGACAACATAAAGAACGAAAAGAAATCGCCGAAACCTTACCTCTGGAATGGATCTGGAGGGGGAACTCATCCACCGGGGATCCATATTCACCCTACGTAGATCCAGGAGGCTAAGGAATCGATCTTCATCATCAACAGTTGCATCACCACCATCTCCATCCATCCCATCTATATCATGTCTAGATCGTGTTGTAATTTTTGTGCTCGTTGTGGATTTATACAAGTAATATTCATCTATGATAGATTCCATTGTCTTTGCCATGATGTTTATTGCCTCCATGTATGAGTAGATCATTAGTTCTTAGGGAGATGGATAAACCCTAGCATGATATTGAAATAAGATAAAGTTTATTATGATATTTATCGATGTGACCATGTGTTAGATTGTCTCCATCTTTATGTTGGTAGAAGTCGATCTCTCAATATTTGCCTCTTGTGGGGACTTGATGGAGAAACTACTTGTTGGTAGACAAAGGTGTGCTAGTACTTACAGTGACTATAAATCTGTTGGCACTCCTTACGTATCAACTTGGGAACCAAGGAAAATCACGGAACACTATCCATGCCATAGGATACATCATACATGGTAAAGTACCTTAATAGCACAGTAATTCGATTAATGTCGATTGCTTGTCTTTTATGGTTATGAGGATGATGTTAGCAGTGGTTGTTGTCTATTTGTATAAATACAGAGTTCCTCCCACACATACATAGTTGAGAATGTTTATGATAATAATTTTTGCCTTAGGCCCTTTATAAATGCTAGAGGTGTGCCCGCTACTCCCTGAGAATGCTTTTCCTATTGCAATTTCACATCTCTTTTACATATGCGATACTTATTTTCTGTATTCAGTTTGTTTTACTTTACTTATTGTTCTCTTATACAAAATCCCAAAAGCACCTTTTTATGTAACACTCGCATTTTATCTTGTTACTTAGAACTTTATTTAGCATTTCTATTTTAGTATTTAATTCAAGAGTAATTAGACTTCAAACTCATGCTCCCTGTGGGATCGATATCTTTATTTCGAAACTAGCTACAAACGATTCGTGTACTTGCAGTCATCACAGTCCCTAGTAGCCTCTATTCACACTAGCGTTGGGAAATAGATGATCAAGGTTTGCTGATCATTGGTGATAGTGCCAGTTGACAACGAGGTCATATCATTGGTGAATGATGTGATGGACATTATCCAAAGATTGCGACATGATCAAGTCACGAGGTTCATCGTTGCAATAGTCAGAAACATAGTCTCCTTCTCCTTAGGCCATTAGATCATATTAATCACCGTCTCCTGAGGCTGCTTTCACTGCATTAAACGTCACTTCGTAAGATACTGATTATAAAGGTGTAAGTTGGGTATTCCGGAGGAATATGTTGAGGCCTATGGATGAAGACTAGGATTTGTTCACCCTGTGACGGGTAAGATACGTAAGGCCGACTTGGTGAAATTTCATCTATAATGTTGTGTCATGGGGATGTAATATATCGCGGTAACAAGTGAAACGGTACTTGCCGGTAACGAGATTTGAACGAGGTATGAGATAACAAATGGTCGGATCTCGAACAAGTCGAATCGAAGAAAAAAGAGAATTAGACTCGATGTTTACGTTTCAAGTGACATCGTCATCATGGAATGCACATGGGTCAATATGGGCATCTTGGTCCCGCTGTTGATCATTGATAAAGATCATGTACGTGCCATTTCCGAGTAGTGGGGAGATACACTTAAGGGTACGATGATCTAGAGATCATGTGGAAGTTGGAATCACATTAAAGAAAGAGAAATCCAGAATTGTTCCACGGAGAGATATCCGAAGTTGTTCGGATAAAGAAAAAGGAAACCAGAAAAGGTTCCGTGAGAGAACCGGAATCGTTCCGAAAAGTTCCGAAGTTGTTCGGAGGAAATCAAAGGGGAACTAAAAGGTGTTTTGGGTCAAATCGGATTTTGTAATATGTATTTACATATTAATTAAATATAATATTAAAATCTAATTTAAAAGGGTATTCCACTAATGGGCCAAACTTCCTTGAAAAAAGGTCCCATGAGAGAAACCGCAAGAGGGAAGGGCCAAGGCCCAAGCGCCTAGGGTTTGGGGGACGCCTAGGGATGCTCCCTCCCTTGGCCGGTGGCTAGGGTTAGGGTTTGGGGCTCCCTAGGGATGCTCCCTCCCTCCCTTGGCCGTCGCTTGGTGCCTTGGAGGAGGGGCAAGCATGCCCCCTCCACCCTTATATAAAGAGGCCCTCTCCCTTGGAGGAGGACACACAACACCAAGACCACGAGTTGGGAGCCCTCCTCCCTCCTCTATGCGCTTCCTCTCTCTCTCTCCTCTCTCTCTCTCTCTCTAGTTTTCTCCTTGTGCTAACATGGTCCCATGATAGGACTGCTCGCGCAAGAGATGGCGCACCTGCAGCACGCCGTAGCGCTTTCCAAGCCAGAGATCTAATTTCGCACTCCCGTAGGGATCGGGGAGCCGGAGGTTGTCACCGTACACCGTCTGTGTACGAGACCACGAGGGGCCTCACTTGGGGAACCTTGGATGTCGTGAGCCGGACTGCTACACGATGGAGCAAGAGGTGACTTGCGAGGAGCTTCATGACCAGGTCGGCTACGAGCACAACTACTTCAACCACGTACCCTCGAAATGTTAACCGCTTTTGGACAGGGTATGTATCCGAAACCTTCAGTCGTTACTGCATTAGTAATAATAGATAGATCTTTGGTAGTCAGGGCGATCCGGTGTAGGAAATTTTTTATTTTCTGCACCGAAACCCCAACATAATGTCCTCGGCACATCGGATGCACAACGGGCACTCCCCTTGGTTGGGCATCCCACGGCGCTGCATCCGATCCATTGTCCAACACCGCCCCTGAACGTCTAGCCAGGCGAAGAACTTGAACTTGAGGGGCGCGAACGAGTTCCACACCTGGGCAGTAGCAGGAAGAGCCGTTCTGCCCGCAAAAGTAGGCCATATTGGTGGATCTCGTGGAGTAAGCTCCGTCGGCGATAGCTTCCAGTGGAAGGAGTCTTCAATCTCCGAGCGGGTGGCGTAGGACCGGATCATGGGCCACACGTGCAGGAACTGAGTGATGGCATCCACAGTGAGGGTGCCCATGATGTCCCGGGTCCACTCATTTCGAGCGAGACCTTGCTAAACAGTTCGCGGGCTCCTCAGCTTAGGCCGAACCAGATCGAGAACGGCCGGCGCGACCGTCAGTATTGAGAACCCCTGGATTGTTGCGTTACCCACCGAAAATTTCTTTTTACAGTTAACGTTACCCACCGGAGTCCCATCTGCCGTCCAGTTTTGCTTTAAGATTAGTGTGCCAGTCAGAATTTTTTGGGTCAACACATAGGTCACTGCTATATGGTACTCAGATGTCATTTTGTTAAGCGTTTTGCTATTTTTCAGACACATCAAACTTAGAACATATCAAAATTCGTTCAAGTGAAAAACGATAAGGAGAGTTGTTGATTGAGGAGAGTAAAGATCATTTTATTGAGTAAATTGCGCAAAATGTAGTGAGCAACTCCTGGCGCGACCACGCTCTCAGCATGTAACGGAAACAACTCCATGTAAGCCAGCTTAGCACCAACCGTAGTAGCCGTAGCTAGCTTGTTGGCTTTAGCTAGCACCTAGCAGTGGCATGCAATACCATGGTCTCAACCGTGACGCCCGGTCCGAGCCCAAGCAATACACCCAGACGTTGCTCAACACGGCGGCGCCGGATCTCGTCCAGCACAAAGATCACCGTAGGTCCGGACATGTTCCCGTACTCGCTCAGTACATGCCGGCTAGCCGCCAGCTTCTCGGGCTGCAGCTGGAGCCCCGCCTCCACGCTGTCCAAGATCGCTCGCCCGCCAGGATGCACCGCCCAGAAAAGGTCGTTCCAGTCGCCGCTCAAGCCGAGCGGCCCAAGCGCGTCGGCCATGCTCCGCTCAATGTTTTCCCGGATCAGCGCCGGCATCTCGAAGGAAGGGTTGAAGACGAGCCCGTCTTCGCGGAGCCGTCCCGCCGCGGTCAGGTCACTCTCAGGTATCACGCTCTGCGAGGCGGCCACCATCTCGAAAACCGGGCGCTCGACGGAGCCGTCGGGCTCGGCGCCGACGACCACGGCGCCCGCGCCGTCGCCGAACAGGGCCTGCACGATAACGGTGTCGACGTGGGCCTCGTCGGGCGCGCGGAACACGATGAGGGTGAGCTCGGCGCAGGCGACGAGGACGCGGGCGCCGCGGTTGTTCTCGGCGATATCCTTGGCGACGCGCAGCGCCGCGGACCCGCTGGAGCAGCCGTTGAGGTAGAGCATGGTGCGGCGCACGGACGGGTCGAGGCCGAGGAGGGTGGCCAGGCGGAGGTCGGCGCCGGGCATGTGGGCGCCCGAGTAGGTGCTGACGACGAGGTGGGTGATGTCGGAGGCCGGGCGCCCCCACTCGGCGATGGCGTTGCACGCGGCCGCCGCCGCGAGCTCCGGAACGGCGGTGGCCACGATGTCCATCCGAGCGTCTAGGGATGGTAGCGTGCGGTCGATGAACTCCGGGTGGCGTCGCAGAAGCTCCTCGGTGTGGTGGAAGTAGCGCTTCTTGATGGCCGATCTGCCGCCTGGAACACCACACGGGCGTACGTCGGCAACCATGCATGGAAGAAATGTTAAGAAATGTCGCTCTTACAGATTCTGTTGAGCTTGGACTTGAGCTTGGTGAGGTGCTCGGTGTTGGTGGCGCGGAAGTAGTAGTCCGCGTACTCGTCCTGCCGCACGCAGTTCGGTGGGTTCGCCGTTCCGATGGCCAGCACGGACGCGGGGCCGTCGGCGCGCTGCGCCTGCCGCATCTGACGGATGACGGTGGCCGCGGGGCTTGCAGCTAGGTTTCCAAGCAGTGCCATCTTGGTCTACCTCGTAGAGGAGGACGTGAAGTGAAACGACCGTCGGATTTGGAGACGGTAACGGATGTCAGAGCTCGCGCGTGCTAGCTAATTTATGTAGCACTCCGCACGCTAGGGCAGCTTTCTGAGTTTAGTTAAAGTCACATTTTGTAAATTTAGCACCATTTTTCGGCATAGTTCGGCTGTAATAGAAATACCCAATATTGTTTGGCATGAATTTAAACACAGTTCGGTATGAAATTAAATATAATTCGGCAAATAATAAAAATACAACATATTTTGGTCTAGTTCGACCATTTCATGCTCGACATCTACATGTTTCTCCTACGTATCCATAGGTGCTCATCCAGATCATCCTGCAGCTGTTAATGCATTATCGGGTCTCGGATCTCCTGACGCATGGCTATGAAGGCAGCCCGGGTTGCCGGCACCTGGTGATCAGGCTCTGCAAGAGGTTCCTATCTGTAGTATGGCTCGTTCTGCTCGACCAAACTTACTTGGTCCTTCCTCTCATCCTCAATGATCATGTTGTGCAAGGTCACACAAAAATTCATCACTTTCCACATCTGATCTTTTGACCAGGTCATAGCAGGGAACCGGACAACTACAAACATCTGTCGGAGCACACGCCACGTCCTTCCTGCAAGCTTCTTGTTCTTTGGCAAACTGAGCATGCTTGAAGAGTATTGAGTTTGAGATAGTCTTCACAAATGTTGCCATCTTGGATAGATGTCATCTGCAAGATAGTATCCCTTGTTGTAGTGGTGCCTGTTGATCTCAAAGTCCACATGGGGAGCATGACCCTCAACAAGCTAAGCAAAGACATTTGAGGATTTGAGGACGTTGATATCGTTGTTCGATCCTGCCATGCCAAAGAAGGAGTGCCAGATACAAAGATCATGTGTAGAAACTGCCTCGAGTATCACAGTGCAACCTCCTTTGTGTCGGAGTCCATGGCCGAACGGGAAAAACGCCGAACACTTGGTAGGCGAGGTGACGGAGCTCGGAGCGTAGCCGAGCTATGACGAAGGACGGGCGGCGAAAGGTGGCCTAGGCCGAGGGTAGAGGGTAAAGCGATGTCGGTCGACCAATCTACCGACGTGATTTCGGCTTGGCGTGGTGGAGCTTCGCCGACACATTCATGGCGACAGGGGCGGCTGGGGAAAGCTCTTCGCCGCGGGAGAGGCGAGTGGTAGTGGGAAATGGGGTTGTCTCGCCGACAGGGTTGGCCCACCCGCATTTTCGCTTCGTCCGCTGTTCCCAGCGCCCCGGGATCGGCCTGGGAACGCCGGATGAAAGTTGGGCCAAATGCGGACCAAATCGGCGTCCTGGGAACGCGACTGGGCAAAAAAATCGCCATCCAGATAAAAAAAGGCCTGGGAACACCGTCCTGGGAACCCGAGTGGAGATGCTCTAAGGGTGAGCTCACAAATAGTTTTGTTCCATGTTGATTGGTAGAGAATTAGTAATACATAGAAATAGGGATATTAACGTGGTACAAGTGAGATAAATGAATTGTCATTTCTACACCTTCCAGTCTAATTGGTTTTCACTGGAGCCCCCACTCTTGTGTCGCTCCGCTCGGGCGGCACTGGAGCCACCCCCAACCCTAGGCGCGGCCGGCAGTCCTCCCCCTCTCTCTCCTCTCCGCCTCTGTCGAAGGACGCGGCCAGGCAAAGCCCGCGCCGATGATGGGGGCGGGGGATCCTCTTTTTGCGCGGGGCCTCGTCGTTGGATGTGGCGGCTGGGGAGGCGGCGGCTAGCATTGGCAGGGTGGTGGCGTGCGGCGACGCAGGGAGGGAGCATGGCGATGGTGTGAAGGGCACAAGGGGGCTACTATGGTGCGTGTGTTGTGCCCTCGTCGTCCGTGGTCGCCCATGATGGATGATCCCGATCTGGGCATGTGCGGGCCGGGGATTCGGGGAGCTATGGTGATGCGCTCTTGCGGCCTCGTCTCTAGGGTGGCGCGGGCGTCGCAGCAGTGGTGGCTTTCCAGCATGGGGGGCCTCCTCCTCCGATCCCTTGCGGGCTAGCCGTGGTGCCAGTGGTGGCTGGTGCGCCTCCATCCTTCGAGGCCGACGGTGTTCCTCTCCTTCCTGCGTTGACGACTCAAGCTGGCGTCATGCGTCCCTACCCTCCTTCTCCATGCGGCCCTTTGGGCGGGATTCGGGGGAACGATCCATGGCCGGGTGAAAGCCCTGCTCAGCTTGAGTTGTTGCTGGCAGCGACGACGCCTGCGGGCGTCTCTACCTCTTTAGGGACGCGGCCATGGCCGGTTTCATGTCTTCCTCTTCTCGGGTGCCGGGGAAACCCTAGGTTCGGGTCACCGGACCAGGCGACGGCGGCGCCACGGTGTCGTGATCTTCTTGGAGACGTCATCAAGGCTGCCCAGGAAGGGCCCGATGTTTTGGAGTTTGGGGTGGCGAGGCGCTGCCGCTGTTGGATGCTTCTCTGGGCGCGCGCTTTAGGGGCTCAATGTATGTGTAGGGTTTCGTAGCATGGAAAACAAAAAATTTCTATCGCATAAAAACAAACAAGCCAAGATCTATCTACGAGATTGTAGCAACGAGTCGATGGAATAACTTACCCTCGAAGATTCCAAAGTGTTTAACGAGAGCGGATTCTCGTGGGTGATGTAGTCGTACTCTTCCCGATCTCAAGATCGTGCGGACGATCCTTCCGGCGCTGCGTCGCAGCGCCTCCGCAATCGGGTCACACGTTCGGTACTGACGAAGACCTTCCTCTCCTTGTTCCAGCAAATGGAGGTTGTAGCACTCTCCTCGAGATTCCGGCATCACAACGGCGTGGTACCGGAAGTAGAGGGGAAATCCCGCAGGGCTTCGCCTTAAGCCGGAGCGAGTATGGTGGAGTATGAGAGAGCTCCTCGGTGATCTAGGGTTACACACCAAGGAGGAAGGGCTAGAGCCGGCAACTAGGGTTCCGGGGACACCCAAGTCGGCGGCTAGGGCAAAACCCTAGGTGGTGGCGGCGGCTATGGAGGGCTGCAGCTTTCTAGGGTTTGAGGTGAGGGGCTTTTATATCTAGAGGAGGGAGCCCTGCCCCTCCTTATACAGGTGGAGGGGCCGGCGCGCCAAGGGGGAGGGAGGAGAGTCCCTCCCCAACTCGGCTTGGAGGTGGGCCGCCGGTTGGAGGAGGGAACTCCTCCCCAACTCGGTTTCCCACACCTTCCTCTTTCCCTCTTTCCAATTTTAGCCGTTTGACTTTTCAAACTTGCTATTTGACTTTTCAATTTAGGACTCAATTTAATTCTTTATTTGGAACAGCGAGAACACTTAGTACATGATGCAATCATTCCAATATGCAATGACACATTCATGTACCCCTTCCCCTCCGGAGTGCCGGACATTCCGGAACCTTCTAGAACATTCCCGATGAAAACACCGTAATCATTCCCGAACTCCGAAACGGGACTTTCCTTATATGAATCTTATTCTCCGGACCATTCCGGATCACCTCGTGATATCCCGGATCCCATCCGAGACTCCGAAAAACATTCGGTCTCTTTCTCATAATACCATAACTACTCAAACAACGTCGAATCCTTAAGTGTGTCTCCCTACGGTTCGTGAATTATGCGGACATGATCGAGACACTTCTCCGAACAATAACCAATAGAGGAATCTGAAATTCATATGGCTACATATTTCTCACGATTACTTTGCGATCGAATGAACCACTTACATACGATACCAATTTCCCTTTGTCTCACGATAGTTTACTTATCCGAGGTTATGATCGTGGTATCTCCGCATACCTAGTTCAACCTCATTACCGATAAGTACTCTTTCTCGTTCCGTGATATATGATCCCTCAGAGTCACATGCTTGCAAGCTAATTGGATGACATTCCACCGAGAGGGCCCAGTATATCTATCCGTCATATGGATGGACAAATCCCACTTGATCCATGTGTCAACCAATACTTTCCGAACACTCAATGCCACCTTTATAACCACCCGATTACGGTGTGGTGTTTGATGTTATCAAAGCATCCATCCGTAAAGGTGATATGCATGATCTCATGGTCGAAGGAATTAGGTTACTATGTATCGTAAAGCATATAGCAATTGAACTATTGAAATGACTTGATCTTTATGCTACGCTTATCTATAGGAGTATGTCCACCATATCATTCTCCTAACGATATGATCTTGTTGTTGATAACATCTCAATGTTCATGATAGGGAAACCACAATCATTTATCAACCAACAAGCTAGTGATGTATAGAGGCTATACTAGGGACTTCAAATTAAGTTTACAAATCACACAAGTATCAATGTTTCCTTGTTAATACTATTATAGCATGAATGTAAAAATTTATCATAAACACAAAGATATAATAATAACTACATTTATTATTGCCTCTAGGGCATATCTCCAACAGTCTCCCACTTGCACTAGAGTCATCTAATCTAGATTACATGGTAATATACCGAACACCCATGGCAGTTTGGTGTTGGTCATGTTTTGCCCTCGGGAGAGGTTTAGTCAACGGATCCGCCACATTCAGATCTGTGTGTACTTTGCAAATCTTAATATCCCCATCTTGGATATTTTCTCGAATAGCGTGAAAACGTAGATTGATGTGCTTCAGCTTCTTGTGTGACCTTGGTTCTTGCGCATTGGCTATGGCGCCCATGTTATCACAGTAGATAGACATTGGGTCCAGCGCACTAGGAACCACACCCAGCTCTGTAATGAACTCTTTCATCCATATCGCTTCTTGTGAAGCCTCCAAGCCATGTATTCCGATTCTTTGAAGATCTCTCCACAACGCTTTGCTTTGCACTCCTCCAGCTAACTGCTGCACCATTCAAAATAAATACGTATCCGGATTGTGATTTAGAATCATCCGGATCGGTGTTCCAAATAGCATCGGTGTAACGATTAACAACGAAATTCATCACCTCCATAAGAAAGAACCATATCCTTAGTTCTTCTCAAGTACTTAAGGATGTTTTTGACCGCTGTCCAATGATCCACTCCTGGATCACTTTGATATCTTCTAGTTAAACTAACAACATATGAAATGTCGGGTCTAGTACATAGCATGGAATACATTAGAGATCATATGGCTGAGGCATAGGGAGTCTTACTCATCCTTTCTCTATCTTCTGCCGATGTCGGACTTTGAGTTTTACTCAAGATCGTATTTGGCAACATGGGCAAGAACCCTTTCTTGCTTTCTTCCATTCCAAACCACTTTAGAACTTTGTCCAAATATGTACTCTGTAACAATGATATTTGGCGTTTCGATCTATCTCTATAAATCTTTATGCCTAATATGTAAGCTGCTTCGCCAAGATCCTTCATTGAAAAACTATTATTCAAATATTCCTTGACACTATTAAGAAGGTCTACATCATTCCCAATCAACAATATGTCATCCACATATAGTATTAAGAATGCTACAGAGCTCCCACTCACTTTCTTGTAAATACAAGCTTCTCCATAAGTTTGTATAAAACCAAAACTTTTGATCACCTTATCAAACGTTGATTCCAACTTCGGATGCTTGCTTCAATCCATAGATGGACCGAAGTTTGCATACCTTGTTAGCATTTTAGGATCGACAAAACCTTTGGGTTGCATCATATACAACTCTTCATCAATATCTCCATTGAGGAATGCTTTTGACATCCATCCGCCATATCTCATAATCATAATATGCAGCGATTGCTAACATAATCCTCACAGACTTTAGCTCTACCGTGAGAAAGTCTCATCGTAGTCAACTCCTTGAATTTGTCGAAACCCTTTTGCGACAAGTCGAGCTTTATAGACGATAATATTACCATCAAAGATCTGTTTTCTTCTTGAAAATCCATTTGTTCTCGACAGCCTTCCGCCATCCTAAGTCCACCAAAGTCCATACTTGGTTTTCGTACATGGATCCAATCTCGGATTTCATGGCTTCTTGCCATTTATTGGAATCTGGGCTCATCATCGATTCCTCATATGTCTCGGATCATCGGTGTTGTCCACCAACATGACACTCATAACGGATCATACCAATCTAGAGTGGTACGAGTTCTCGTTGACCTCCGAGGCTCAGAGCAACTTCAACAAGTTTCATGATCACCATCATTAGCTTCCTCTCTTATTGGTGCAGCACAGAACTTCTTCCGGTCGCGCTACTCAATTCGAGAGAAGGTTCGACAACCTCGTCGAGTTCTACTTTCCTTCCAGTCACTTCTTTCGAGAGAAATTCCTTCTCTAGAAAGGATCCATTCTTGGCAACGAAGATTTTCCCTACGGATCTATGATAGAAGATATACCCAATAGTTTCCTTTGGGTATCCTATGAATACGCATTTTTCCGCTTTGGGTTCAAGCTTGTCCGGCTGTAACTTCTTTACATAGGCTTCGCATCCCCAAACTTTAAGGAACGACAATTTAGGTTTCTTCCCAAACCATAATTCATATGGTGTCGTTTCAAAGGGTTTAGACGGTGCCCTATTTAAAGTGAATGCGGCTGTTTCTAATGCATAACCCCAAAATGATAGCGGTAAATATGAAAGTGACATCATAGAACGAACCATATCTAAGAGAGTTCGATTACGACGTTCGGACACACCATTACACTGTGGTGTTCCCGGCGGTGTCAATTGTGAAAGTATTCCGCATTTCTTCAAATGCTCGCCAAACTCGTAACTTAGATATTCACCTCCACGATCAGAACGTAGAAATTTAATCTTCTTGTTACGTTGTTTCTCTACCTCACTTTGAAACTCCTTAAACTTCTCGAAAGTTTCGGACTTATGTTTCATGAAATAGATATACCCATATCTACTCAAGTCATCCGTGAAGGTAAGAACATAACGATAACCACCGCGCGATGCTACACTCATTGGACCACACACATCGGTATGTATGATTTCCAATAAGTCCGTAGCTCGCTCCATCATACCAGAAAATGGAGTCTTAGTCATTTTTCCCATCAGACATGCTTCGCATCTTTCAAGTGATTCAAAATCAAGTGATTCAAGAAGTCCATCAGAATGGAGTTTCTTCATACGTTTCACTCCAATGTGACCAAGACGACAGTGCCACATATAGGTCGAATTATCGCTTGATTTCAAACGTTTAGCCTCAATGTTATTGATATGTGTATTTCCACTATCGAGATTCAATAAGAATAGACCATCTATCAAAGGTGCATGTGCATAAAACATATTACTCATATAAATCGAACAACCATTATTCTCGGACTTAAACAAGTAACCGTCTCGCAATAAACAAGATCCCGATATAATGTTCATGCTCAACGCAGGCACCAAATAACAATTATTTAAGTATAAAACTAATCCCGATGGTAGATGAAGGGGTAGCGTGCCGACCGCGATCACATCAACCTTTGATCCGTTTCCCACGCGCATCGTCACCTCGTTCTTCGCTAGCTTCCGTTTATTCTGCAAAGACTGCTTCGAGTTACAAATATGAGCAACCGAACCAAGATCAAATACCTGCACTACTACGAGTACTAGTGAGATACACATCAATAACATGTATATCAGATATACCTTTCTTCTTGATGTTGCCGTTCTTCAGATCCGCCAAGTACTTTGGGCAATTCCGCTTCCAGTGAACTTCTCCCTTGTAGTAAAAGCACTCAGTATCAGGCTTGGGTCTAGACTTGGTCTTCTTCACCGGCGTGGTAACTTTCTTACCACCCTTCTTGAAGTGTCCCTTTTGCTTAGACTTGCCTTTCTTGAATTTAGTGGTCTTATTGACCAACAACACTTGGTGCTCTTTCTTGATCTCCACTTCTGCAGATTTCAACATGGCAAAGAGTTCTGGCAACGTCTTGTTCATGTTCTGCATGTTTTAGTTCATCACAAAGTTCTTGTAACTTGGTGGTAGTGATTGGAGGACAGGGTAAATCCCCAAAGCATTAGGAATCACTATACCAAAGATTTAAAGTTTGTTTGCGTGCCTAGACATCTTAAGCACATGCTCACTGACGGAGCTGCCTTCTTCCATCTTGCAGTTAAAGAACTTTTCAGAAGCCTCATAGCTTTAAATTGCCGCATGAGTCTCAAAAATCAATTTGAGATCCTCGACAATATCATATGGGTCTGATTCTTCAAACCTTTTCTGAAGCTCCGATTCCAAACCATACAAGATAGCACACTGAACTATGGAGTATTGATTCTTCCGAGTGAGGTAAACATTCTTTACTTCATCGGGAGCATCAGCTGCAGGTGGGTCACCCAGCGGTGCATCCAGCACATAGGTCAAATTACCAGCTGTGAGGACAATCCTCCAATTGCGGAACCAATCCGCGAAGTTGCTTCCATTGTTTTTCAACTTTTCTTTCTCTAGGAACGCATTAAAATTGATGGTAGGGGCTGCCATTGATCTACAACATATTTGCAATAGTTTAGACTAAGTTTATGACAAATTGAGTTCAAGTTAATAATGAAATTAGACTAGGTGAACTCCCACTCAAAACAACATCCCTCACATTGTTTTAGTGATCACACTGTGGCATCCCGCAAAACCACTACTAGAAAATCGCGTTGAATTTGTGCATTGCATCGTCATCATCATGCATTGTTTGCATAAAACTATTTCGCAAAGCCCGTTTTGTTTTCTAAAACGCCCCACCTTTGTTCTAATGCAAACCCCGGGTCTCCGGATTATTTTGTTTTGTTGCTATCGGGTTGCAAACGGTCCAATTAAATTAAATAAAATATTAAGTTATTTTAGCGGGGGCAGTCGAACGGGCCGTTTCGACCCGAACGACCACCCCCAGGTTTTACAAACGGTCCACCAGACAATCCTAAAGCTACCCGAAAACCTACCCACACCCGCTGGCCACATCACCCCACCCAATCCTCTAGTGACACCTCACCCCTCTCTCTCCCTCACCCAATACCACCCTGCCACCTAATCCTAACCCACTCCCTCTCCTCTCCCACCAGCCACACCCCACCCCAGCAGCCCCACACGCCAACCCACTCCCACCACACAGCACGCACGCCCCCCTCCACAGCAGATCCCCTGTTCCCTGGGTCCCACCTGAGGGACCCATCTCTCCCGCAACCTTCCTCCACCCTCGCCTGGCCCTCTCCTCCCCCGACCTCGCCGCTCACCCCCGCTCGCCGCCTCCTCCTCCGCAAGCCGACGACCCCTGCAACCCCGCCTTGCCTTCGGCCGAAGGCCGCCATGGACGCCCTCCCTCTCCACGCTGCTCCACCTCCCGTGCCGCCGCCTCTCCTTCACCCACGCGCCGCCTGTTCCGCCTGGCCGCCACGACTCCTCCGGCGGCCGACCCCGCCATGAGCCCCTGCGTCACGCCCCAAGACCGCTCTTCCCGACCTCTCCTCCCGCCTCGCGCCTCCCCATAGCGCCGCCCGCCCGCACTCGCCGCCTCTCGCGCAGACCCCGCCCGCCACGCTGAGCTGCCGGCCACCGCATGCCCCCACTGCACTCCGCCCGCCTCGCCATGGCCGCGTCCCCGCCGTGCTCCGCCGCCGCCGGCGACCCCTCCATCCGCGTCTCGGGTCCCAGCAAGCTCCTGATCTTCACTGTCATCCCGCGGCCGCCGACCTTGCCTGTCCTGGAAGCCGCGCTGGGCATGCGCCCGTGTTTGCCTGTGCGTGTGTTCTTGGCCTCAGCCTACCGTTTTGTGGTTTGTCAGACAAGATCGTCCGAGGAGGCAACACCCTGTGCTCTGCCTGTGTTCCAAGGCCGGTTGAACCAGTGTCTCTGGTTCTTGACACCTCGACATGGGTTCCAAGTACTCTCGCTTGGACGACGCAAGATCTCCTACTCAAACCGAAGACCTTCGACATGGAACGACAAAGACGGCTACCAGAGCCATGGTCCTGAAGATTCCTGGATGCCAAGATCTCCCTCAGGGACTCGGGTACCTCGATGCCCCGATTCGAAGACCGATCCCGGCGTACGAGAACCCGAAGGCCGACCTCGCCAAGACCCGAACCGGGAGGACGCAAAGATCGCCACGAGAACGACAAGCGCTTCACCCGAAGCCAAGACCGACCCGACTTGAGGTCCCGACAAGATCTGCGCAACGACAAGATCGGCACCGACCAGGGCGGACCCGCTGCGCCACGACACCGACCCTAGTCCCGCACCCGGACGCGCCAAGATCTACCCCGATTCGAAGACCCTAACCCCGGAGCCCGAGAACGTTCCGTCGAACCCTGGACCCTGAGACCGACCCCGAACCCCGGAACCCCAAGTCCGTCGAGACCCCTCAATGTGTGAACCCCTTCCCGACACCATATTTTATAATAACATAATAACCTTGTCGCATATTAAATTGTCATTCATCTCGCATGCATATCATTGGGTTGGGGGCCTTATGCCGAATTCACCTCTAATTAAATATGGGGCCCATATGCGGGCAAATCTAGCCTTATATTGGCCTCATTTAAATTTGTGTAGTGAACCCGGTGATATCTTTTGCCATGCTAATGCAACATTTAAATTGCGGGATAGCTAAACAACACGAACCACCTTATTAATTGTCGGGACCCCGGTTCCTCTTAATACTGACCTAATTGCATCGCATCTTGCCAGGCCATACATCATGCATGAATCATGCCGATCTTTTGCCTTAGTATTAAATAGTGCATCCGGTGTTTCTTCTAGTGTTTTGCTTCTTCGCGGATAAGGCCGTTGAGTTGATGTGAGCTTCGCCCCGACCTTCGGTCGACCCTTCGACAATGTTTTCAGGCGAGCATCTCCCCCTTTCCACCTATCTTACTTTTATAGTCTTTATTCCCTCCTGTTGATCTATTGCTATCTGTGTTGCGATGCTTTAGTTTCCGTACCTGTGATATACCGTGCAGCCCTATATTGCCTTGGACATATCCTATTACCTGTTGTTTGGTAGATAGTTGGACTTGCGCGTCGTAGTCGCTTGCTCAAGTGCTGTTGCGTGTCGTCCAGTGCCACAGTTGTTGATGTATTGCCGCATGTTGATGTTGGAGATGATCATAGTTTTACTTATCGCACACTTTAATTCCTGTTTAACAACTAAAATTGAATAAGCAGAGGCATCGGTGGGTGATAGATAATATTTGGTTTCCGAACGCCCACTTGTGTCCCGTAAGACCCCGAGTACTTGATACATGTTCCTTGATTTATCGCGCTATCCACATCCGGGAGGTATATGGGACCCCCCTGAGCCAGAGCTTGATTCAGTCTTATTCCTTGGGGCCACAAACTAGTTTGAGGTTTTATTTACGATCCTGTACTTATGCCATGCTACTTTCTGTATTTAAATTGTGCGAGGAGCACACTGATCGCTTAGGTAAGCGGAGTGATTACGCAGTATCGACAGTCCCGATTGGGGATCTCAGCCGCCATTACCATTGTCCAAAACCTTGAGTCCGTCTCAAGCTTGCTTACTGCTATGGTGTACTCAAGGGTGGCCCCTGAAATATTTCTGAATCGTGATTGTTCACCGTGAAAGCCTCGTTGGGTTTTGATTTGGTTTTTCCGAGGTTGATCGGCGTGTTGCTATTGGTGCACCCCGGCCGGGTAAAACTTTCTGAAAGCCGTGTCCGCGGATATGGACGACTTGGAGCACAGTATCTCGATCATAGACAAGCATAACTAAAGTTTATTGCTATAAATTTGACTTTATAATGACTAGTAATCAGCTTCACTATAACGGAATGGCTAATTAATACTGCCCACTATTGCTTGTTTGGCTTGTCGCTTGCGACCATTGTACCTGACTAGTAAGTATTGCAACTACAACGGAATGGCTTAATAAAAGTACCAACAACTGCTGGGTTTTGGGTTTATCTCATGCTATCTGTATCTGATTAGTAATTGTTGCAACTATCACGGAATGGTTAACTAAAAGTGCCCACTGCTTACTTTATCAGAATGACTATCTAAACCTGACTAGTAATTGCTGCAACGATAACTGAATCAATAAAACTGCCAACGGCGTGAGTTCCTCGGTTGACTTCCTCGTTTGGTCTTGAGGGGGAAACACCAGGATGGGTTTGTTTGGTGTTACCTTCAGGTTGGATCCGGATAGGTCATTCTTACCCCTCTCTGAAAACCGCCAGTTGTATCGAGTCTCTATAGGTTGTTAGTGCATGCTGCCGCTGCCGCTTCAGTCCACCATACCTATGTAGGCGAGGACCGCCGAATTCTAGCCTCGCCGTAATCGCCTCGATCGACGCTCCTTCTTTTTCCTTTGCCCTTTGTCGGCACCCCTTTTGTTAAAGCAGGTTGAGATCGACGCCGTTAGCAGGGTCACCCTTCCGGCTTGGCCTGGGCAGGGTTATGGACGCCATTGGTTATTCTTCAGGGCTCTTAGCCTCATTTGCCTCTTGTCCGTAGCTGGACGCTCTATCGTTTTCCAGGTGTTTTGGATATTTGTATATTACATTTGTATTCTTGACTCATGGAGTCGCCGTTATATATATATATCTGTTCTGTGGGTCCCATCGATGACTGTTGTGTAATGTTATTACTTCGTTTTCCACCCGCACGAAAGTGCCTGGTGGGCACCTTTGAATCGTTTCTATGTAGGTTTGGCGGGTTTCGCTAAAACTTGCATAGGGTCGATTCTGAGGGTGTTACAGAGTGGTATAAGAGCTCAGCAGTTGCGATATCCCACAAGTCCAGCCTGTAGGATAACCTAGCTAACGGCCGAAGTAGAGTGTCAAAACTATTTTTGAAAATCGGTTGGATAGTTCTGATTAGGTCTGATTTTACTCCTTACCCCTCTGCTATTCTCCTCTTATCTCGACGTGTTTTGAACCTACTCTTTTATCTTTTCTTCGAGTCCAGGATTTCTCGTGGTTGGGTTTCTGTCGTACCTTCAGGGTTTCGCTTTCTCCCTTTGGTAACGGAGGTGCTACGATCATCAATTTGCAACTTGTCTGTTGTACCCTTCCTCCAATCTTTTGTTCTTGAGCTCCTTATCCATATGTGTTCCTTGCTGGATATCAGTGTCGTTGAAAAACATATGAGAAGGACGAGCTTTGGTGAAGTTGGAGTATACCTTGAGCATGTGTTGTTCATGCCAATGGAACCATCGCGAAACCTAATCATTGTGTCTTTCATACGTTTTCTGTTGTATCTTCCGGTGTTTCCCGATGTGATGACATCATCTACGCCAGATCCGAAGCAGAGTCTGAATCACTCCTTTGTTCCGAACCTCGTTTGTCGAGATCTTCAGTCTAATTCCGAGAGTTGGTTGCATAATCCGTCTATTCGCGTGCAGAGTAATGGTTTGAGTGCGGGATGGAGTAGCTACCCTACCACTGCTCTTATCATTCTCTCTTGTACGTCGAATCAGTGGATCCAGCAGTTTTACTCCGTCCATGGAAGTTAGGGGTGGCTTTATTTGTTGATACCTCTACCTTCGACCATTTGTTCTCCGGAGTGTTCTCTCGACGATCAGGAACAACGACCCTTTGTTGGTGGTGTCGCGAAGATCTACACGAAGCGAGAAGACGCAGATCGCCGACCTCCTTCCGGTACCATGAGGCGGATCTCGAGGGCGAGATCCCTTGTTAGTGGTGTCGAATTGTGGCATCCCGCAAAACCACTACTAGAAAATCGCGTTGAATTTGTGCATTGCATCGTCATCATCATGCATTGTTTGCATAAAACTATTTCGCAAAGCCCGTTTTGTTTTCTAAAACGCCCCACCTTTGTTCTAATGCAAACCCCGGGTCTTCAGATTATTTTGTTTTGTTGCTATCGGGTTGCACACGGTCCAATTAAATTAAATAAAATATCAAGTTATTTTAGCAGGTACGAGCGGCCGTTTGATCGAACGACCACCCCCAGGTTTTACAAACGGTCCACCAGACAATCCTAAAGCTACCCGAAAACCTACCCACACCCGCTGGCCACATCACCCCACCCAATCCTCTAGTGACACCTCACCCCTCTCTCTCCCTCACCCAATCCCACCCTGCCACCTAATCCTAACCCACTCCCTCTCCTCTCCCACCAGCCACACCCCACCCCAGCAGCCCCACACGCCAACCCCCCCCCACCACACAGCACGCCCCCCCCCCTCCCCAGCAGATCCCCTGTTCCCTGGGTCCCCCCTGACGGACCCATCTCCCCCGCACCCTTCCTCCACCCTCGCCTGGCCCTCTCCTCCCCGACCACACCCCACCGCGCTCGCCTGCCCTCCGACGGCCGACGACCGCAACCCCGCTTTGCTCCCTCGGCCAGCGCCGCCTGCCGCGGCCGCCCACCCTCCTCTCCACGCTGCTCCACCTCCCGTGTCCGCCGCCTCCTTCACCTCGCCGCCGCGCCGCCTGGCTCCGACTCAAGGCCAGCCGGGCTCGACCCCGCCCTCATGAGCCCTGCTCACGCCTCAGACCGCTCTTCCCGACCTCTCCTCCGCCTCGCTCGCCTCCCCGCCGCAGCCGCCGCCCGCTTCTGCGCACCTCGCCGCCTCTCGCCATGAGCCCCGCCACCGCGCCCCACCCGCACCGCCCGCCGCTGCCATGGCCAAGGCCCGCCGTGCTCACCGCCACGACCCCTCCATCCGCGTCTCGGTCCCAAGAAGCTCTTGGCTGTCATCCCGCGGCCGCCGACCTTGCCTGCCCCGGAAGCCGCTACCGGGCATGCGCCCGTGTTTGCCTGCGTGTGTTCTTGGCCTCACCACCGCTTTGTGGTTTGTCGACAAGATCGTCCGAGGCAACACCACGTGCTCGCCGTGTTCCAAGGGTTGAACCGGTGTCTCGGTTCTTGACACCTCGACATGGTTCCAAGTACTCTCGCTTGGACGACGCAAGATCTCCTACTCAAACCAAGACCTTCGACATGGAATGACAAAGACGGCTACGAGCCATGGTCGAAGCTTCACGGATGCCAAGATCTCCTCGGGGACTCGGGTACCTCGATGCCCGATTCGAAGACCGATCCGGCGACGAGAACCGAAGGCCGACTCGCCAAGACCCGAACCGGGACGCAAAGATCGCCACGAACGACAAGCGCTTCACCGAAGCCAAGGCCGACCCGACTTGAGGTCCCGACAAGATCTGCATAGCGACAAGATCGGCGACGAAAGCGGACCCGCTGCGCCACGACACCGACCCTAGTCCCGCACCCGGACGCGCCAAGATCTACCCCGATTCGAAGACCCTAACCCCGGAGCCCGATAACGTTCTGTCGAACCCTGGACCCTGAGACCGACCCCGAACCCCGGAACCCCAAGTCCGTCGAGACCCCTCAATGTGTGAACCCCTTCCCGACACCATATTTTATAATAACATAATAACCTTGTCGCATATTAAATTGTCATTCATCTCGCATGCATATCATTGGGTTGGGGGCCTTATGCCGAATTCACCTCTAATTAAATATGGGGCCCATATGCGGGCAAATCTAGCCTTATATTGGCCTCATTTAAATTTGTGTAGCGAACCCGGTGATATCTTTTGCCATGCTAATGCAACATTTAAATTGCGGGATAGCTAAACAACACGAACCACCTTATTAATTGTCGGGACCCGGTTCCTTTAATCTTGACCTAATTGCATCGCATCTTGCTGCCATACATCATGCATGAATCATGCCGATCTTTTGCCTTAGTATTAAATAGTGCATCCGGTGTTTCTTCTAGTGTTTTGCTTCTTCGCGGATAAGGCCGTTGAGTTGATGTGAGCTTCGCCCCGACCTTCGGTCGACCCTTCGACAATGTTTTCAAAGAGCATCTCCCCTTTCCACCTATCTTACTTTTATAGTCTTTATTCCCTCTGTTGATCTATTGCTATACGTATTGCGATGCTTTAGTTTCCGTACACTGTGATATACCGTGCAGCCCTATATTGCCTTGGACACATCCTATTACTGTTGTTTGGTAGATAGTTGGACTTGCGTGTCGTAGTCGCTTGCTCAAGTCTGTTGCGTGTCGATTACCACAGTTGTTGATGTATTGCCGCATGTTGATGTTGGAGATGATCATAGTTTTACTTATCGCACACTTTAATTCCTGTTTAACAACTAAAATTGAATAAGCAGAGGCATCGGTGGGTGATAGATAATATTTGGTTTCTGAACGCCCACTTGTGTCCCGTAAGACCCCGAGTACTTGATACATGTTCCTTGATGTATCGCGCTATCCACATCCAGGAGGTATATGGGACCCCCTGAGCCAGAGCTTGATTCAGTCTTATTCCTTGGGGCCACAAACTAGTTTGAGGTTTTATTTACGATCCTGTACTTATGTCATGCTACTTTCTGTATTTAAATTGTGCGAGGAGCACACTGTACTGTTTAGGTAAGCGGAGTGATTACGCGGTATCGACAGTCCCCAATTGGGGATCTGCTGTCGCTTACAGCCATTGTCGCAAACCTTGAGTCCGTCTCGAAGCTTGCTTGCCGTTCTTGGTGTACTCAAGGTGGCCCTGAAATATTCTGAATCCTGTGATTGTTCAGTCGTGAAAGCCTCGTTGGGTTTTGATTTGGTTTTCGAGGTTGATCGGCGTGTGTTGCTATTGGTGCACCCGGCGGGTAAAACTTTTCAAAGCCGTGTCCATGGATATGGACGACTTGGAGCACATTATCTCGATCATAGACAAGCATAACTAAAGTTTATTGCTATAAATTTGACTTTATAATGACTAGTAATCAGCTTCACTATAACGGAATGGCTAATTAATACTGCCCACTATTGCTTGTTTGGCTTGTCGCCATGCACCATTGTACTGACTAAGTATTGCAACTACAACGGAATGGCTTAATAAAAGTACCAACAACTGCTGGGTTTTGGGTTTATCTCATGCTATCTGTATCTGATTAGTAATTGTTGCAACTATCACGGAATGGTTAACTAAAAGTGCCCACTGCTTACTTTATCAGAACGACTATCTAAACCTGACTAGTAATTGCTGCAACGATAACTGAATCAATAAAACTGCCAACGGCGTGAGTTCCTCGGTTGACTTCCTCGTTTGGTCTCGAGGGGGAAACACCAGGATGGGTTTGTTTGGTGTTAGCTTCAGGTTGGATCCGGATAGGTCATTCTTACCCCTCTCTGAAAACCGCCAGTTGTATCGAGTCTCTATAGGTTGTTAGTGCATGCTGCCGCTGCCGCTTCAGTCCACCACACCTATGTAGGCGAGGACCGCCGAATTCTAGCCTCGCCGTGTACTGGCCTCGATCGACGCTCCTTCTTTTCCTTTGCCCTTGTCGGCACCCTTTGTTAAAGGTTGAGATCGACGCCGTTAGCGGTCACCCTTCCGCTTGGCACAGGCAGGGTTATGGACGCCATTGGTTATTCTTCAGGGCTCTTAGCCTCATTTGCCTCTTGTCCGTAGCTGGACGCTCTATCGTTTTCCAGGTGTTTTGGATCTTTGTATATTACATTTGTATTCTTGACTCATGGAGTCGCCGTTATATATATATATCTGTTCTGTGGGTCCCATCGAGGACTGTTGTGTAATGTTATTACTTCGTTTTCCACCCGCACGAAAGTGCCTGGTGGGCACCTTTGAATCGTTTCTATGTAGGTTTGGCGGGTTTCGCTAAAACTTGCATAGGGTCGATTCTGAGGGTGTTACACACACGAACCAAATCCACTAAATCAACACCGATCATCACGAGAGTTGATACAGTTTCAATGGCGAACAATCGTCATGTTCATCATATCTACTATATGATTCATGCTTTACCTTTCGGTGATCCGTGTTCCGAGACCATGTTTGTACATGCTAGGCTCGTCAAGATCATACCTTAGTTTCCGCATGAGAAAATCTGGCTTGCTCACTTTGTATACACTTGCAGAATCTAACACACCCGATCATCACGTGGTGCTTCGAAACAACAAGCTTTAGCAACGGTGCTAACTAAGGGTGAACACTTTATGACTTGAAATTCATGTGCATGAGGGATCATCTTATAATGCTATCGTTGTCTACTAAGCAATACAAGATGCATAAAGGATTAACATCACATGCAATTCAATAATATGTGATATGATATGGCCTTTCTTCTTTGTGCTTCCGATCTCCATCTTCAAGCACGAACATGATCTCCATCATCACCGGCATTGCATCAAGGTCAATGACGCTTCTCCATGGTTGTCGTCCACCGGCTTCAACTATTACAACTACTTTGAATAGACACGCGGGTCTTAACATAAATTAAAGACAACCATCTGGCTCCTGCCGGTTGCCAACTTACAATAAAGAACATTGCATAAATCAAATATAATCACAATCATGGACGTATCACATCACTGCACACCCCTGCAAAACAAAGTTAGACGCCTCTACTTTCTTTGCATATTTTACGTGGTTTGGGGCTTTCAATAAGTTTCGTTCTAACTTACGAACAAGAACCACAACATTGATACTAGCATTGTTGATCACCCGTTGTAAATTGGATCTTAACTATGCTAGGAGAAACAGGCACCCGCAAAGCCACTTATGCAATACAAGTTGCATGCCAAGCGTGGAGCAAGTCTCATGAACGATGTCATGTAAGGTTAGCCCGGGCCGCTTCATACCAACATACCCAAGATGCAAAGTACACAAGAAGCAATCGACAATAAAAGCATCAACGCCCACAATGACCATTGTGTTCTACTCGTGCAAAAGATCTACATATAGACACGGCTCGATACCCTTTGTAGGGTTTCGTAGCATGGAAAACAAAAAATTTCTATCGCATACAAACAAACAAGCCAAGATCTATCTACGAGATTGTAGCAACGAGTCGATGGAATAACTTACCCTCGAAGATTCCAAAGTGTTTAACGAGAGCGGATTCTCGTGGGTGATGTAGTCGTACTCTTCTCGATCTCAAGATCGTGTAGACGATCCTTCCAAGGCTGCGTTCGGCTAGCGCTCATGATCGGTCCTGCGTTAAATTTTCGACGAAGACCTTCCTCTCCCTTGTTCCAGCAGGCAGCGGAGGTTGTAGCACTCTCCTCGAGATTCCAGCAGCACAACGGCGTGGTACCGGAAGTAGATGGGAAATCCCGCAGGGCTTCGCCTTAAGCCGGAGCGAGTATGGTGGAGTATGAGAGAGCTCCTCGGTGATCTAGGGTTTAGACACACCAAGGAGGAAGGGCTAGAGCCGGCAACTAGGGTTCCGGGGACCCCCAAGTCGGCGGCTAGGGCAAAACCCTAGGTGGTGGCGGCGGCTATGGAGGGCTGCAACTTTCTAGGGTTTGAGGTGAGGGGCTTGTATATCTAGAGGAGGGAGCCCTGCCCCTCCTTATATAGGTGGAGGGGCGGCCAAGGGGAGGAGTCCCTCCCAACTCGGCTTGGAGGTGGGTGTCCGGTTGGAGGAGGAACTCCTCCCCAACTCGTTTCCCACACCTTCCTCTTTCCTCTTTCCAATTTTAGCCGTTTGACTTTTCAAACTTGCTATTTGACTTTTCAATTTAGGACTCAATTTAATCCTTTATTTGGAACAGCGAGAACACTTAGTACATGATGCAATCATTCCAATATGCAATGACACATTCATGTACCCTTCCTCCGGTCTTGGGACATTTGGAACCTTCTAGAACATTCCGATGAAAACACGGAATCATTCCCGAACTCAAACGGGACTTTCCTTATATGAATCTTATTCTCCAGACCATTCCGGATCACCTCGTGATATCCGGATCCCATCCGAGACTCGAACAACATTCGGTCTCTTTCTCATAATACCATAACTACTCAAACAACGTCGAATCCTTAAGTGTGTCTCCCTACGGTTCGTGAATTATGCGGACATGATCGAGACACTTCTCCGAACAATAACCAATAGAGGAATCTGGAAATTCATATGGCTCCACATATTTCTCGATTACTGCGATCGAATGAACCACTTACATACGATACCAATTTCCCTTTGTCTCACGATAGTTTACTTATCCGAGGTTATGATCGTCGGTATCTCTGCATACCTAGTTCAACCTCGTTACCGATAAGTACTCTTTTCTCGTTCCCGTGATATGTGATCCCTTGTGAGCCAGTCACATGCTTGCAAGCTAATTGGATGACATTCCACCGAGAGGGCCCAGAGTGTATCTATCCGTCATATGGATGGACAAATCCCACTCTTGATCCATGTGTCTCAACTAATACTTTCCGAACACTCAATGCCACCTTTATAACCACCCAGTTACGGTGTGGTGTTTGATGTCATCAAAGCATCCATCCGGTAAAGGTGATATGCATGATCTCATGGTCGAAGGAATTAGGTTACTATGAATCAGAAAGCATATAGCAATTGAACTATTGAAATGACTTGATCTTTATGCTATGCTTATCTATAGGAGTATGTCCACCATAACATTCTCCTAACGATATGATCTTGTTGTTGATAACATCTCAATGTTCATGATAGGGAAACCACAATCATTTATCAACCAACAAGCTAGTGATGTATAGAGGCTATACTAGGGACTTCAAATTAAGTTTACAAATCACACAAGTATCAATGTTTCCTTGTTAATACTATTATAGCATGAATGTAAACATTTATCATAAACACAAATATATAATAATAACTACATTTATTATTGCCTCTAGGGCATATCTCCAACAGTATGTCATGGTGGACGCTTCCTAGTCGGCGTCTTCCTCAAGTCCGGGTGGATCCTTCCGACCTCTCCCCGATCTCTTCTAGGCATATGAGGGGGAGGTGCATCGATCCATGTGGTCTTGGTCGTGCTACGACGGTGTCTCACTTGTATCGTGACGCGGTCCTGTTGCTTGGCGCCTCGTCTCCTCACCTTGGTAGGGTACTTGGAAAGGCGAGGTCTCATCGTCAGGTCTTGGTGGAGGCCATGGGGTGTGCCGCTTGGTGTTGTATCCTATGAGTTTTATCGTGTTGTGTGTGTGGTGTTGATGCCTTTTGGCGTTGTATCGGCCGTCGACCTCTTCTATGTGTTTGATACGTCTCCCGGACGTATCCTAGAAAAAAATTGGTTTTTACTTATTTTTCCTTGGTAAAATCATATTATACTTACTCCATAGTTAAATTACAGGGTAGAAGTGGAATCTTATGGGCGTCTTTTTTTAATTGTTTAACTCATTATTAATCTTAGAAGCGCTCCTTTTAAACTCTAAGTACATTTAATCTTCGGTCAAATTGCACTCATGATTAAACTTTTCGATCGGTCACCCATCCTCACAGTACTCTAGCTCTAGCATGCTTAACTTTTATGTTCCTTCTGAATGAGCTCCCGATAAAAAAATTAGACCCTTTATTGATAATACTACCATATCAATCCTACTAACCCTTGGACCATGGTGTCACACGCCTTTATTTTTTAAATTTCAAATAATTATTTAAGTAAACAAAAATGAATAAGTAATAATAAACTTTAATTCAAAATAACATTAAAATTAATTTTTTTGCCTTTTCTATTTAATATGGAATAATTCATAAATTTAAATCCATAAATCAAAATTTGACAAATAATATGTCCAAATCGATCCGAAAAATAAGAAAAATCCAAACATGAAATTCCTATCATCTTTTTAACCATGCATAATATATTTTTAAATAAAATTCATTTAGTAGTTTCTTCAAAAAATCATATCAAAATTTTCCTTTTAAATTTGAGGATTTTAAAAAATCCCTAGCTCGGGGTTGAGACTTGCTAAACTTGTTGTGGATCTAAGATGAAATAGAATATTGTGAAACTAAAAATGATTTTTTCAAAAAATCATGAGCATCAAATTATGTAACTATAGTTCAAATCTGACCCACTTCGTACCGATTCGGCGGGAATTTGACTTTTTCATGAGGGATGGACGAAATGGTTTAAGATATCCCGGTTGGGATATTGTCCATATAAGGTGTCCTAGTATTTTAGAAAAATAGGGTGGTATCATTACGCCGATGGCCTGGTCTACGTTGAGGACTGCCGTCGTCCTATCTCGCCCTATGCCGACGGCAAACCTAGGCCGACGGCAAGTTTACTCGGCTGCCCGCGTCGGGGCCTACGCCGATGGCCCCGAAAAATAGCCGACGGCATAGCCCTCTTCTCCTGTAGTGTTTTTTATCTTTTGGAAATTGGTGAATATTATTATTTTTCAAAATTCAAAATATGAAATATTCCGTTAATTCAAATTACATGTAGTGATTAAACTGGAAATTTTGGTCCTCATTTCACCAGGACATTTATAGTTTTGGCACTTTTTCAGAACTTTGGGCCTTAATATGTTCAAACTTCATAAAATTCTGAAAAATATTACGGTACTTCCAACTACATGTGGTAAGTAAACATGCAACATCTAATTTTTCCCAGCCAAAAAATGTAAAAAAGTTCAGCGGTTTGGTTCAAACTGGTTGGTCCAAAAAATAAACCCGAAAGAAATAACCCACTAGACCTGCTGATGTAGCCTGACCTACGGTTGTTACTACATCAATGTCTCCAATATACTCCAAGTCGTCACGGACTCCAAAGGTGAATCCTATCCTCAATGAGATCCCACTTTCTACCCTATTGAATGGTATACTAGTTCATACTCTATCTTATTACCATGATAGTTTCACATCAGCAAGTACGGATGCAAAGGAGGAAGCCCGAAGCATCAAGCCCGACAAGACGAAGGCTTGGAAGAGGAGACGGAAGAAGCAGCCGACCCAGGACCAGAGTCTCCGCCGACATTTCCTAGAGTCTTTGCCTGCACGCGCCCGGAGTCTCGGTTCGAGCCCTAGCTGACGAGGTTTGATCTCGTCAATGTCCATTGTTATGGACTTGGGGTTTGGAGAAGATGGGGATGCTGGAGATCACGGAACGGTTAACAGACAAGGAACGCGGGACACGAGGTTTACCCAGGTTCAGGCCCCGGGAGGGAAAACCCTACTCCCGCTTTTCTGCTCTTGATTACGGCAGAATCGATGGTTACAGGGGTGCGCAGATGCAATCTGGCATGAGGTGCGTACGAGGTGAGTTGAGGGAGACCTTCTCGCCATACCCTCCTGATCTTTAAATAGATAGGCAGGTCTCGGGCTCAGGTCGAATCGGTTACAAATTAGGGTTTGTTCCCTTTGAAATTCTATCTAGTCTTGACTTGTCCTCCAAGGAGTCGAAAACGTCATGGGCTTGGGCCACCCGAAGTCTTCATGGGCCGCGTGTCTTGACGTGGGCCTTCCTTGTACTGGACCAGGTATGCCGATGTTATGTACCTGCGGGGTATAACCATGTCAGTAGCCCCCGAGTGTTCAGTCGAATTGTAGATTCAGCAGGAGACTCTTTAATCTTTCGGGTGCTATGTAGTTGAACCTGTTTTACAAGCAGAAATGTTTAGTCAATAGGGATTGTTGATGCGTGTGCCTGACTCTCCCGACGGATCAGGTCCAGTTAACTGTCATAGGACAAAACAACATGATCTTCATCAAATTCGAGTCCCCGGACTCGAATTCGGAACAATTGGTGGCGTAATTCGACTCATGCCATTGGGGTCTTATAGGAGTCGAATCCCAGTGGTTTTCAAGTGATGTACCCAACGCGTCCGTCGGGATTTTCATCGTGTTTGCTGACACGATAGTCTACTAGCAGAGCGCAGTCAGGTGCGTTATCAGGCCATCAGATGATATCTGTAGGACTTATCTTTGTGTCGCAGAGACAACATCCGAAAATTTATCACCGCAGAGGTGTTTCAGGTGGCCAAGGATATTGCTTCTCACTTAGCGTTGGTTTGGGCAATGTTGCCAAAAAGATTTTGTCATATTAGATCTGAAGAATTGCAGTCGAAGAATTCATAGGGTGCGCGGCCAGCGCTCCCTATGGGAGTAGCCCCCGAGTGTCTGTTCAAGTCGTAGACTCGAGCAGAGACTTTAGTTCAGTCGTTTGTAGCTTAGGTCCGCAGGACATAATTTTTTCGGATGCTTAACAAATCCTCCCTATGGGAGTACCCCCCAAGGCCATAGTGGAGTCGCAGACTCGACGTAGGACTCGAAGATAGTTGTAAAATGCAGTTACCTTAGTCTTTTATCAGGTGCGCGGCCAGCGCTCCTGATAGGAGTATCCCCCGAGTATTTTATCGAATCGTAGATTTGAGTAAGTACTTGATTGATCAGTCGAAAATTTCGAGCCGTTGCTGGCTTGGCTTTGATGATGTCAGTGCTGACGATTGGTGATCTCAACGGTCTACGGCGACAGAGATGATGCGACGGGATGACCGTGGGTCCCACCGCCTGACTTGAAATTGACTAGTCACGCGCAGACATGATGAAAATTATGGCGTCTACTCAGTTTCCGTGCATAGTGGGCGGCGTGCTGGCGACGGTTCGCTGATGTGCTGACAGGTGTAGGGTTGGATTGAGGGTGCGTGCTAGGGATTTTAGATAAATGGCTCGTGTGTGTCTTCTTTCTCCTTTTATACCGTAGGTAAACAGTAGTTTTCTTTTACCCTTTGCCATTTGCTCATCGTTCTTGCCTCCATTTTTGCGAGCTTTGATTTTCTCTACTGCGCACTGGAATTTCTTCGCACCTTTCCCTCTGCTTTTCTCCGCGCACACCTCCACACTCGTCGCCACGTGATGGGGAAGCCGAAGAATACCACCACCGGAGCCAGATCGAGCGCCGCTGCCGGCGGCAAGAAGTTTGCTGTTGCTGCCCGCATCACCGATGGAAGGTGGAGGCGCAAGAAGATGCGCAATGCTGATCTGCGCAACGCTGTGTTGATCTCCCAGAACAAAGAGGACGCCATCCTCCCCGGCTATGAGGTAATCCCCCGCCCACCTGAAGGGTTTCGGGTGATGTTTTTAGCCTTTGTCATCCGCGGTCTTTTCCTTCCTGTTCACGAATTCCTTCGTGGGCTTCTTTTTTGTTATGGGATTCAGTTGCATCATATGTCTCCCAATTCTCTTCTTCATATAGCTTGTTTTATCACTCTTTGCGAGTGCTGGCTTGGTAACGAGCCGCACTTTGGCCTCTTCCGGAAGTTATATTCCTTGAAGAGGCAATCTGGCACCAGTGGTGTTTATCCACTCGGTGGTTGTATCATTTCCATCCGCTCTTCCATCCAATTCTCCTCCTTTTCTATTTGCGATTCCGTCCAGCAATGGCGTCGTAAGTGGCTCTACATCCGCGACGTTAAGTTGGACGGTCAGCAATTTGGGCTTGCCCCTTTCGACTCTACCCAGCAGATCATCCGAAAGAGATCATGGAAGAACCCCATCCTGGAGGGTGAATCTGAAGAGATAGAGGGTCTCTATCAGCGGGTGGAGGATCTCCAGCTGGTGCCGGACAAAGAGTTCAATGGTGTCGACATCATCCGCACCTTCCTTAAATGCCGGGTGCAGCCACTCCAAGCGAGGGTGCACCCCATGTTCCCCTACGCCGGCTCTAGCGATCCAACGAGGGTTTCATCCAAAGAATTGTCTGCGGGTGACCTTGATAAGGCCCTGTGGCCCCTGCTGAAGGCCAAGGCCGGCGAGGTCCTCCTGGGGAAGTCTTTGACTACCTTTTTTAGCGCCAAGAAAGTTGTTCCTCATGTGTTGCTTGTTCGTGCGCGTATTGCTTTTTTTGAGTGTTCGCTTGTTCAACTTGCAATGTTATTGATCTTTTGTCATTGTTTTGCAGACCCTCAAGGTGTCTAGGATGATGCCCCTTTACCTGAGAAATATTCGGAAGCACCAGACAATGAGGAGGTGGACTCTGAGTCTAATCTTCCTCCGACGGAATCTCCAACCCTGGAAGCCCCCGAGTCGAGCGAAGGGCAGACCCGAAAGCGCTCCAGGAGCGAGTCTTCGGATGCGTCTACTCCGCCAAATCCAAGGGGTCCATCCTTCCTTGAACAACATGGTTAGGATGAAGGTGCATCGTCCGCACATATCCCTGTCGTGCCTATTCGGGCGATGGCTCCGCAGTCGCCGGCCAGGAAGAATAAGAAGGAGAAGACGGCTCCCGTCTTCAACTTATCGTACATCGAGTTGTAAGTTGATTTTTCTGAGTCCTTTTTATATTGTTTGTCTTTTGCAGTCTCATTGTGTTGATAATCTGGTGTTTGATTGCAGCAACTCCTCGGAGGAGTCCCTTGACAGGGACACTCAAGAAGTTATGGCGGAGTTGAAGCCGACGGCTCTTATCCCCCAGGAGGTGTCCGACTCTGAGTATGATGGCCCGAACTCCTCTAAGCGAGAGGCTCGGGTGGTCATGACTCAGAAGGCAGCTCGCAAATCTTCGGAGTCATCACCTGAGCTTGTAAGTGTTAATTTTCATACTCCATGGGGGGAGCCCCCGAGCCTTTTTTGGGTGATTTCTTGATTTGTTTTTTCTGTTTCTTCTACAGCCCTTTGTGCATAGCATCAACCTCCTTATCCAGCAGCATCTGGCGCTGGAGGATAAAATGCAGCAACTCCAAGGTATGTGACTTTTCACCCTGTTTTTCTTCGTCTGCTCTAATGTTTTTCTGGTGTTGATCGGTTGTCTTATCATTTTGCAGATGAAAACAATGATGCGCTCTAAAGGCTGAATGCTCTCGAAAAGATCCTTGGCTAGGTGGATAATAGGGCAGCTGATGCTGCTGAAGCCAAGGAGCGCCTGCAGAAGGAGGCTGTCGATCGCGAGGAGCAGCTTGTGGCTGCAGATGCTGCCCGCGAGAAGGAGATGGCAGATAAGCTTATGGCTGCAGCCAAACCTTTTTTCGGTGAGTTTTACTTGACTTGATAAGCTTATGTCACGCCTTCTACCCTTGGGGGTCTTCTTGCAAGGTTTCGGAGCGTGGGTCGCGTCAAAGCTTTGGTGCGGCATCAACTGATTGCTGGGGTGAAGGCTGCCTTGTCGCTTGTTCGACTGCATCTCCGCGATGTCAATCTTGCGGAGGTGGGGACTGGGCCGCCCCTTCGACCAGATGGCAGTCTATGGTACATGCACCCACTTTATGCGGCTATAGCGCAGCATGCTTAGGAGATCGTAGATCTGTTCGAGCAGCGGGCGAATGTAGTGCTCCAGAGTAGGTAGATCCTATAAAGGAAAAAACTTAATGTAAAATTTGTATTTATTCGAGTGGGCTCGTAGTGCCCCATTTAAATTTTATATGTACTAGCACGTGGTTCTTTATTATGTGCATGTCCTTTTCGTTAGTCTGACGTGGTCAGCTACTCAGGTTGTATGCATTGTTCTCAGTCGACGATGTCGTGAGGTGTGGCGTAGCCCCCGAGCGTATTTTTGACAAGTAATGTAAGGTGAAAATATAGTTGAGAGAAGGGACTTAGCTTTTATTCATATCGTAACGAGGAGGTCATTGTTCAGCTGAGTAGCCTTATTGAAAGTAAAGGTTAACTAGGCGTAGAAGCGTCGCAGTTGTGTGACGTTCCAGGGGTTGGAGTATTTGACTCCTGATGCGATGTCCATGAGGCGATAGGTGCCACCTGGTATGACTTTGGTGATGATGTAAGTTCCTTCCCAGGGTGACTCGAGCTTCTTGGGGTGTTCTTGCTTGAGTCGTTGGACTAGGTCTCTTTCGACGAAGGACCTTGGGCGCAGCCGGCGGATGTGGTAGTTGCGGAGGCTCTGCTGGTAGACCGCTAAGTGAGCCGCGGAGATGTCGCGTGCCTCGTCGAGTGTGTCGACGATGTCTTTGAGTGCGGCCGATGATTCGGCTTCACTGTAGGCGACGACCCATGGGGCCTTATGGCGTACCTTGGCAGGAAGCACAGCTTCGGCTCTGTGCACCATGAAGAAGGGCGTGTACCTAGTTGAGCTATTTGGCGTTGTACGCAGGCTCCAAAGAACGGAGGGTAGCTCGTCTGCCCAGGCTCCCGCGAGCCTTTCGAGTGGGCATAGCAGGCGCTTCTTGATGCCGCTCCCTATGAGGACGTTGGATTTCTCGACCTGACCGTTGGTCTGCGGGTGCACCACTGAGACCTAGGATATGTTGATGCCGACGGTCCCGCAGAAAGCCTGGAATTCCTTCAAGATGAAGTTCGAGACGTTGTCTGTGACGATGCTGTGAGGCATTCTAAATCTATAGATGATAGATTCGAAGAACTTGACAACAGTTTTGACGCTTTGGTTGGTGACGGGCATGGCCTCGATCCACTTGGTGAACTTGTCTACTGCGACCAGGAGGAAGACGTGGCCTCCTGGCGAGGATTTTGGAAGTTTGCCGATCATGTCGAGGCCCCATTGGGCGAAGGGCCAGGCCAGCGGTATGGGTCTTAGTTCGGATCCTGGTGTGTGCGGCTTGTCCGCGTACCGCTAGTAGGCGCTGCATCTCTGGACGATGTCCTTGGCGTCGTTCATGGCTATTGGCCAGTAGAAGCCAGCTCGTAGAGCTTTGGCGACGAGAGTGCGACTGACTGCATGATGGCCACAGATGCCCTCGTGGATGTCTTGGAGGATGCTTTTGCCGTCGCCGATGGTGACGCACCATTGGAAAACACCCAAAATGATGCATTTGTACAACTCGCCGTTGATTATGGTGAAGGCTTTTGACCGGCGAGATATGCGTCAGACATCCGTCAGGTCATCAGGCAGTTCTTTGTTTATCAGGTACCGAAGGTGGGGCTGTGTCCATGTATCTTCAACCGCCATGACCTGTATCAGGCTGACCAGCTCGACCTTGGTGTTGAGCTTTTCGGGTCCCTCATGTCCTTGGGTGGCGCAGCCCCCGAGTTCTTTGCTTCTTCGGTTGATCCCTTGGGGAATTTTCTCTTGATAGAGGGTATGCAGATTTGTTCGAGGAATACACCTGGTGGCACCCGTGCGCAGGTGGAGCCGATGTTGGCGAGCCTATCGACTCGCAATGGCCAAGTAGTGCGGACGAGGACTCGCAAACCGAGCCTCGGATCGTCCACGGAAAACGCTAACCGAGAGCCATCATTGGAGTCGCCTTGCTCGACTGGCCTCCCGGGCCAAGACAAATGGTAGTGCTACACAAACAGCACCATGTCCTCCTCAACCTTAAACAGTGCGACTCGCACGGCCAAGTACTGCGGACGAGGACTAGCAAACCGAGCCTCGGATCGTCCAGGAAGAACGCCAAGTCGAGAGCCATCTTTGGAGTCGCCATGCGACTGGCCCCCCGGGCCAAGACGAGAGACTCGCTAACAAAACAGCGCAATCAACATCATCGCGGACTCGCAATCATCACGGACTCACCACACTCGGGGACTCTCCCCTCGCGGACTCGCAATCATCGCGGACTCGCCACACTCGGGGACTCTCCCCTCGCGGACTCGCAATCATCACGGACTCGCAATCATCGCGGACTCGCCGCGCTCGGGGACTCTCCCCTCGCGGACTCTCAATCATCGTGGACTCGGCGCCTGCCGGTTGCTCGACCTCGCCACTCGCCACGCTCGGCAACAACCACTACTATTTTCAAAAATATTAGCCTCAAGTCGCCTCTACAAGCCAACTCGAGCCTCGGGGACTACTCCTAGGCATGCTGCGTGTACGCGTGGTTCCGCAACCGTGACTCGCCCTCGTCGACTCGCCACCGCGGACTCTCCACTCGCGTACTCAACACGCTCGGGGACTCTCTACCGCGGACTCGCCCTCACGTACTCAACGCGCTCGGGGACTCTCCACCGCGGACTCTCCACTCGCGTACTCAACACGCTCGCGGACTCGCCCTCGCGTACTCAACACGCTCGGGGACTCGCCACCGCGGACTCGCCCTCGCGTACTCAACACGCTCGGGGGACTCGCCACCGCGGACTCGCCCTCGCACACTCGCCGCGCTCGGGGCCTCGGCACGTTCCACGCTCGGATACTCATGCAACTGGCGACTTCACCGACTCCCTGCGTCTTATACCAACTGTCCATCACCGACTGGCTAACGCCGACTGCCTCCCGCTTCACGGTTATTTTCTTTGTTCAGGAGCTCATCGCCGATTCGCCACGACCCATCGTCAAGACTCTCCGCGCCATGCCTCAAGCCCGCGTCGAATCGACAACGCGCTCGGGGACTACTGATGGGGGAATACCAATCGGGGTATACCCACGAAGCGGATTCGCCAGCTGGATCGAGCCGACTGGAACCTAGCCCTGAGCGGGTCGACTCGCCTAATCTGGCGATCGACGCATCTTTGGACCCGAACGACTGGCGCCGACTGGAGGCCCAAGACGGCGACTCCAATAGAAAGCCCACCAAAGCACTTGTAAACCCTAACTGGCTGCATATATAAAGCCACCAAGGGCACCCCCAAGGGGTACGTCATATTAGATCTAGTCTCTCCCCCCGCCTACGGCGGCTCCCATGTAAACCAATCTATACTCATACTGGATTGATAGCAGGACGTAGCGATCCTCCATCGAGGGGACGTGAACCTGGGTACATCGTGTGCCAATCTCGCTCCCGGATTCTCCTACGTCGCCTTGCTCCCTCTACGTAAGCTACCCCCAGTAGCATCTGCCGTGCAATACCACGACACTGCAGTCGAATCGATGATCCGATCGATCCGCGGTAGAGGGAAGTGGTCCTTGGGATGGTACTTGTTGAGCGATGTGAAGTCCATGCACATCCGCAGGATATCTGTGTCCTTTTTGGGGACTAGCATAGTGTTCGCTAGCCACTCGCTCTCCTTGATTTCCCGTATGAAGTTGTCATCGAGCAGTTTGTTGACTTTGATTCCAACCGCTTTGGCTCTTGTTTAGGATAGCCGTCGGATCGACTGCTTGATGGGCTTCGCATCCGGAAACACGTTGAGTGCGTGCTCGGCGAATTCCCCGGGAACTCCTGGCATGTACGCAGGACACGAGGCAAAAATTTCCCAGCTCTCATGGAGGAATTCGACAAGTGCGCTTTCCTATGCGGGACTAAGGTCATTGGCGATCAATGCAGTCTTGGAGGCGTTCATCGGGTGGACCTGCACCTTCTTTGTGTTGACCGTAGAGTCGAATGACATGTCAGGTGCATTTTGCCTTGTGACTGGGGGTGCCCCGTTTTCTGCCACCTCTCTGAGCCTTATGATCTCCTCCTGCATGCCGAATGACTAGGAGATTCGGTTGAAGTCTCTGTCGCAGTGGTCGGATATGGTGAAGCTTCCCTGGATGGTGATGACGCCCCTCGGTCCTGGCATATGCAGTAGTAGGTATGCATAGTGCGGTACTGCCATGAATCGTGCGAATGCCATGCGCCCGAGGATGGCGTGGTACTGTGATGGCCAGTCCACCACTTCGAACTCCAGACGCTCGCGCCTGAAGTTTTCGGGTTGGCCGAAGATGACGTCGAGCCATATCTTCCCCAGGGGATATACGCCCTTCCTTGGGACAATGCTATGGAACGTCCTGTCTAATTTCTCCAGGCTGCACAGCGGGATCCACATCGCTGCGATTGTGCTGGCGAACAAAAGGTTGATGCTGCTGCCGCTATCCATAAAGACGCGGCTCATCTCGAACCCCCCGATCTGTGCCTCAAGCACCAGGGCAGCATGACCTGGGCGAGGGATCTGGTGTGGGTGATATGAACGGTCAAACGTGATGCAGGACTCCGAGCCACTGAGGTATTCAGGGATGGCTGGTGGGGAGGTCACCGCCAGGCTGACTTGGCGGGTGATCTTCTTTTGCACCCTGTTTGTTGGGCGCCCCTTCTGGATCATCAGGCCCCCCTTTGGTGGCGGGTATCCTCCCACACCGTTATTTGGTGCGGCTGCTGTCGCCGGCTGCGACGGTCCGCCGGGTGGTGGTGGAAGAGCTCCATGGGCGATGTTACCTAGTATGAGGGCAGGCGCGAATCCAGGGTTCACGATCTACCGCCGCATTTGGGTGAGAACCTCGCCGAGCTTCTGGAACTCGCGGCAGTCCTTGAGCATGTGGCTGGCCTTGTTCTTGCCATCCTGTTTGTCGATGTAAAAGTGGATGGTGCAAGGAAAAGACAGCTTGTCGTATGCTGAAGGCTCGTCGTCGTGGCTGCAAAGTTGCCACGTCTGTGTGGGTCGCCCTCCTTCATGGTAGTTTCCTCCGCGGTATCCGCTGCTGCGGTTGTCGTCGTTGTGTCGGTCGGCGTAGCCAGCCGCAACCATGTCGACTCCGTCGTGATAGTCGTAGACGCGCGATATTCTTTTGCTGCGGCATTCTCGCCTGTGACCGTAGTCGTCCTTGTCATCCGAATGCGTTCGGTGGAGGGAATCCTCGCCATCCGCCCATCGGTTGGCGATGTCCATGAGGTGGTCGAGCGTCTTGGGCTTGAGGCGCCCAAGTTCTTCCTTGAAGTCTGGGCGCTTGACACCATCCTTGAAGGCATCGATTGTCCTTTCTTCGGAGATATGCACAGCGGAGTTCTTGATGTGGGACCAGCGTAGTATGTACGAGCGAATGGACTCGCCAGTACATTGGGTGCAGGCTCGCAATTCCTCGATCGAGGCTAGGCTCTTGTTGGTTCCCTTGAAGTTGAGGATGAAGATGTATGTCAGCTCCTCCCATCTTCGGATGGAGCCGGAGGACAGGCTGCTGAGCCAGATTCTAGCGGCGCCTGTCAGCTGCAGTTGAAGGCATGGTAGGGCGGTGTTCCTATTTCCTCCGTGCAGCTTGACGGATGAGAGGTGGTCGCTAAGCCAGGCTTTTGGGTCCTACGTACCGTCGAACTTCGAAGTGTCCGAAGGGAGTGATATGTCGGAAACTTATCAATAATTTTTTATGCTCCATGCTTGTTTAGTATCTACTTTGCTTTACTTTTCTACACTTTGAGGTGCTTTTTACATGTTTTCTGGTACTAACCTATTAACAAGTTGCAACCTTTGCCAGATACCTGTTTTCTGCTGTTTTTGGTTTCATAAAAGTTAGTAAGAAATATTCTCAGAATTGGACGGGACAAACGGCAAAGTCAATTACTTTCCGTGGGGAACAAGACGTCTAGAGGGGAGCCGGAGAGGCAAGATAGGGCGGCTAGACCCACCCTAGGCACGGGTGGGCCCTGCCCCGCGCTTGGGAGGGGTGTGGGGCCCCTGGCCGCCACCTCAGCCTCCCCCTTCGCCTATAAGAATCCCCCGATGCAGAAACCCTAAGCACCCGATCAAATCTCCACGAAACCGTCTGTAGCCGCCGCCACCATCGTCCCTAGATCGGGAGGATCAAGTTCTTCACGGCACCACAGCCGGAGGGAGATCATCCCGAAGGCCTTCTCTCCGGTATGATGCGTGAGTAGTTCCACCTTGGACTATGGGTCCATGTAGTAGCTAGATGGTTGTATCTCCTCCTTTATGCTTTCATGTATAGATTTTGTGAGCTCCGTTCATGATCAAGATCTAATCTATTTTTAATCATGCATGTTGTGTTTGCGGGGATCCGATGGATATTGAGATTATTATGTTGGTTTGATTAATGGTTTTCTCTTTATGATTCTATCATGTCTGTGTTGTTTGTGATTTTGCATGCTCTCCGTTGGTAGTAGCTATCTTGGCCAAGTAGTTGCTAGTGACTCCAAGAGGGGGTATTTATGCTCGATAGTGGGTTCATGCCTCTAGTTTCCAAGTGAAGTGACAATAATCTCTTCGGTTGTAGATGTGCTATTGCTACTAGGGAGAAAACAACGGTCTCTTGTTCATGGAACATGTGGACTGTTTACCTTACACACTTTGTTTAAAGCAGTTGTGTGTTGCTTGCAACTTAATACCAGAGAGGGTTCGGATGATAACCTGAAGGTGGACTTATAGTCATAGATGCAGTTGGATGGCGGTCTATGTATCTTGTTGTATTGCCCAATCGAATATCATAGGATCTTTCTGACTAGTAATTGCATTGTTATGCCTTGCTCAGTTCACATCAATTGCCTGCTCTTGTAATTTGTTTACCCTTCATGCCATGTTGTTTATCTAAGGAGAGCACCTCTAATGAACTATGGACCCCGGCCCAATCTTTACCACTGATACATCTTCCATTGTTACTTGTTTACTTGCTACAAACCATTACCTTCCACACCATATGTTTAATCCTTTGTTACAGCAAACCGATGAGCTTGACAACCTTACTGATTCGTTGGGGCAAAGTATTGAGTTTGTGTTGTGCAGGTCTCCGCGTTGCTTGCAACACCTGTGTGACGTTTCCTTTCTCCTTCTGGTTCGATAACCTCGGTCTCAATTTAGGGAAAAATTGCTGCTTGCTCTTCACACACTGCGCTTGGGGTTACCAACGAAGTGCCACGTCGAGCATCATCAGGGAGCTTGATATTTTTCGGCATGTGCGTTCGCCGAACAGATCTGTTGAAGCATCTGACTCCGCACAACTCTCCGTCTTCTTCCTCGTGGATTCGGTTGAACACACGCGTTTAGCGCGTGCCTTGTCGATCTTGCACTGAGTGAGATTGTTGCGAGCATCGTAGTCGCTACTGCGGTGCCGTGGGCTCCTGTGACATCGGGGCAGATCGTGCTCGTCTTCCTCGGATGAGGGCGTAGGGCTGCGGGTGAACTTGGCCACAACTTTCTTCTTTGGCTCCGCAGGAGCTTCGTCGTGGAGCACGGCTCTGACGAGTCCAAGACCGGATAGTGCGGACTTGTGCATTGCGCTCTCTGGGTCACCCACCAGAGGTGGATGGGACGCGAGGTATGTAGTGGCCGCCATGATCGCAGCCTGCGGCGTTTTCGGCGTGACATTTTCGTTGGCGTCCATCACCGTGAAGGACATGTTGAGGTCCCTGGTAACTTCGCGTCATGCGGCGGGGTCCATGTGCTCCGTGCAGGAGCGGTGCTTGTTGGCGTTGTTACCATGCAAACTGGAGCCGCTAGCGGCGGAGATCGCAGCTCGCCGCGCGCTAGACTCCGAAGCCGCCTGCTTACGCTTGTCAAGATCCTCCATCATCTTCACCTGTCGGTTATGCTCGTTGATGAGGAGGAGGTGGTAAGCCATCAACAGATCCCGTGAAGCATTCACAGGTAGGATGATGTTGCATACCACGGCTTCGCGTGCTAAGCACCGGCCTTCCTTGTTGAGGTTGATCTTCTAGTAGGCATTAGTGTCGCCCTCGTTGGGCCTGAGCGGCGGGTCTCCCCCGTTTCCTCCATTCTTACCTTGCGGGTTGAGAGGGGGATTGGGTGCACTTGAACCTGGTGGCAGGTACGTTTCGTTTTGGATGACCACAACGCACAGGTAGCGCCCGCGGATGGGGTCGCTGCTACCGCAGCTTTTGGATCCGGAACCGTAGGTTCCTTCATCTGAGGGAGGGCTGCACAGTTCTAAGTTGCAGCTGTTGTTGCTGTCTGATTCATCTATCGACGCGTGTAACACGCTGATGGGTGGGACCCATGAAGCGGGCCTGATAGATGGTGGTGGCACCCGCTCTGGGAGGCGGAGACTGCCGGTCTGGCCCACCTAGAAGCAGAAGCTCCCAAACAGCATCTCGAGCCCGTCGCCGACGGACTCGAAATCTCTCGGGGTGGCCGGCGAGTGGACGGTGAAGTCGAAGGTGCCGAAGAGGAGGTGACTTTCTGTCACCGATGAGTTGTAGATTCCTCCGGATGGGACCATCACGATCGTACAATCAACGTCCCCAGTCCCCATGGTCGGCGCCAATTGACGAGGTTCGATCTCGTCAATGCCCATTGTTATGGACTTGTGTTTTGGAGAAGATGGGGATGTTGGAGATCGCGGAACGGTTAACATACAAGCAACGCGGGACACGAGGTTTACCCAGGTTCAGGCCCCCGGATGGAAAACCCTACTCCTGCTTGTCTGCTCTTGATTACGGCGGAACCGATGGTTATAGGAGTGCACAGATGCAATCTTCCGTGAGGTGAGGTGCGTATGAGGTGAGTTGAGAGAGACCTTCTCGCTGTACCCTCCTAGCCTTTATATAGATAGGCAGGTCTCGGGATCAGGTCGAGTCGGTTACAAATTAGGGTTTGTTCCCATTGAAATTCTATCTAGCCTTGACTTGTCCTCCAAGGATTCGAAAAGGTCATGGGCTTGGGCCACCCGAAGTCTTCATGGGCCGCATGTCTTGACGTGGGCTGGACCAGGTATGCCAATGTTGTGTACCCGCGGGGTATAACCATGTCACAAGCTGTCCAAGTCTGCAAGCTCCTGGACTCCGTCCGGAGTCTCCGCCTGCTACCCGGAGTATCCGCCCTAGACCGGAGTCTCCGGCCCAACTACACTAGAGTCTCCAGCCTAAGTGATGGGCCTACATGCCGCCAGCTGGGCCCTTGGCCCATGTACCCCTTATTCCACCCAAACCTTAATTTTATCCTCAAACTACCCTTGTTTAGTGGCTGGCCTATAAATAGAGCCCCCACCCCTTCATGTATCCCTTAGACATAGATGATAGACTAGAAACCCTAATATGGATCACTTCTAGTTATGTCTCCCTTCCCTTTATGAGGGAACCCTATCATCACGCACCTCTATGGATTGTGCCTAGTGCGTCCATCGTTGTACAAGGCCTTGGAGTCAGTGTCTCTTCTCCAAGCTGTCAAGACCCTCTCTAAGGTGTTCTTCCCTCTTCGATGTGGATTTGAGGGAGCACGTTGACCGATCTTTCTTGTGAGGATTCTATCGGACAGGTGGGGCCACCGTTCGGGAGCAATCGGCCTTGTATCGTGCGAGTTTTACATGTGTTAATCGTATTCTTCGCGAGGTGTGTATTCGCTTCCGCTACCCTCTCCCTTTCCCCTCGCTTCCCATCGATTTCCATGGAGATTCGTGAAAGATCGGGCAACCCTAAGTGGTCACCCCTAATACCTGCTGACTAGTGCAACTGGATAGTCAGAATCATTGTCAAATCGCTAGATCACCTCATTTAGATTATTTATAAAGACTTACTCAAATTCCTTGTTTTTTAGAAGAAAAAGAATCATTGGCTTGTGATTCTGTGCAACCCTAGATTATTTGAGATTTTGTGAAATTTTCTCTTTATTTCTATGAGACGATGCATATGGTTTTATAACAGTTCTTACCACTCAGGAAGTTTCCCAAATGCCGCTCCCCATATCAAGAAATGCACTGGTATTTTCTATCTAGGGACTGACTAGTCGGACCCCACACGAGTGTACCCGTATGATCAAGCCAAGACACAAGAATCACATGGAAAGTACTAAAGGTTTTTCTTTTTGCATGGAAACTTAGGGCTTTTATTCAACGACAGAAGCTCCTACACAGTCTGCCAGCAGCAGGCCAGACACGAGTAAACAAGGTGGAAGTTCCACCTATTCAACAGTTATTTTGCTATTTGAAAATATCGTTCATGTTCAAATCCCAATTTCAGTACACACTGCATTTCTGGGACTATACATTATTTAGTTGCTGCGATTTTTTTTGCTCGTGCAAGTACCTTTGACTGGACCATGCTGATAAAACTAAGTATTAGTTAGACTGGTTAGAGGACACCGCGAAAAGACGGTCTAGTTAAATTGTCATGCATGTATCTCCACCTTAAGTCATCTAATTAAACTGAACATAATCTGCAGACAGGTTGTTAATCAGGTCAGAGTCTTGCTTGCATCTCACTGAGTATCACGTATGTGCTGACTCATATCAGCAATAGTATGGTCTAGACCTCACCATTTGATGTCTAGACCTCACCCATATGATTGTCGAAGGAATTAAAGTTAATACAGTATAGAACATGTGGTTCATGTTTGAACCGCTGAAGTGACCCTTACTTTGTTCACACAGGAGGGAGAGGCCATCCATTCGTTCTCTTAAAAGAATGGCTGAAGCGATTCCTCTCTTTTTTTTGACGCGGAGCGATCTTTCTTCTCGACTGATTTATTCCTTGCAATTTGCAGCCCAAGAGAAGGTGCAACAAAATAATTCATATGGCCGTTATTATTTGCGATGGTTGCAATTTTTTGGTGTGCTAGCTGGTCTTTTGGGTCTTAGCACGACGACTTAAGATATACCTACTACAACAAGATAATAGTTTTATCCAGCTCCGCTGATGGAGGTGTGAGGCACTACAGGAAGCAGCTTCGCTACCGACGGCAATCGCATTCAGCTCGTGATAGTGTTTAGTGTTTGTGGTCATTGTTAGGTGGCTCATATACCTATTTATAATTTTTAATACTTAGAACATCTCGACTCGTTTGTGCCACCCAGGTTTTTTCTGGGATAAAAATCATCCAAATCCGGGACTATTTTGCCATGGGTACCATTATTTCAGAATTGTGAAATTTTCGTAAAGAAAACCTATGTAAGTCACTATAGGACGCGCGCTACGCCGAGGGCAAAAAGCCATCGGCGTAGGCCAAAATGCCCTCGGCGTATGATACGCCGACGGTTGCTCTCGGCGTAGCCTCCTCGGCAAAGGCCTCCCTCGACGGAGTACATAGAGGCCGTCGGCGTATCAAAATACCGTCGTCGTATGATACACGAAGGGCAATGCCCTCGACGTAGCGGCCGTCGGCATAGCCTGTCGGCATGTTGCAAAACATTTTTAAAAAAAAATATTTTTTTCTCAATTTTTTAATTCTTTGAATTGTTTAACTCGTTAATCTCTCACTTTGAACATTTTTAACACTAATTATATATAATATTTAATTAAATTGCAGTTTTGGTCAAACTTTCCGGCCGGTCACCCATCCTAATACTACTCCAGCTCCAGCACGCTTAACTTTCTCATTTCATCATAATTTGTTTCCGCAAAGTAATTTATACATTGTTGTCAATACAATAATATCAATCCTATTAACTCTTATATCATCAACTCACATATTTGTATTTTTTAAAATTATAAACAACCATTTAAGTAAACATTAATGAATAAGTAAAAATATTATTGAATTCAAATAAAAATATAATAATTTTACTTTTTTGTATTTTTCTATTTAATATGGAATAACTAATATCTTTAAATCCGTAAATCGTACTTCGACAAATAATATGTCTAAATTGATCAGAAAAATGAGAGGAATCTAAATATGATATCCATATCAACTAATCACAAATACTCCGTTTTTGAATTAGCTATTTGGTGGTTGCTTCAGAAAATCTCCCTTTTTGCGCTCGGAAAATGAAAAATGGCTTTTGTGTGCGATGAAAAGGAAAACTTTGATCTTTTATAAAATAGCATATTGTGAACCTAAAAATTATTTTTGTAAAAAAACATGAGCATCGGATCATGTACCTGTAGTTCATATCTGACCCACTTCCTACCGATTCGACAGGAATTTATCTTTTTACCAGATGTGGACAGAAACGTTTCAGATCCCCCTGTTGGGACATTGTCCATATAAGGTGGTATACTATGTTTTTAAAATATGGTGGTAGCATTTTGAATTACCCATTTGGTGGTTGCTTCACAAAACCATCTGTTTTTGTGCTCGAAAAATGAAAAATGGCTTTTTGGTGCGACGAAAAGAAAAACTTTCTCCTGCAATATTGTTCGCCATCCCATGATGCACATGTATGCATAATATGGGCATATTATCACAAACTATGCCTTGATTCTAGCCATAACATTGGTCATTTGACCCGAAAACCAAGAAACCTCGAATGAGATAGGTCATTTTGTGAAGGTTTTTTTGAGACATAATATATATACCATGTTTGATATTTTTCCTTATAAATATGTCACATAATATGACACCACGCGAAGGTTTCGCGTTGTTTAGATCGTTTTTGAATTTTTTATGCCAGTTTTAAACTATCGTTAAACTTTGTCGAACGACGGGCATGAAGATTCTTAGCTTGGGACCGAGCCTTGCTAAACTTGCATTGGATCTTTGATAAAATAGCATACTGTGAACCTAAAAATGATTTTTGTAAAAAAACATGGGCATCGACTCATGTATCTGTAGTTCATATCTGACCCACTTCATGCCGATTCGGCAGGAATTTTTCTTTTTCACCAGAGGTAGACGGAAAGGTTTCAGATCTCCTTGTTGGGACATTGTCCATATAAGTTAGTCTAGTATTTTTTTTAAATATGGTGGTAGCATTTTGAATTAGCCATTTGGTGGTTGCTTCACAAAACCGTCCGTTTTTTGTGCTCAGAAAATGAAAAATGGCTTTTTGTGTGAAGAAAAGGAAAACTTCTGAAAGGATACGGATGTCGCCTAGAGGGGGGTGAATAGGCGATTAAAACTTTTCTTAGAGTGGCTCAACAAACGCGGAATAAAACTAGTGTTTACGTTGTTAAGCACAACCTAGAACAACTATGGTTCACCTATGTGCACCAACAACTTATGCTAAGCAATACAAGCAACAAAGTGATAGCAAGATATATATTACTTCAAGCACGAAGGCTATCACAATGTAAAGTGCATAAGTAAAAAGCTCGGGTATAGAGATAATCGAGGCACGCGGGGACACCAATATTTTACCGAGTTCCTCCCAACATGGAGTACGTCTCGTTTGGAGAGGGGTTGGTATAAAACCACCAACGCCACAAAAGGCCTCCCTTATTCTCCGGTGAATCTCACCCCAATGGGATCGATCCACGCTTCCACTATCGGTGCACTTGTCGGTGGCAACCGAAACCTCCCACAAGGTTGGGGCACTTCTCCACAACTTAATTGGAGGCTCCCAACAAACGCCACAAAAGGCCTCAACAAATGCCACCAAGGCCACAAAACCGTCTAGGGTTCCAAGAACCCAAGAGAGACAAGCTCCAATGAGAAACTCAAACCAAATCCTCCGAGGAGAACTCAAACCGATGCACCAAATGCAAATGGCAAGAACACCACAAAGGTGCTCAAATCCCTCACTCTCAAGTTCCAACAAAGCTACTAAATCTATAAGGGGAACAAGAGAGGAGGAATCAAAGAGAGACACAAAATCCCCCAAAATCTAGATCCCCAAAGATACACTCACAAAGAGATGTTTTGGTTTGGTCAAAATGTAGATCTAGGTCTCCTCCAACTATCCCTCGAATATATGCAAGAATCAATGGAGGGGTGAGTAGAAATGAAGATCAAAGAGTAAAGCAAATGGGGGCAAAGCTTAGACAAAAGGAGGAGAAATAAGTAACCCTAAAAGACAAAGGGGCAAAGCTATTTAAAGAGACGGGCAGAATCTGCCCGTTGGGGCATTTTTCAGAACGGTCCGGTAGTACCGGATTGGTCCGGTACTACCGGACCCAAACAACACAACGCCAGGAAAAAGCATGCTGCAAAGCGGGTGCGCGCAAGCGGCGGCTGCCGCTGGACCCAGCGCGTGGGGGTCAGCACTCGTGGGCGCGGGGCCGGCCAGCAGCGCGCGCAGCGTGGTGGGACCGCAGCAAGCAGCGCGCGTCGGCAGGAGCGAGCAGGGCCACAACGGGGCAGGGAGTTGGGTGGCAACGCGCAAGCAGCCAGCAGCCCGGCGCGGTCGCGCGGGCCAGCAGCTGGCGGCGTAGCGGCCGTGAGCAGGCGGCGTGGCCGCTAGTGCGGAAGCAACAGCGGCGTCGCGAGCTGGAAACAGCGGCAGGGGTTGTGGGGCGGGCAGAAGCGCGTAGCGGCGCAGCGCGCAGAGCAGTGCGGAAATAAAAACATGCGGGTCCAGGCGCAGCAGAGGAAGAAAAACTGGGCCGATGAATCTAGATCTGGATCTGTAAAAAAGAATCTCGGCCGGCCGGTACTATCGGCCCACCCGGGCGGTACTACCGGGCCGTTTTTAGGGTACCTAACGAGGCAGAAAGAAAAAGGGCCGTTTTTAGGCCCGGGCGGTATTACCTGCCCGCCCGGGCGGTACTACCGATCGGCCCAGAAAACAGACTGATAGGCAAATATTCAAACGGCAATAACTTTGGACTAGAAGCTCTGATTGACCCGATTCAAATTGCGTTGGATAGAGGACGACAAGGGCTTCCCAATAAAAAGCCCTATATCAAAATCATGTGAGAAATATTTATTATCACCAAGTGAGAAAGTATCAAGTAGAATAATGTGAAATACCTCACTTGGTGAGAAACCGAAAAGCCGCATAAATCAAAATCGCAACAAGATACAAACGGATGATCCGATTTTGATGAACAAGAGCTTCTTATGGAGATTACCAGAAGCTCTATATCCTCACATGGATAAGACCAAATAACAACCAAATACGATGATGCAAGTATGCAAAGGTCTGAGCTCTCTTCAAACGATGTGACCAAATTACTCATATGAGAGCCCCTCTTGATAGTACGGTTATCTATCCTAAACCCGGTCTCACACATACAACGTGAGACCGGAAAAAGGGAAAACCTATCAATATTATACCTTTCCCTTGAGCATTCCACTTGATATCGATGTAGACGGTCTTGCCCTTCTCAAGATGGAACGCCTTTCTTAATTCCTCATCATCGACCTCGCATATTAAGCTTGGCCAACATATCTTCTTTGCATTTCATCGACCTTGAAGCCAACACATGCTCCAAGCGATGCCAATGGACAAATCCTACAAGTATAACTTAATACACACATTAGTACACTCGAGCTTCTTGGGGCGTTCTTATTTGTGTCGCAGGACTAGGTCTCCTTCGATGAAGGACCTTGGGCGCAGCCGGCGGCTGTGGTAGTTGCGGAGGCTCTGCTGGTAGACCGCTGAGTGAGCCGCGGCGATGTCGCGTGCCTCGTCAAGTGTGTCGACGACGTTTTTGAGTGCGGCCGATGATTCGGCTTTGTTGTAGGCGACGACCCATGGGGCCTTAAGGCGTACCTTGGCAGGAAGCACGGCTTCGGCTCTGTGCACCATGAAGAAGGACGTGTACCCGGATGAGCTATTTGGTCTTGTACGTAGGCTCCAAAGAACGGAGGGTAGCTCGTCTGCCCAGGCTCCCGTGAGCCTTTCGAGTGGGCATAGCAGGCGCTTCTTGATGCCGCTCCCTATGAGGACGTTGGCTTTCTCGACCTGACCGTTGGTCTGCGGGTGCACCACTGAGGCGTAGGATATGTTGACGCCGAGGGTCCCGTAGAAAGCCTGGAATTCCTTCAAGATGAAGTTCGAGACGTTGTCCGTGATGATGATGTGAGGCATGATAAATCTGTAGACGATAGATTCGAAGAACTTGAAAACATTTTTGACGCTTTGGTTGGTGAAGGGCATGGCCTCGATCCACTTGGTGAATTTGTCTATGTAGGGTTCGCAGCATAGAAAATAAAAATTTTCCTACGATGTGAACTAAATACCAAGATCTATCTACTAGATACAAACAACAGGCGGATGTATATCCGTAGAGAACATACCCTTGAAGACCGACAAAGGTTAACGAGTTCAAGTCGTGGTTGATGTAGACGATCTCTTGCCGATCTCAAGATCGAGAGGAAGTCCTAGCGCCGCAAATCAGCAGCGCATCCGTGCTCGCACACACGTTCGAGGCACCGAGCAACCTCCGCCTCCTCGCTCCAGCGATGCAGAGGAAGCACAACTCTTTCTTGCCGAATAGCCACCGGGAACATGTATCTCTCTAGTCCGAGACCATGGGGAATAAATTCTAGAGGGGGAGAGAGATCCTTCACGAGGAGGTGTGAGAGACAAGTGAGGAGGGGGGCTCCTTTTATAGGAGGAGGGGGGGAACCCCAAGGGGATGGCCGGCGCATGGGGGCTGCCCCCTTGCCCTCCTCTCTTCATGTGGGTGGACACTCCACTCACAAATCTCCTTTAAATTCCCTCCACTCAAAAGTCCACTCAAATTCCCATTAAATTTCCACCAAATTTAATGCAAACTCTCATTAAATAAAAATCTTTTATTTTATTCAGAATTTTGTCAATTACTTTAATGACAAACATTCACAAATAACCCCTTGCTAGAATTCTATTTCACATGCATAACCACTTTATGCAATTTCACCCGAAAACCTGTTTCGGTATCTAGTGAAATAAATTCCTACGCTTGTTCATTATTTCGGCATGAAACATTTGCTCCAATTGGATGTCGGTGTCTCTTAAGTGTGACACCCTACGGTTCGTGAATAATGCGGACATGATCGAGACCCCTCTCGGATCAATAATCGAGCGCGGATCCGAGACCCATACCGACTCCACACATTCAACGATGACTTTCTTGTGATCGTCGGAACCTTTACGCTAGTATCTTAATCCCTTTGTTTCACGATATATTACATGTCCGAGATTCGATCATCGGTATCTCCATACCTAGTTTGATCGACATGCACCCTTTTCTCGTTCCTGTGATATAACATTCTAGTGATCAAATCACTTGCTTGCAAGCTAATCAATGTGATATCACCGAGGGCCCAGTATATCTATCCGTCATCGGGATGAACAAATTACACTCTCGATCCATGAGCCTCAACATAACACTTTATTAGTTCTGAATCCATCTTTATAATCACCCTGTTACGGTGTGACGTTTGATGTTATCAAGAAACTCTTCCGGTGTTAGTGATTGACATGATCTCATGGTCTAAGGATTAGGATCACTTCGTAAGTTGTTATAGCAATATAAACTCAATGACTTTGATCGTAATGCTATACTTCGGATGAATGTTCATCACACCATTACACTAATGTTGTGATCCCGTTATTAACATCATCCAATGTCCATGATCAGGAAACCTTGATCATCTTGTTAATCAACGAGCTAGTTTATGAGAGATGCATAACTAGGAACTTTCTGTTTGTTTATTAAACACACATGTATTAACGTTTCCGTATTAATACAATTATAGCATGCAAAATAAACATCTATCATATACTAGGAATACACATAATAAACGCTTTATTATTTCCTCTCAGGGCATATTCCCTTCAGTCTCCCACTTGCACTAGAGACAATAATCTAGTTACATAGTGATAAATCTAACACCCATTGAGTTCTGGTGTTGATCATGTTTTGCTCTAGGGAGAGTTTTAGTCAATGGATCTGCTACATTGAGATCCGTATGTACTTTACAAATCTTTATATCTCCATCCTTGACATGCTCGCGGATGGAGTGAAACCGGCGCTTAATATGCTTGGAATGCTTGTGAGACCTTGGCTCTTTGGCATTGGCAATGGCACCATTGTTGTCACAATAGATCACCATTGGGTCCAACGTTTGCCACCACTCTTAGTTCGGATATGAACTCCTTCATCCAAGCGCTTCGAGCCGCTCAAGCAAAGAATATTCGGCCTCCGTTGTTGATCCCGCTACCACAGGTTGTTTGGAGCTCCTCCAACAAACCACTCCGCCATTCATGAGAAATACGTATCCGGATTGAGACTTAGAGTCATCCGGATCGGTGTCAAAGCTAGCGTCGACATAACACTTAGCGACGAGCTCTTCTTCACCTCCATATACAAGAAACATATCCTTAGTTCTTCGTAAGTACTTAAGGATATTCTTGACCGCTATCCAGTGTTCCGAACCTGGATCCGATTGGTACCTACTAGTCAAACTAATAGCATGTGCCACATCCGGTCTTGTACATAGCATGGCGTACATTATAGAGCCTATGGCTGAAGCATAGGGGACTTTGTCCATTATCTCTCTTTCTTCCACCGAAGCCGGACTTTGAGTCTTACTCAATGTCTTGCCTTGCAACATAGGTAAGAACCCTTTCTTACTTCCGTCCATTTTAAACTTCTTTAAAATCTTATCAAGGTATGTACTTTATGATAGCCCTATTAGGCGCCTAGATCTATCTCTATAGATCTTTATGCCTAATATGTATGACGCTCACCTAGGTCCTTCATTGAAAATTTCTTGTTTAGATAACTTTTAACATGTTTAAAGATCTATATCATTTCGATCAATAATATGTCATCCACATATAATATCAGAAATGCCACATTGCTCCCACTCACTTTCTTGTAAATACAAGCTTCTCCATAAGTTTGGACAAATCCAAACTCTTTGATCACCTCATCAAAGCGGAGATTCCAACTTCGTGATTCTTGCTTCAATCCATAGATGGATCGCTGAAGCTTGCACACCTTGTTAGCATCCTTAGGATCGACAAAACCCTTTGGTTGTATCATATACAACTCTTCTTCAATATTACCATTGAGAAACGCGGTTTTGACATCCATCTGCCATATCTCATAATCGAAATATGCAGCAATTGCTAACATAATCCTAACTGACTTTAGCATCGCTACGGGAGAGAAAGTATCATCGTAGTCAACTCCTTGAATTTGTCGAAACCCCTTTGCGACAAGTCGAGCTTTATAGACGGTCACATTACCATCAGCATCGCTTTTCCTTTGAAAATCCATTTGTTCTCCATGGCCTTTCGTGGAGGCAATTCCACCAAGTTCCAAACTTGATTTACATACATGGATTCCATCTCGGATTTCATGGATTCTAACCATTTGTTGGAATCCGGGCTCATCATCGCTTCTTCATACGTCGTAGGGTCATCATTTTCATCAACCATGAAATTCATGACAGGATTTCGTACAGACTCGGGCCGCAAGCGCGTCTGTTTGACTGCGAGGTTGGAGTACTCTCTTTGGAGTTTCATGATCATTATCATTAGTTCCCTCTTCAACAGGTGGAGCCAACTCCGGAACAACTTCCAGCGCTGCGCTACTCGCCATACTTTGAAGAGAAGGTTCCACAACCTCTTCGAGTTCTACCTTCCGACTACTCACACCTTTCGCGAGAAACTCTTTCTCTAGAAAGGATCCATTCTTGGCAACAGAAACCTTGCCCTCGGATCTGTGATAGAAGGAATACCCACTAGTTTCTTTAGGGTATCTTATGAAGACGCATTTTTGTGCTTTGGGTTCGAGTTTATCCAGTTGAAGTTTCTTCACATAAACATCGCATCCCCAAACTTTAAGAAATGACAGCTTAGGTTTGTTTCCAAACCACAATTAATACGGTGTCTTTTCAACGGATTTAGATGGTGCCCGATTTAAAGTGAATGCAGCAGTTTCTAGTGCATAACCCCAAAATGACAACGGCAAGTCCGTCAGAGACATCATAGATCGAACCATATCTAATAAAGTACGATTACGACGTTCGACACACCATTTCATTTGTGGTGTTCGGCAGTGTGAGTTGTGAAACAATTCCACACTCTTTCATGTGAGTGCTAAACTCGTAACTTAGATACTCACCTCCACGGTCGGACCGTAGAAATTTGATCTTTCTATTACGATGATTTTCCACTTCATTCTGAAATTCCTTGAACTTTTCAAAGGTTTCAGACTTGTGTTTCATCAAGTAGATATAACCGTATCTACTCAAATCATCCGTGAAAGTAACAAAATAACGATATCCACCTCGCGCCGACACACTCATTGGACCACATACATCAGAATGTATGATTTCCAATAAATTTGTCGCCCGTTTCATTGAACCGGAAAACGGCGTTCTAGTCATCTTGCCCATAAGTCATGGCTCACATGTATCAAATGATTCATAATCAAGTGATTCCAAAAGTCCATCTGAATGGAGCTTCTTCATGCGTTTAACGCCAATATGACCTAGACGGCAGTGCCACATATATGCGGATATATCATCATTAAGTTTAATCCTTTTAGCATCAACATTATGAATATGTGTAATATTATTATCGAGATATAATAGAAATAAACCATTCATCATCGGTGCATGACCATAAAAGATTTCATTCATATAAATGGAACAACCATTGTTCTCAGATTTAAATGAATAACCACTTCGCATCAAACACGATCCAGATACAATGTTCATGCTCGATCGGGCACCAGATAACATTTATTCAAGTTTATAACTAATCCCGACGGAAAGTGGAGAGGCGTTCGACGGCGATCACATCAATGCTTGATCCATTGCCATACACGCATCTTGACCTCACCCTTGCTAGCGGTCGCTTGTTCCGCAGCCACGATTCGAGTTACAAATATTAGCAATCGAACCGTATCAAATACCCGGTGCTACGCGAGCACTAGTCAAGTACACATCAATAACATGTATATCATATATACCTTTGTTTGCCTTGCCGCCTTCTTGTGCCGCCAGATACTTGGGGCTTGAGCTTCGATGGTCATCCCTTACAATAGTAGCACTCGGAATCGACTTAGGTCCAACTCGGGTTTCTTTTCAGCGCTGCAACAGGCTTGCCGCCTTTACTTCCCTTCCGCTTTCTTGTCTTTCTTGAAACCAGTGTTCCTATTGATCATCAACACTTGATGTTCCTTTTGATCTCCACTTCTAGCTTTTAAGCATTGATGAAGCTCGGGAGAGACTTCTTCATGCCTTGCATATTATAGTTCATCACGAAGCTCTTATAGCTAGGTGGCAGACCGAGAACACGATGGATGCCTAAGTCAATGGGAATCGATATTCCCAAGGACACAAGCTTATCGGCGAACCGACATCTTGAGTACATGCTCACTAACGAGTGCTCTTCCATCATGCAGCTAAAGAACTTTTCTGAAGCGTTGTAGCTCTCTACAGCAGCATGTGTGTCAAAAATCATTTTCAACTCACCCATTGTATCAAATGCATTGCCGTTTTCGAAACGCTTTCGAAGTTCCGGCTCTAGACCATACAATATGTCGCAATGAACTAAGTTGTGGTCCTCCTGACGAGTCTGATAGACATTCTTCTCCTCGTCAGGGGCATCATCTAAATTTGTGGGGCCTAACGGCGCTTCTAGCACATATTGCTTTTGTGCAGCAGAGAGGAGAATCCTCAAATTCATGGCCCATTCGGTAAAGTTGCTACCGTTCGTTGCTAGTTTCTCTTTCTCCATGAACACATTGAAATTAAAAGCAGGTGGTGCCATCTACAACAGAATTTGTAAAGTTTAGACTAAGTGTATGATAGATTGAGTTCAAATAATCCATATTATGAATGAACTCCCACTCAAAAACGACATCCCTCGTGCCTTTTTGGTGATTACATGAACCAAATCCACTACACCAAGTCCGATCATCACGTGAGTCGGTATAGCTTCAAAGGCGAGCATCAAATGGGCATCATATCAACTATATGACTCATGCTTAACCTTTCGGTCCGTGTTCCGAGGCCATGTCTGTACATGCTAGGCTCGCCAAGTTAGAACCTTAGTATTCGCGTGTGTAACTGTTTTACACCCGAAATATGGTCGTGGATCCAAGAACACCCGATCATCACGTGATGTCTTGGAGCGACGAAACATAATCGGTGCATACTAAAGGAAGAACACATTATTATCTTGATATTTAAATGAGGGATCATCTTATTATGCTAACAAAGCTCTAAACAAGCAATATAAGATGCTATCAAACATCATATGTTTATTAGTGAAATGATATGGTTCCCGCAGATGATCTCTATCATGTGCATCGTGGTATGATCACTATCATACCTATATGTGTAAATCCAAGGTCTATGGATTTTACGCTATGTGTGTAAGAGTATCATCTCATACTTCTACTTACAACACTACCATATCATAACACTAGCCCAAAGAACAATCTAAACTAGACGCCTCTAATTTATCCATTGCAAGTTTTACGTGGCTTAGGGCTTTCGAGATAGAACCGTTCTTACCTACGAACATGAACCACAACGAGGATAATCAAATTGTTGACAACTCGCTTGCAAAATAGATATTGACTATAGTAGGAGAGAGACACCCGCTAGCCACTTATGCAAACTAGTTGCATGTCAAGCGTGGAACAGGTCTCATGTGCGAGGACATGTAAAGTTTGTCCGGCCGCTTCATCCCACTATGCCACCAATATCCAAAATTACAACAAAGGAGCAACAACATGATCATCATCGCCACATACTCATATGTGTACTACCCGTAAAGTATCTACGCATAGATCCGGCTCGATACCACCGTAGGGTTCGCAGATAGAAAACAAAAATTTTCCTACAATGTGAACTAAATACCAAGATCTGTACTAGATATAAACAACGGGATGTATATCCAGAGAGAACATACCCTTGAAGACCGACAAAGCTTAACGAGTTCAACTCGTGGTTGATGTAGACGATCTCTTGCCGATCTCAAGATCGAGAGGAAGTCCTAGCGCAAGAAATCAGCAGCGATCCGTGCTCGCACACACGCTCGAGGCACCGAGCATCCTCCGCCTCGCCCAGCGATGCGGTGGAAGCACAACTCTTTCTTGCCGAATAGCCACCGGAACATGTATCTCGCTAGTCCGAGACCATGGGGATAAATTCTAGAGGGGAGAGATCCTTCACGAGGAGGTGTGAGAGACAAGTGAGGAGGGGGCCTTTTATAGGAGGAGGGGGAACCCCAAGGGGTGGCGGCGCATGGGGCTGCCCCTTGCCCTCCCTCTTCATGTGGGTGGACACTCCACTCACAAATCTCCTTTAAATTCCTCCACTCAAAAGTCCACAAATTCCCATTAAATTTCCACCAAATTTAATGCAAACTCTCATTAAATAAAACTCTTTTATTTTATTCAGAATTTTGTCAATTACTTTAATGACAAACATTCACAAATAACCCTTGCTAGAATTCTATTTCACATGCATAACCACTTTATGCAATTTCACCCGAAACCTGTTTTGGTATCTAGTGAAATAAATTCACGCTTGTTCATTCTTTTCGGCATGAAACATTTGCTCCAATTGGATGTCGGTGTCTCTTAAGTGTGTCACCCTACGGTTCGTGAATAATGCGGACATGATCGAGACCCTCTCGGATCAATAATCGAAGCGGGATCCGAGACCCATCGACTCCCACACATTCAACGATGACTTTCTTGTGATCGCCGAACCTTTACGCTAGTATCTTAATCCCTTTGTTTCACGATATATTACATGTCCGATATTCGATCATCGGTATCTCCATACCTAGTTTGATCTCGCATCGACATGCACTCTTTTCGTTCCCGTGATATAACATTCTAGTGATCAAATCACTTGCTTGCAAGCTAATCAATGTGATATCACCGAGAGGGCCCAGAGTATATCTATCCGTCATCGGGATGAACAAATTCCACTCTCGATCCATGAGCTTCAACATAAAACTTTATTAGTTTCGAATCCATCTTTATAATCAACACGGTGTGACGTTTGATGTTATCAAGAAACTCTTCCGGTGTTAGTGATTGACATGATATCATGGTCTAAGGATTAGGATCACTTCGTAAGTTGTTATAGCAATATAAACTCAATGACTTTGATCGTAATGCTATACTTCGGATGAATGTTCATCACACCATTACACTAATGTTGTGATCCCGTTATTAACAACATCCAATGTCCATGATCAGGAAACCTTGATCATCTTGTTAATCAACGAGCTAGTTTATGAGAGAGGCATAACTAGGAACTTTCTGTTTGTTTATTAAACACACATCTATTAACGTTTCTGTATTAATACAATTATAGCATGCAAAATAAACATCTATCATATACTTGGAATACACATAATAAACGCTTTATTATTGCCTCCCAGGGCATATTCCCTTCAGTCTACTGCGACCAGTAGGAAGACGTGGCCTCCTGGCCAGGATTTTGGCAGTTTGCCGATCATGTCGATGCCCCATTGGGCGAAGGGCACCCACCATGATGCAGGTCTTAGTTACGATCCCGTGCGTGCGGCTTGTCCGCTGCATCGTTATTTGCATCTACGGCGATGTCCTTGGCGTCGTTCATGGCTGTTGGCCAGTAGAAGCCAGCTCGTAGAGCTTTGGCGACGAGAGTGCGACTGCCTGCATGATGGCCACAGATGTCTTGGAGGTTGCTTTTGCCGTCGCCGATGGTGACGCACCATTGGAGCACACCCAAAATGCTGCATTTGTACAGCTCGCCGTTGATTATGGTGAAGGCTTTTGACCGGTGAGATATGCGTCAGGCATCCGTCAGGTCATCAGGCAGTTCTTTGTTTATCAGGTACCGAAGGTGCGACTGTGTCCATGTATCTTCAAACGCCATGACCTGCATCAGGCTGACCAGCTCGGCCTTGGTGTTGAGCTTTTCGGGTCGCTCATGTCCTTCAGGTGGCGCAGCCCCCGAGTTCTCTGCTTCTTCGGTTGATCCCTTGGGGAATTTTCTCTTGATAGAGGGTACGCAGATTTGTTCAAGGAATACACCTGGTGGCACCCGTGCGCAGGTGGAGCCGATGTTGGAGAGCCTATCGGCTTCTTTGTTGCTTTCCCTTCCGACGTGTCGAAGCTCACAGCCATCAAAGTCCCCTTCGAGTGAGTTGTAGACCGCACGATACGCGATCATGTTGGCGCTGTGAGCTTCACACTCGTTCATCGTCTGCGGGACGACAAGGTTCGATTCATCGTAGATGACGAGGTGTGTTGCGTCGTAGATCTTGGCCATCCGCATGCCATGGATGACAACCTCGTATTAGGCCTTGTTGTTGGAGGCACGAAATTTCCAATAAAAAGTGGAAATATTGATTATCACCAAGTGAGAAAGTATCAAGTAGAATAATGTGAAATACCTCACTTGGTGAGAAACCGAAAAGCCGCATAAATCAAAATCGCAATAAGATACAAACGGATGATCCGATTTTGATGAACAAGAGCTTGTTATGGAGATTACCACAAGCTCTATATCCTCACATGGATAAGACCAAATAACAACCAAATACGATGATTCAACTATGCAAAGGTTTGAGCTCTCTTCGAACGATGTGACCTAATTACTCATATGAGATCCCCTCTCGATAGTACGGTTATCTATCCTAAACCCGGTCTCAGACAAACAACGTGAGACCGGCAAAAGGGAAATCCTATCAAGATTATACCTTTGCCTTGAGCATTCCACTTGAGCTCGATGTAGACGGTCTTGCCCTTCTCAAGATGGAACGCCTTTCTTAATTCCTCACCATCGACCTCGCATATTGAGCTTGCCCAACATATCTTCTTTGCATTTCATCGACCTTGAAGCCAACACATGCTCCAAGCGATGCCAATGGACAAATCTTACACGTATAACTTAATACACACATTAGTCCATAAAGATTGTCATTAATTACCAAAACCACACATGGGGGCCCAACATGTTCTTTCAATCTCCCCCATTTTGGTAATTGATGACAATCCCTTTAAGAGGGTTTATATAAGGAATATTAATGAATAAAATGGTAATACCAATATCAAATACTACAAAAGTATGTGATATTGGTACCACCACCATATATAGAGCAAAATCCCCCATAATATATGCATGTGTGATGAACTTGAATTTCATTGCATATATTGCCAATCATTATCATTGGTGAAGTTTCCTCTATATATACCATATGCTAAGCAACAACAAAGATGCAAGAGCATGAGAGGAAAATGCACAAGAACAAACTCAATGCATCGACCAACTTCCCTTAAACCCTCTAAAACTTCTCCCCCATTGGCATCGATTTCCGAAATGGGTGACAAGTTCTAGAAGGCAAATATAGTAATACTTCCTCCAAAGGTGTGCCTTCGCACATATCCAATAATGAATACTTGGGAGGGAGTAGGACTATATCGAGGACCCGAAGATTGCCAAAGGAATGAAGTAAAACGACACATCACAAATGACGCAAGCAATCACAAGATCGGACAAACCAATTTGAAAACAACAAATGAGTCCAAATGGAAACTACAAGATATTATGATATGAGCAAAAGAGTGCTTTAAATAATAAATAGAGAAGCGCCCCAAGATTTGTGCACTATTCAACATAAATGGATTAGAATAAATATTGCACAAATATGGAATCCTCGCTCCCCCATAAGCATTTAAAACACAACAAATGTGAAAGAATACAAATGAGCATTATTAAATGAATTAGATGAGCTCCCCAAAGATAATGCACCAATTATGATAATTGCATTTGGGAACGAGGTGCATAATCATGGAATCCTCACTCATCCAACTTTATTTAACAATACAATGCATGAGAGAACAAATATGAGTGCCCAAAGATTCAAATAGGAGGAACAAGCACTCATAGACAAATAAATTTGGAAGCCACCGAAGAATCAAAAAGAATAAAAAGGTGGACTCCAAAGATTAAAAATGAACTAAAATTATCTTCTCATATGTGTATATGTCTCTAAGTGGAAAACATCACAAATACATATTCCCATATAGAAACAACCACACAGAAAGAAGATATGCAATAAATAAATAAAAAGGCTAAAATGAAGTCATAACATATATCAAAAATATTTTTGCTTCAAAGCATGGCCAAAGGCTCAAATATATCTTATTGTACATTAATGAACTTCAAACACCAAGACACTACATATATTACAACTATCACCAAGGGAAAAGGAGAAAGTTGGAATATATGGAGAAAGGCAACAAGTACCATAAGATAGAATAGACTAGCAAAAATCTCACTATTGCATATGAGAGAAGTTGATGAAATGATAGGCAATAAAATTGCTAGACTGACATATTTGGGATTGGAGGATCATATGCATGATTTTGTATAGTCCCAATTATATGCACTCATCTCAACTTAAACACATATATAATAGAGAGTCCTCTTAAAACCATGGCTAGAACTACAACAATTACAAATACATTAATTCATGCTAGAAGGCAACCGACAAACGGTTGGAATCACGATATGTGAGCATGAGAAAGAGATACTTGTTACCGAGATATAATTGGTAGGATGTAGAGGATATGAATTCGTTGATCATCCTATAGCTTGCCTCAAATTTTCTTCTAAGCATCACTTCTTCAAAATTGAGAGACAAGCGTCCAATATATCTCCAATGTACCTAAAACACATTTAAGTACAAAATGGTCCCCAAACATATAGGGTCCAAATTAGTTAGTGCAACTACAATACATAGGAGGGACTCCACATAATTATGTGCATATTGATATGAAATTGAATTTCATGCACAACTTAGCCGATGGGAATTGGTGGAGTTTCCCTTATATATTGGATCAAAGAAAGCAAGCATGCCATGATACAAACATATAGTAAATAAGCATGCATAAAGCATTCAAGAACCAAAAAGGAGATACAATTTGAACAAAAACAACAAGTAAAAACAATATTGCACACAAAAAGAGAGTGACAAGACAAGTGGTGTCCAAATTGTATCAAATAACCAATTCAACACATGAAAGATCACAAGTTCAACAAATGAACAAGGCAAAAGCCAAAGAGTAAAAGATAGATAAAAATACAAATGCTCAAGGATTTATCTCATTCTAAAATGGTCAAAGTGTGAAACAAGGAATGAGACAAAACCAACTCACAAAAAGAGTAAGGTTCCAACAAGTAAACCAAACTCTCCAAACTTTTCATGATGGCACAAAATACCAAAACGAAAAGATCAAACTTCCGAGCACATAAAACCCGACATGGATCAAACAAGGAAGCACAGAAGGATTGTTCTAGATAATATAGGAGATCTCACCCATAAGTAGTACATTATATAGAATTTTTCTTTTGAATGAAAAATGCACACAAATGAGATCATCACCACTACCTACATTAAATAAAACACACGAGAATACCAAAAAAATAAGAAGATTCATAAGAGGCAAGGAAGGAATGGGAGCACACAAAACATTTACTTGGCCAAAGATAGGATACGATTAATCAAAGGCCAAAGTGACTATGATCAATAAATTATACCATAACTTTAGTACTCATTGTCCAAGGACAAGAAATATTGGGAATAATTTTCCCAAGGTAGCTTGCATGGATATCCAAGATCATAGTCACAATAGTAAGCATATAACTAAATATAAGAATTGAGCATGATACTTCAAGCAAGATTCTTGGTAGCTTCCAATAGTCACACAGTCACTAGTGATTAGAGTAACTTGAAGCAAATGGTTTTCATGCGAATATATATATCTAAATATGAGGAAACACATACCAAGAATCATTCTCATATACAAGATCCAAAATAAGATCAATAAAGACATTCAAGCAAATTGGAACTTGTATGAGCAAATGTGTCGCATAGGTGCTAGATAATTATCAATATCAATTCTAAGTGACACAACCTCGAATATTCACATTTTCTAGGATTGTAATATGCACTAAGCATATGACTCCCCCATAATGTGATACTACCATAAAACCAACATGAGGCAAAATGATACAAATAGAGATAATTAATGGACATTATAAAATTAAATTTCTCATGAGAATTATACCACATAGAGACTAGACAAGAATCCAATATAAGTACTAGGTGGTATTCCTCGTGTACACACAATTTTAGGATTGTGGAATGCCCAAGCATAACACTCCCCCAAAATGGGATAATCCATTAATTTATCACAAGAGCCAAATAGGATACCAAATATAACCAAGCAAGGATCAAACATAAGAAACACACATACATGGTGTGCCACCTAATCATACACAAATATGATTGATCCCTCAAGATAATTAATTGGATAGCACAACAAGTACAAAATCATGGAAGATACAAAACCAACACATGCACAAGGGGCGAGTAACTTTCAATGTAATGAGTTAAGAATATGTTACCGCAAGGAGGAACATTGGGAATATAATATAATCATGATAATCCAAATGGCTTGGCTTGGCAATAATAATTGATGAAGATCCCTCAATTCTTCATAATGTAGCCAAGGCTCCAATGCCCTCCAACAATTAACTATTGATCAAGTTTTAGCTTGTTGGTCCCCAACCAAGTTGGGTCCTAAGAAGTTAGTCACAATAGGCTTGGCAACCCAAATGGTTCTTTTCTTGACACCACGTTGGGCACCAACAAATTTGGCAAACACATTGCCAACCTCATCCTTACAAAGAGAATAAGAATCATCAATCAAGATAGGATGGGATGAGGAGTTACCAATAGTGCATTCGGAAGAAATGTGCCCCTTCTCACGGCATATGTAGCAAGTTCTACTCTTGCCATCTTTCTTCTTAGGTGAAGCCACAACTCGAGGAAGAGCTCGACTAGTCCTCTTAGGAAGAAGCCCATTAATTACTTGAGGTGGAGCTTGAGGCCGCTTCCCTTGTTGCTTCACACTAAGAGGCTTTTTCTTCAACGGGCAAGATCTAACATGGTGCCCTTCTTTCTTGCACTTGAAGCAAACAATGTTGGCCGGATTCTTGACTTGATCTTGGCCATTCTTCTTGTTGTCCTTGTGCTTCAACTTGATAGTGGACTTGTTCTTGACATTGGAGTTGAATCCAAGCCCACTCTTGTCATTGGGGGATTTTTGCACACTCAAGATTTTGTTGAGTGTGACCTTCCCTTGATGACCTTTTTTCAAGTCATTCTTCAAAGAAGTGACTTGATCCTTGAGCCTTTTGATTTCCTCTACATGGTTAGTTTCAACAAAAACACTAGAGGAAGTAGATGCTACATTGTTAGAGCAACAAGGCACGGAATGTAATTCATCACGAGATATATTATGGTTGTGAGAGGATGAACTACAAGGACTAGCACATGTCAATCTAACAATTGGAGTAGATGTAGTGCTAATGTCCCCATGAGGCCCACTAGATGTTACCTTTGACACGATGGCCTCATGAGCTAACTTTAGCCTACCATGGGAGACTAGAAGATCCTCATGCGATCTTGAGAGCTTAACATGACTCTCTTCTAATTTACCATAGTTGCTAGTTAGCAACGCAAGTTGAGACTTTAGCTCAACATTCTCCTCCAAAATAGATGATTCACAAGAAATAGAGTTAGTAGCACAAGCATCATCATTATTAGCGAGAGGTGAGGGCAACTTGGCAAGCTCTTTTGAATATGAAGCTTTAAGTTGCTCATGCGACTCGGTGAGTTTGATGAGCTCCCTCTTACCAACCCGAGAGCCATTATCAAGAAGCTTAAAATCCTCAACAACTTTAGCATAAGCAACTTCAAGTTCATCATTTTTAAACTTGAAGGAGTTTGCCACCACAAGTTCTCTATCATGGTATTCTTTTACTCTAGATAATTCTAGAGTGAAAGTCTCCTCAAGAGATTCTTTGGTGGTTTGTTCTTCTTCAAGGGAGTCATTTAGTTGAGCAATTTCATTAGCATAATTTCGCTCACGCGCAAATTGTTCATCAATTAAGTTTTCTTGCTCCTCAATAAGATCATTTCCTTCTATAACATAATTCAAGATTTCAAGAAAGTAGGAGGAAGCAATTTTATTTTTTAAGAGAGCGCCAAATACAACCTCTCCCATTTTCTTAATAGAGGTAATATCATACTTACCTCTATAATCATCATTATCATTTTCAACCTCATCATCATGAGATACAATGGGATCCAAAGAGGTTACCTTTGTTCCCTTAGCCATAAGGCATATGTGAGAACCGGAGGAAGGTGATGATGAGATTGAACTTGTAGCTCTCTTCAAGACCTTGTCTTGGCCCATAGAATCTTCATTTTCCTCTACATGGTTATCAACAAAAGCACTAGAGGAAATAGAAGAATTTTTATCATGGCAACAAGACAACAAGAGCATATCATCATGAGTTTATTCAAGTCATTTCTACATGATATGCAAGGACTATTAACACAAGCATGTAAGGACTTTTGAGTGCTAGAAGTGTTAAGGTCCAAAGATAGATCATTGCAACTAGATAGGGATGAAGGATTACAAATAGTAATATCACTATCCATATTGCAATTTCTATCACCACTCACCATATCATTACCTTGTAAAAAATCACATGTTGGTGAAGTGGTAGACGATGAGAGCTCATCTCGACCGGAAGTGGAAGCAACACAATCATCCTCAATAATGTTGGACTTGCTATATTTATCTTGAAGCTTGGTCCATATCTCACGAGCGCTTGAATAAGGCATGATAGAAGAAAGAACTACATTGCTCACAACATGCAAAAGAATTTTAGTAGCTAGAGCATCTATATGAGAGTTCAACTTCTCCTCTAAAGATTCGTTTTGGGTATCCATAGGAGAAGAGAGACCCACATATAGATATCCCTCAATAATTGGGTGAATTTCCCAAAATAAATTAAGCAGGCGATTTTTCCATATATCATAATTTGTGCCATCAAATATAAACATGTCATTGTGCACTAATACTCTAGCCGACATCTTTACTCTCAAGGCGGTGAAGCCTAATATGAGAGACCAGGCTCTGATACCAATTGAAAGGATACGGATGTCGCCTAGAGGGGGGGTGAATAGGCGATTAAAACTTTTCCTAGAGTGGCTCAACAAAGGCGGAATAAAACTAGTGTTTACGTTGTTAAGCACAACCTAGAACAACTATGGTTCACCTATGTGCACCAACAACTTATGCTAAGCAATACAAGCAACAAAGTGATAGCAAGATATATATTACTTCAAGCACGAAGGCTATCACAATGTAAAGTGCATAAGTAAAAAGCTCGGGTATAGAGATAATCGAGGCACGCGGGGACACCAATATTGTACCGAGTTCCTCCCAACATGGAGTACGTCTCGTTTGGAGAGGGGTTGGTATAAAACCACCAACGCCACAAAAGGCCTCCCTTATTCTCCGGTGAATCTCACCCCAATGGGATCGATCCACGCTTCCACTATCGGTGCACTTGTGGCAACGAAACCTCTCACAAGGTTGGGGCACTTCTCCACAACTTAATTGGAGGCTCCCAACAAACGCCACAAAAGGCCTCAACAAATGCCACCAAGGCCACAAAACCGTCTAGGGTTCCAAGAACCCAAGAGGGACAAGCTCCAATGAGAAACTCAAACCAAATCCTCCGAGGAGAACTCAAACCGATGCACCAAATGCAAATGGCAAGAACACCACAAAGGTGCTCAAATCCCTCACTCTCAAGTTCCAACAAAGCTACTAAATCTATAAGGGGAACAAGAGAGGAGGAATCAAAGAGAGACACAAAATCCCCCAAAATCTAGATCCCCAAAGATACACTCACAAAGAGATGTTTTGGTTTGGTCAAAACATAGATCTAGATCTCCTCCAACTACCCCTCAAATATATGCAAGAATCAATGGAGGGGTGAGTAGAAATCAAGCTCAAAGAGTAAGGCAAATGGGGGCAAAGCTTAGACAAAAGGAGGAGAAAGAAGTAACCCTAAAAGACAAAGGGGCAAAGCTATTTAAAGAGACGGGCAGAATCTGCCCGTTGGGGCATTTTTCAGAACGGTCCGGTAGTACCTGATTGGTCCGGTACTACCGGACCCAAACAACACAACGCTAGAAAAAAGCATGCTGCAAAGCGGAGTGCGGGAAGCGGGCTGCCCCGGACCGACCCGGGTCAAAGGCGCTGGGACCGCATCAAGCAAGTAGCGTCGGCGCAGGAGCGGCAGGCCACAACGGGGCAGGGAGTTGGGTGGCAACAGGAAGAAGGCGGCGGCAAAGAGCGTAGCGGCGCTGACAAAAGGGCAGCGAAAGCGCGCAGCGGGGAAACAGGCACGGGTCGTACGAAAGGCAAAGCAGCGTAGCAGCAGCGCCAGACGGGTGCGGAAATCGAGACGCACGGGTCTAGGCGCAGCAGAGGAAGAAAAACTAGGCCGATGAATCTAGATCTGGATCTGGAAAAAGAATCTGGGCCGGCCGGTAGTACCGGATCTGGGTACCTAACGAGGCAAAAGAAAAGTTTTTTAGCGGGTGGGTAGTACTGGCCCGTCCGGCAGAGTACCGACGCCCGTAAAACAGATCGACAGATAAATATTCAAACGACAATAACTTTTGACTGGAAGCTCCGATTGACCCGATTCAAATTGCGTTGGATAGAGGACGACAAGGGCTTCCCAATAAAAAGCCCTATATCAAAATCATGTGAGAAATATTTATTATCACCAAGTGACAAAGTATCAAGTAGAATAATGTGAAATACCTCACTTGGTGAGAAACCGAAAAGCCGCATAAATCAAAATCGCAACAAGATAAAAACGGATGATATGATTTTGATGAACAAGAGCTTCTTATGTAGATTACCACAAGCTCTATATCCTCACATGGATAAGACCAAATAACAACCAAATACGATGATGCAAGTATGCAAAGGTTTGAGCTCTCTTCGAACAATGTGACCAAATTACTCACATGAGAGCCCCTCTTGATAGTACGGTTATCTATCCTAAACCTGGTCTCACACACACAACGTGAGACCGGCAAAAGGGAAAACCTATCAAGATTATACCTTTTCCTTGAGCATTCCACTTGATCTAGACGTAGACGGTCTTGCCCTTCTCAAGATGGAACGTCTTTCTTAATTCCTCATCATCGACCTCGCATATTGAGCTTTCCCAACATATCTTCTTTGCATTTCATCGACCTTGATGCCAACACATGCTCCAAGCGATGTCAATGGACAAATCCTACAAGTATAACTTAATACACACATTAGTCCATAAAGATTGTCATTAATTACCAAAACCACATGGGGCCCAACATGTTCTTTCAACTTCCTCGTGCAACATTGTTCACCATCCTATGATGCACATGTATGCATAATATGGGCACATTATCACAAATTATGCCTTGATTCTAGCCATAACATTGGTCGTTTTACCCGAAAACCAAGAAACCTCGAATAGGATAGGTCATTTTGTGAAGGTTTTTTTGAGACATAATCAATATACCAAGTTTGATATTTTTTCCTTATAACTATGTTACATAATATGACACCACGTGAAGGTTTCACATTGTTTCGATCGTTTTTTAATTTTTTATGCCAGTTTTAAACTATTGCCAAACTTTGTCGAGCGACGGGCATGAAGATTCTTAGCTCGGGGCCGAGCCTTTCTAAACTTGCATTGGATCTTTGATAAAATAGCATATTGTGAACCTAAAAATGATTTTTGTAAAAAGACATGAGCATCAGATAATGTATCCGTAGTTCATATCTGACACACTTCCTGCCGATTCGACAAGAATTTATCTTTTTCACCAGAGGTAGACGGAAAGGTTTTAGATCCGCCTGTTGGGACATTGTCCATATAAGGTGGTCTAGTATTTTTGTAAAATGTGATGGTAGTATTTTGAATTAGCCATTTGGTGGTTGCTTCACAAAACCGTCCGATTTTGTGCTCGGAAAATGGCTTTTTGGTGCAACGAAAAGGAAAACTTCCTCCTGCAACATTGTTCGCCATCTCATGATGCACATGTATGCACAATATGGGGACATTATCACAGACTATGCCTTGATTCTAGCTATAACATTGTTCATTTGACCAAAAAGCCAAAAAAACCTCGAATGCGATAGGTCATTTTGTGAAGATTTTTTGAGACATAATCAATATACCAAGTTTGATATTTTTTCTTATAACTATGTCACATAATATAACACCACGCGAAGGTTTTGCATTGTTCTATCGTTTTTGAATTTTTTATGCCCGTTTTAAACTATATATAATGTTTTATGTTTCACTTAATTTCATTTACAAATATGTAATATTTGAGTGTAGATAGATAAATCTTATTTTTCTGCAAATTTTTGATATATTATTTGTATTTTTACGAATTAGAATGATTTAGTAATGATTTTTTAAAGTTTAATGAGGTAAAATAAAAAATAGCTACGCCGAGGGCAGCCGTCGGCGTATGCTACGCTGAGAGCAGCCGTCGGCGTAGCATAGGATATCGAGAGCAATTCTACGCCGACGGCTACTTGGCGGGGCTGACGTAGACGATGTCTACGCCGATGTTTGGCCGTCGGCGTAGCTTCCTATTTCTGTGGTGAGTACGGGGTAAGACTGAAAATGGTATCCGACCCAGATACATGTTCATACGTTACATAACACTATTTCGAGAAAAACTGTTTGGTACGGTGCATCAAATATTGCGACGTGGTGGAATATGTATGGCTTCCCAAGCTAGGAGAATACCATCACGGGTTTTCTTCCTGTTATTTTCTTTTGGCACGCAACATGTGATCGATGGAACAACTCCATGCATGTGAGCCTTCAACCTAGCTAGTTGGTTTTAGCTACCAGTGACATGCAACTCCATCACGATCTCAAGCTCTCACCCGCGCGCTCGCATGCTCCTCGTGAACCAAATGTCACTAGTAGAAAACAGGCCATCCGTCCACGCCCCCTCAGAGCACTAGTCCCGGTTGCGCCACCAACCGGGACTAATGCTGGCACGCGTCCCGGTTGGAGCGGGCACGGGGCCAGGGGGCATGGGTCCCGGTTGGTAAGGGGGCATGCGTCCCGGTTGGAGCCACCAACCGGGACTAAAGGTTTGGCCACAGCCACGTGGCGTGGCACGCACCTTTAGTCCCGGTTGCTGGCTCCAACCGGGACTAAAGGCCCCTTGCCCTCTATAAATGCAACGCCCCAGCCCCCTCAGCTGCCTCCACTCTGTTTTTTCGAATGGTGTAAGGTGTGAGGGTGTGTGCTAGTTTTTTCTCATGCATGCATTGAAGGTGTTTGTTGAAATGTTTGAGTGAAAAATCCAGTTGAATTTCTCATAGAACAAAAATATAGAAGGTGTCCGAGACGCACTTGAGCTTTCTCCTCTTTATTTCCCTCGATCGAGGTTAGCAATCCTATCTTTTCTAGGTCATTGATACAATTCATGTGTCGGTGTGAATTGGTTATTTCACTATTTACGATGTCCTGTTTTTTGATAAACTTACTTATATGATGCAGATGAACGGTCGGGAATGGATGTACGGTGACCGGCGGGTAGCCGGGTATATCAAAGGCGTGGATAAATTTATCGATGTGGCTACGGCAAACAAAGAGAATGGATTTATACGTTGTCCATGTGTTCAATGTCGGAACAACAAGGAGTACTCTTCCTCGAAAATCATTCGCGGCCACCTGATTATGAAAGGTTTCATGCCCAACTATAATTGCTGGACCAAGCACGGGGAAAGAGGGGTTATGATGGAAGATGGTGAAGAAGAAGATGATGATAACAACAATCACCATATGTTTCCTGCCTACGGTGATACTGCTATGGAAGACAATGGAGAGGAAAAGGTGAAGAACGGGCATCAGATGAGCCGGCTGATGAACTTGGTAGGGTCATTTCTGATGCAAAGCGAGACTGTGAAACAGAAAATGAGAAGTTGAAGTTAGAGGGCATGTTAGAAGATCACAAGAAATTGTTGTACCCAAATTATGAAGATGGCAGCACAAAGCTCGGTACCACACTGGAATTGTTGCGATGGAAGGCAGAGTGTGGTCTAACTGACTCCTCATTTGAAAAGATGCTGAAAATAATGAAGCCGAAGTTTCCAAAACATAACGAACTTCCCGAGAGTACCTACGAAGCAAAGAAGACTCTCTGTCCTCTGGGATTAGATGTGCAAAAGATACATGCATGCATTAATGACTGCATCCTCTAATGCGGTAAGGAGTATGAGAATTTAGATAAATGCCCGGTATGCAACGTTGTATAAGATCGACGAGATGACCCTGGTGATGTTGAGGAGAGCCCTCCGAAGAGGGTTCTGCTAAGGTTATGTGGTATGCTCCTATAATACCAAGGTTGAAACGCATGTTGAAACAAAGAGCATGCCAGTTGTTGCGATGGCACAAAGAAGACCGTAAGAAAGACGGGAGTTGAGACACCCGCCGATGGGTCACAAGTGGAGAAAATCGAGAGACTTCCCGACTTTGGTGTGACGAAGGAACTTATGGTTTGGTCTAAGTACGGATGGCATGAATCCTTTGGGAGCAGAGCTGCATCCAAAGACTGGCCCGTGACTCTATGTATCTACAACCTGCCTCCTTGGTTGTGCATGAAGCGTAAGTTCATTATGATGCCAGTGCTCATCCAAGGCCGAAACCGGCAACGACATTGATGTGTACCTTAGGCCATTAGTTGAAGAACTCTTACAGTGGGGCAAACCAGGTGTACGTCGTGGGATGAGAACAAACAGGAGCCATTTAATCTCTGAGGGTTGTTATTCAGTAACCATCAATGATTGGCCTGCTCTTAGTAACCTTCGTGACAGACAAACAAAGGATATAAGGCATGCACCCACTGTTTAGATAAGACCAAGGTACATATTTGCATAAATGCAAGAAGGTTGTGTACCTAGCGAATCGACGATTTCTTCCGACCAATCATCCCGTAGAAAGAAAGAAAGGCAAGCATTTCAAAGGTGAGGCAGATCACCGAAGAAGCTGAACTCCCAGCTGGTGATGATGTATTTGGTATGGTCAAGGACATAGAAGTAATCTTTGAAAGGGTCCCGCGGTCAATCAGCCGAACGACGCCGCTCGGGACACGCACCCATGTGGAAGAAGAAATCTATATTTTGGGAGCTGCCATATTGGAAAGTCCTGCGTGTCCGCTCTTCAATCGACGTGATGCACGTGACGAAGAATCTCTGTGTGAACCTGCTAGGATTCCTAGGCGTGTATGGGAAGACAAAAGATACACCTAAAGCACGGGAGGACCAACAAATTATGAAAGACCCAAAGAACATGCATACAGATAACAAGACGGATAAAGGGCGTCACTTAAGTCGTGCCAGCTATGCTCTTACCAAAGCAGAGAAGGAAATCTTTTTTGAAGTCCTTTACAGTATCAAGGTGCGTCGGGCTTCTCATGTAATATAAAGGGATAATAAATATGGCGAGAAAAAGTTCCAAAACCTGAAGTCTCATGATCATCACGTGATTATGACGCATTGCTTCCGATTGCATTGAGGGGCTTCTACGAAAATGTTCGAGTACCCATTGTGAAGCTGTGTGCATTCCTCAATGCAATATCTCGAAGGTAATCAATCCAGATATTCGCCAAGGTTACGGAAGGATGTGGTACAATGTCTTGTTAGTTTTGAATTGGTGTTCCCACCATCCTTCTTCAATATTATGACGCATCTCTGGTTCATCTAGTGGAAGAGATTGCCATTCTCGGTCGTATTTCTGCACAATATGTTCCCTTTGAGAGGTTCATGGAGTCTTAAAGAAATATGTTCATAACCGTGCTAGACTGAAGGAAGCATCTCCAAGGATATGGAAGAGGAGGTCATTGAGTTTTGTGTTGACTTTATTCGACCTTAAGCCGATTGGTGTTTCGACTGCGCATGAGGGAAGACTAAGTGGAAAAGGCACTGGGAAAGAAAGCACGATATGTAGGGACGGGATTCTTTCACTAAAGCACACTACAGCTTCTACATAATTCCACCTTGGCAGCTCCGTATATGGAGGAACACAAGAATATTGTACGCCCAAAACCGGAAGCTCGAATCATGCCGAGGACTGGGCTCACGGCATCTCCTCAAACTGGCCGCAGTGGTGTCCTGCTCTAAAACCATCTTGCAGCTTGTAACTTCACTAACTAGATCAATACGCCTGAGCTAACTAATTTCACATATTAGAGTGCCTCATGACCAGCTTTCTGGAGATGCCGGAGGACCTGGCCCGCAAGCATCTCCTAAACTGGCCGCATGGTGTCCTCGCTCGAAAACCATCTTGCAGCTTGTAACTTCACTAACTAGATCAATACGCCGAGCTAACTAATTTCACATATTAGAGTGCCTCATGACCAGCTTTCGGAGATGCCGAGGACTGGCCCGCTGGCATCTCCTAAACTGGCCAGATGGTGTCCCTGCTCTGAAAACCATCTTGCAGCTTGTAACTTCACTAACTAGATCAATACTCCTCGGAGCTAACTAATTTCACATATTAGGAGTGCCTCTATGACTGTTTCTCGGAGATGCCGGAGGACGGCCCGTCGGCATCTCCCCGAACTGCCGTAGTGGTGTCCTCGCTCTAAAACCATCTTGGAGATGCCTCAAACTGGCTGGAGGACTGGACTCACAAGGATGCATATTTATAGTACAAGCAGCTCGGCATAATGTCGACACTCACGACATAATGTCGACACTCACCCTATTATTAGTCTTGACTCATTTTAGTCGGTTGGTGTCTCCAACCGACTAAAGGTTCATCTTTAGTCCGGTTGGTGACACCATCCGGACAAGGTACTAAGCCGCGACATAATGTCGACACTCACCCCTATTATTAGTGTTGTTCGCCCACTGCGCAATCCCTTTAGTCCCGTTTGTGACTACATTCGGGACTAAATGTGTCTTGAACAATGATCATGTGTGTGTGGACATTGGTATGTAGAACAATGTTGCGGAGGAAGTTTTCCTTTCGCACGGAAAATCCTTTTCCATTTTCCGAGCGCAAAAACGGGTCGTTTTGAAGTAACCACCAAAATGCCGCTTCAGAATGCTACCGTCCTATTTTCCTAAAATACTAGACCACCTTACATGGACTATATCCCAACCGTACAAATCGGGACTAAATATGAACCTCTCTTTATATAGGCATTTCCTCTATTTATTAGGTAACACTTAAGACATTTATTAATATTAAAACCGGACAAATCGGGACTAGCTAACACTCAGCCTAAAGCCGCCTTTAGTCATAATCATGCCTAGTCCTATAGCACGCAGCTGTGGTCTTCATCGTCGTCGCCATCATCATCGCCATCACACCGCCACTCCGGGATCCTCGGCCCATCCATGGCATATACCAGGGCCATTCCAGGCTTGGATTCACGGGCGGTGAGAGGGGTCTCGAAGACGATGCCACCGCCGGGACAGTGGGGGCCTGTATGGGTGGACTTGTGGGCACGATGGCGAGGATGGTCTCCCGGCGATGTAGCGCATCACTGATGATAGTACGGTTCTCCCACCACGCACGACGGCCGACTTCGTGGTTCACCGATGGCGGCCATCACCCTCGACTGGCGAGCTCCCTTTCCCGCCTATTAGCGAAGAAGGCATTCTGTGTGTCATAGTTGTCGAGATCCCACTGGGATCCATCCGCTGCCAGTGAGCTCGTGGTAGAAGTGGTTTGTGATGGTCAAGGCGTGGAACCTTGAGGGAGGAGGATAGGAACCCCTCGGCCAAAGATCCGGTAATGGCGGTACCCCGGTGGACAAGGGTAGTTGGAGGCGTACAGCGCCTCGGTCCGAGGGTCAGAATGGCCCAGTAGGCGTTGTCCATTGTTCTAAGAGAGGAAGGTGTGGATGTGTGGATAGCCATGACACGATCACCCTAAATATAGAGGGAAAGGGCGGAAAACTTGGCGTGAAGCTTTGGGAAATGGCGGAATATCTTTAGTCGGTTAGTGACTACATCCGGACTAAAAGCTCTAGTAGAAAGGAAAGGGCGGAAAACTTGGCGGGAAGAGGTGGAAATGGCGAAAATATTTTTAGTCCCGTTTGTGACTACATCGGGACTACTAAATGTCTTGAACAATGATCATGTTTCAAAAACCTTCGTAAAATTACCTATCATGTTCGAGGTTTCATGGCTTTCGTCCAAATGACCGATGTTATGTCTTGAATCACGGCATAGTTTGTGATGTTGTGCCCATATTATGCATGTGTGTGACATTGGTATGGAGAACAATGTTGCAGGAGGAAGTTTTCCTTTTGTCGCATAAAAGCCCTTTTCCATTTTCCGAGCGCAAAAACGGGTCATTTTGTGAAGTAACCAAAATGCCGTTTGAATGCTACCGTCCTATTTTCCTAAAATACTAGACCACCTTACATGGACTATATCCCAACCGTGCATCTCAAACCTTTTCGTCCATCCCGGTAAAAAGGACAAATGTCTGTAGAATCGGTAGGAAGTGGGTCCGGTTTGTACTCTGTACATGATCTACCGCCCGTGATTTTTTGAAAAATAATTTTAGACTCGCAATATGTGGTTTCTTCAGAGATCCAATGCAAGTTCTAACAATGCCCCCCCTATCTTCATGCACACCGGTTCGACCATAGTTAGAAATTCAAATAATTCAAAACGCATAATAAATTCAAAAAATCCGAACAATGAAAATCCTTCACGTGGTGTCATATTATGTTACATAGTTGAAAGGAAAAATACCAGACTTGGTATATTGATCATGTTTCAAAAACCTTCACAAAATGACCTATCATGTTCGAGGTTTCATGGCTTTCGTCCAAATGACCGTGTTATGTGCTGAATCACGCATAGTTTGTGATGTTGTGCCCATATTATGCATGTGTGTGGACATTGGTATGGAGAACAATGTTGCAGAGGAAGTTTTCCTTTTGTCGCACGAAAAGCCCTTTTCCATTTTCCGAGCGCAAAAACGGGTCGCTTTGTGAAGTAACCACCAAAATGCCGTTTCGTAATGCTACCGTCCTATTTTCCTAAAATACTAGACCACCTTACATGGACTATATCCCAACCGTGCATCTCAAACCTTTTCGTCCATCCCGGTAAAAGGACAAATGTCCGAATCCAGTGAAGTGGGTCCGGTTTGTACTACAGTACATGATCTACCGCCCATGATTTTTGAAAAATCATTTTAGACTCGCAATATGTGGTTTATTCAGATCCAATGCAAGTTCTAACAATGCCCGCCCTATCTTCATGCACACCGTTCGACCATAGTTAGAAATTCAAATAATTCAAAACGGGCATAATAAATTCAAAAAATCTGAACAATGAAAATCCTTCACGTGGTGTCATATTATGTTACATAGTTGAAAGGAAAATACCAGACTTGGTATATTGATCATGTTTCAAAAACCTTCACAAAATGACCTATCATGTTCGAGGTTTCATGGCTTTCGTCCAAATGACCGATGTTATGTCTTGAATCACGGCATAGTTTGTGATGTTGTGCCCATATTATGCATGTGTGTGGACATTGGTATGGAGAACAATGTTGCAGAGGAAGTTTTCCTTTGTCGCATGAAAAGCCCTTTTCCATTTTCCGAGAAAAAACGGGTCGCGGTGAAGTAACCACCAAAATGCCGCTTTAATGCTACCGCCCTATTTTCCTAAAATACTAGACCACCTTACATGGACTATATCCCAACCGTGCATCTCAAACCTTTTCGTCCATCCCGGTAAAAGGACAAATGTCATCGAATCGGCAGGAAGTGGGTCAGGTTTGTACTACAGTACATGATCTACCGCCAGTGATTTTTGAAAAAATCATTTTTAGACTCGCAATATGTGGTTTCTTCAGAGATCCAATGCAAGTTCTAACAATGCCCGTCCCCTATCTTCATGCACACCGGTTCGACCATAGTTAGAAATTCAAATAATTCAAAACGGCATAATAAATTCAAAAAAAATCCGAACAATGAAAATCCTTAGGTGGTGTCATATTTTGTTTCATAGTTGAAAGGAAAAATACCAGACTTGGTATATTGATCATGTTTCGAAAAAACCTTCACAAAATGACCTATCATGTTCGAGGTTTCATGGCTGTCGGTCCAAATGACCGATGTTATGTGTTGAATCACGGCATAGTTTGTGATGTTGTGCCCATATTATGCATGTATGTGGACATTGGTATGGAGAACAATGTTGCAGGAGGAAGTTTTCTTTTTTGTCGCACGGAAAAGACCTTTTCCATTTTCCGAGCGCAAAAAAGGGTCGTTTTGTGAAGTAAGCACCAAAATGCCGTTTCAGAATGCTACCGTCCCATTTTCCTAAAATACTAGACCACCTTACATGGACTATCTCCCAACCGTGTATCTCAAACCTTTTCGTCCATCCGGGTAAAAGGACAAATGTCTCCGAATCGGCGAAGTGGGTCGGTTTGTACTACAGTACATGATCTATCGCGTGATTTTTGAAAAATCATTTTAGACTCGCAATATGTGGTTTCTTCAGAGATCCAATGCAAGTTCTAACAATGGCCCCTATCTTCATGCACACCGTTCGACCATAGTTAGAAATTCAAATAATTCAAAACGGCATAATAAATTCAAAAAATCCGAACAATGAAAATCCTTGGCGTGGTGTCATATTATGTTACATAGTTGAAAGGAAAATACGACTTGGTATATTGATCATGTTTCGAAGGAAAAAAATAACAATGGCCGCCCCTATCACTTCTTATGTTTATAGTTTTCTAAATTCCAAATTGATATTAAAAAATATAAGTTAATTCAATTTTAATTGTAAATGGTTCATATTTTAAATGGTTACATTAATTATTTTTAAAATGTAAAAAATGTTTTTGAATTATTTATTCAAATCCATACACTTCTTATGTTTAAAGTTTTTCTAAATTCCAACTTAATATTCAAAATATAAGTTAATTAACTTTAAAGGTTACATTAATTATTTTTAGAAATAGAAAATGGTTTTGGATTATTTATTCAAATCCATACACTTTTTATGTTTAAATGTTTTCTAAATTCCAAATTAATATTAAAAAATATAAGTTAATTCATTTTAAAAGGTTACATTAATTATTTTCTAGAAATAGAAAATGGTTTTGGATTATTTATTCAAATCCAAACACTTTTATGTTTAAAGTTTTTCTAAATTCCAAATTGATATTAAAAAATAAAAGTTAATTCATTTTAATTGTAAATGGTTCATATTTTAAATGGTTACATTAATTGTTTTTAAAACAGAAATGGTTTTGAATTATTTATTCAAATCCAAACACTTTTATGTTTAAAGTTTTTCTAAATTCCAAATTGATATTAAAAAATAAAAGTTAATTCATTTTAATTGTAAATGGTTCATATTTTAAATGGTTACATTAATTATTTTTAAAATGTAAAATGGTTTTGAATTATTTATTCAAATCCAAACACTTTTTATGTTTAAAGTTTTTCTAAATTCCAAATTGATATTAAAAAATAAAAGTTAATTCATTTTAATTGTAAATGGTTCATATTTTAAATGGTTACATTAATTGTTTTTAAAACAGAAAATGGTTTTGAATTATTTATTCAAATCCAAACACTTTTATGTTTAAAGTTTTTCTAAATTCCAAATTGATATTAAAAAAATAAAAGTTAATTCATTTTTAATTGTAAATGGTTCATATTTTAAATGGTTACATTAATTATTTTTTAAAACAGAAAATGGTTTTGAATTATTTATTCAATTCCAAACACTTTTTATGTTTAAAGTTTTTCTAAATTCCAAATTAATTATCATTTAAAAAACAATACAAATTTAAACCCCAAAATAAAAAATAAGGCGGGAATTTTTTTGAAAACAGGGGAATACGTCCCGGTTGGAGCCACCAACCGGGACTAAAGACCTCCTAGCATGGCAACGCTTGGCTGAAAATTTGAGTATAGGTCGGTTGGTGGCTCCAATCGACGATGATTTTTAGTCCCGGTTGGAGCCACCAACCGACTAAAGGTCCTTCCTTTATAATCATGCGCCTCTTCTTCTTCTTCCTTCTCCATTCTCTGCAACCCGACGGGCCATAGAGACGCCGCCGCGATCCCGGACGCCGGCAGATGCCCATCCTTGCGCCCGTGTCGCCGCCGCACCGGCCGCCCACCTTCATCTCCGCCCACGCGCCGCCTGCCCTCCGATCCGCCAAGACCGCGCCCATCCTCCACGCATTCGCCGCCCGGTACCCGCTGCGCCACCCGCACCACTGCCGCCACGCACTGCACGTACCGAGGCTCCTTTTTTAGTTTTTAGTTGATTTAGGTGATGATTATTTTAGGTGTATTAGTTGTTAGATGATTTATTTGTTAGATGATTTAGTTGTTAGATGATATAGGTGTATTTAGATGATGTAGATGATTTAGGTGTATTTAGATGATGTAGATGATTTAGTTGATGATTATTTTAGGTGTATGTGTAGATGATTATTTAGTTGTTAGATGATTTCGTTGTTAGATGATTTAGTTGTTTGGTTATAATCGACGCCGCCGAGCTCGACGCGGGCGCTCCGGTGACCAAGAAGGAGCGGCGCCTCTCTCTAACGGTGAGCCTCTACCTCCTAGTGCCCTCCGCTTGCCCGCTTGCTTGTTGTAGCCGCCACAGCGCCGTCCCGGTGAGCACCGACGGTGGCCGCCGAGATGATGTCACCCGGCGTCACCGATGTGGCCCACGGGTCCCGTGACCTTTGACCACCACGGTGGCTTCTCGATGTGGCATAGGGCCAAAGACTCAAAGGATGGCTAGGTTCTGTCTTGGTAAAAAACAACCCTTTGCTGATGTCATATTGACACGAGAATTCAATTTTAAATGATTTAATAATTCGAAATTGATATAAACTTGTAAATTCAATATCTTTTTATAAGTCGAAAAATACAAATAATATATCAAATTGTTCAGAAAAATGAAACCTATCTATTTATCCTATAATCATGCATTGTTCAACAATTTAAATGACAAGTATAATTAGAAGAACAAATGCACCCTCTCATATGTTCCGAGTTTCCCGAGTTAGGTTTTCACCGTGAACCCCGATTAAATCGTCGAGCATGTCTTAGGGTTACATTCCAATGCAAATTAACTTGTCATATCATCGTACTTGCTTGAGCATTGCATCGATGCCATGTGTTGATTGTTTCCCTTTCTTTTCGGTGTTTCGATTATTAGGTTTATTATTAGTTAGGTATTATTAGGTTTATTAATTAGTTTGGTATTATTGGTCTTCGGCCCCACTGGTCAGTCAATGTGGGTAGCCCCAGACCCGATTCACATTGCCAGTCACTGTGGTTAGATAAGGAATCATTAATACCCCTTAGGTGCATGTGGGTTCCCCTCTCATATGCATCGGAGGTTTCTCGAACTAGGTTACACCCTCGAACTCCGGAATATTGATAACCGCTGATTTTAGCTAGAGTTACCTATCTACTACACGGTTTCCTTTTTGTAGCTAGGTTTAGGTTTCTCTTCATTTTTATTATTGTGTATGTATATATCGTGGTTTCTCCTTAACTTTCTCCTTTAGCCGCTTTGACTTATTCGCTTTTCCACCTATGCGAAAAATATGGATCCACACGAGACGAAGAAAAGGAAGAGTTGATCCAAGGTGTGATCCGTGGGGAAGATAATTTAGACGTATCAACGTTTACGAAAAACTCCGTGAGGGTGATCCTCTTTTACCGGAGTAGACAACTTGTTTGAGGTTGAAGGTGTTGCCTCATGAGGGAGAGAAGGCGATGCCTTGTGTAACCGAGAAGACGATCATCCGGCCAGGTGCATGTAATATAAATCAATTCATTAATTAATCATCTGCTATCTATATAGAAATAGTAACGACGATCTTTCTTCTTTTAGCCCTCCGGATCGAAGGAATCTACCGAAATGAGCAGACGAGGGCCAACCAAAAAGTTGGAAGACCATGAGAGGTTCAGGATCGAAGATGTCGCTGCAGACGGCAGACCGACCGCTCCCGAAGTTGTCGCAACCAAATTTGTGGCACAATGCGGAGTAATCGTTAGGGACTTAATCCCGATCACCATTAGAAATTGGAATAGGCCTGCTAATGCGGATGAAGATGGAACATGTTTATTTGTCCCTAACCACGCCAAAGATTTACTGTGGAAGAGGCTCATGGTTAATTTCAAACTACCGAAGATAGAGCTGGATCCAAATGCGAGGATCCATTGAGGACGCCTTACAACATGGGAGAGCCATGGAGGCTAAGGTCGTGAGTGGGCTTTGAAGAAGATGGCCCAAAGGTTTCACCAATCGGAAGAAAAGATTGCACCTTGACTATGTCGTGAAAGAAGACTGATTTCAAGAAGACTCGGTTGAGAAGATAAAACCATTACGGGCTGAGTTTGTGGAATACAAGACATCGAAAAAGCTAAGGAAATGTCGCAAAGAATAAGCTGAATCTTGCTAACAAGAAGTATCACCATACTATGGGGCAAGGTGGCTCTGGTGGCATTCCTAAGTGGGAGAAACTTGAGCAGAGGCGCGTGATAAAAATATCACCCTGCAGATGCATTATTGGGTAGAACGTGCAAGGAATTGGTTTTACGGGCATGGGGCACGTTGGACTCGGAAGGAGGTGTATATATACCATACGATAAAGAAGACCCTTGCCAATCGAGAGGATGAGAAAATCAAGAAGGCTGTTAAAGATGGGGACTTCATTCCCGATAGAGAGAATGATGAGCTCACACTGCCTTGGAAATAAGGAACATGATGGACGAACACGAGGCACAATAGGCTCCCAATCATGGAGGACTGGGTTTCAAGAGAGGAAGAAATATCCTGATAGAAGCCGTCGGAGGAGTAAGGACAGGCGCTTGAAGCAGAAAGTCGAAGAGCGAATGCGTTTAATTGAAGAACGATTAAAGCAACAACAAGATGAAATTAACTCACTTAAAGAGCAAAAGTACTACGGCGCCCCATCTCAAGGCACCGCATTCGATGCTACCGCCTATCGAATAATCGAAAAGCAGTGTGGCTTCCACCGAGGTCCCGGTGATGACAATGGCGATGCCGATGATGCACCGACGATGGCTCTGTTACCCAGTGGATGATATCACGAGATGACACAATGCGAGCTACATGTCAAAGTTGTGAACATATCAATGAAGGTGGCGGTCTATGCCTTACCAATTGGACCCACACCAACTTACCACGTCGTCCGTTCCAGAGAGGGCTACGCTGTTGTCGGCGGATGAAATCATGCCCACCTTTGAGGTTTTGGATCTTCACTACCGCTGGTGAAGGGATGATCGTGTCTGGGTGACGCAAAAAACGTCACCATTCTATGGCGAAGGATTGTATCGCTTCAAATCACACCAAGGCCATCTTCGCCGCCGTCTCACCCGTCTCCGGCAAGGTCGCCGCCGCGGCAGCCGTCTTCGTCGCCTCACCGGCTCCGTCGCCTCACCCGTCTCCGTGCAGCCATCGCGGGAGCCATCGCCGCGCCTCGGGATAAAAAGCGAAGCGCATCGCCATCTGGCCGTAAGCGATGGCGAAACATAAACAAGAGCCTCTTCCAAAAGTACCAACGGTTCCTCCCAAGAGAGCTTATGATCAGATCAAGAGGAGACCGCGGCTCGTTGATGCGGAAACGACGTTTTAAGCTAAGTCGAGGCCGAAAGAGCCAGAGTTCCCAAAGACCAAAGAAGAAAAGCCAAAGTGTTGAAAATGCTAAAGACTCTTCATCAACCCGAGCCAAAGCTGTCATCAGACTATGAGCGTTCTATTCTCAAGTCACATGCGACAAAAGCCTCAAGAGCAAGATCGATGCAAGCGGAAATCTGTTGCCCAGAACAAGCAAACAGACTTGCGCCTCTCAAGGTGATTTCTCAAACCAATGTGGGTCGAGCAAATATGGGGCGAAGAGCGTATGATCCAGAGGTAGTTGCAATCTGGAGAAGCATCGCTGCTCAAGGTATGAGTATTGCCCAAGATTTATCCCTTAGAGTTCTTCCCGTGAGTGAAGTAGCATACAAATACCAAGACGGCAAACCTCTCGTCAAACCCGAGGAGGTAAATAATCTTTCAACAAAATGCGAAGATTGCATAATCGGTACATGCACGCCACAAGTGCCGGGCTAATCGGATAGTGCCGAGGGTTACAAAAAGCATCATGGGAAAGAAAGTGATGACATGATATCCATTGAATTTGTTGAGCTATTTCAATTATTCAATCAAGACGCCTTGGACAAATCGCTCATCATTGCCTATTGTCCGTAAGTACTAATTCTGTAATTAACTTAGTCTCCAGCTATCTCACTTTGTTTATTGCATGTATATAATCATACCGTAATATGCGTAATGAAGATTCTCGAATGCAGCAGAGGACAAATCTATGATATTGGCTTCATTGACCCATATTGGGTTCATGAAGCTAATCTCAAAATAAGCCCCTGTGATACGGAGGATAATATAGTACACGTTAAGGTTTCAAGAAACCAAAAGGGAAATACTTTTCCTTACAACCGAGTGAGTGTTATTGTCTTGTATACACTTTCTATTTCGCTTACTCGATGTTAAGTATATAATTGATTAGTTATGCATTCGCAGCTTCCACTATATTCTGTTAATCATTCAACTTGACAAAGGGCGTGTACTAGTCATGGACTCAAACATAAACCCTTGAGACGTGGAAGGACATGCAGATACTTCTCCAGCGTAATTCTAATCATTACGACACTATATCGGCAACGTTCGTGGAATTTTATGATATCAAGTACTTAATAACTTCTTTTATTCGCTTTTCACGCAGCGCTTGGAAACGGTTCACCAAGAAGGCTAGGGGTGTTTGGAAAGAGGAGCTTACATTTCAACCACTAGATGTAAGCACCACTAGCTATATCCGCGCATCTCTTTGATTCTAGTTTTGATACAGTTATTATCATGCTTGATTATTATTTTGATTGAACTATGTTCTTGTGAAGTTCCTGACACAGGGACCAGGTAACAATCTATGTGGATACTATGTTTGCGAGTTCATCCGGCAGACGTGCGATGAGAAGGGCAGAAATTTAGAGCAACTCCACGTATGTAAACAATTTCTATAGTTTTATTTTCAAACAAATTGTGTTTAGTTTCATTCATATAGACTGACTCCTTTTTTAAATCAGATCGAACGTCTACGGGACGGTCTTCTGCCAAAGGATCGTCACGAGCAATTCAGGAGGAATTGGCGGGATTCTTGGATGCGTAAGTCCTAGACCCAAAGGGGAGTACTATTCTGCTGTATAGACAATAGGGATTGTAAAATAGCAACTCGATCCGTGTATAGACAAGGGAATACTTTTGTATGTAGTGCATGAACTCGATCCGTATTGAATGTAATATTGTCATGATGATCTTGTGTAATATAAGGTTCCTTCATTGATAAGTGCAAAACACTAAATAAACAATAAAACAACCTAAATGAATTCTTCCGCGGCACAAAAGTGGCGAAAATGCTGCCTTGGCAACAAAATGTGCAATGAATTCTTCGCCGCGCAGAAATGGCCAAATCTCTGCCGCGGCGAAGGTTATTAGTCCCGTTCGGTACGAACCGGGACTAAAGCCCCTCCTCGCAGCTGCCACGTGTATGATCTTTTGTCTCGGTTGGTGGGGCAACCGACTAAGGTCGGCTTTAGTCGATTGCCCGTCGGTTGGGCAACCGGGACTAATGCCGCTTACCAACCGGGACGCATGGGGTTGTTTCCACCAGTGTGTGAGTACCACACCGGACCCGCGCGCACGCGCATGCACTGTAACACTGCGTTTTCTCCTAATTTTCCACCGTGTTGTCCGTATCAAACAGGCTCAGGATGGATTGTAACACTGTGTTTTCTCTTATTTTTCTTGCGAGCTGAACATTGCAACGTGTTTATGTTACCAAAACAGTCCTTATTTTGTCCATTTGACCACTCAATTATGGGCTAAGCTCATGTCTCACCGGCGACTTCACAGTCGTGGGACCTATGTGTATTTTTTTTATACAAGACAAAAGACTCGTTATTTTTTGGGACGAAAAGAGTTGTTAATTAGGGGAAAACCGGAAGAAGGCCGTAACAAACACCCTCATCGATGGTCATGGAACACAACCATCGCAAGTGTCCACACAGTCAGCATGTCTACCCACAGGGGCTACACGCACCATCGAAGCGAAACTCTTTGCCAAGGTAGCCCTCCGGTATATCATCATCAATCAACAGCGACTGATTTCCTCGAAGACCTTGCATAAGTGGCATTGTGAAGCCCACGTCGGTGTATGCCAAGCTGATGACTCCTGGCATATGGACATGCAGCTCTGATTTCTCTTATGAGGTCCGGAGAGTAAAAGCACAAAACCCGTGCCGAAGAAGCTCATCAAGCGTTGGAAAGGGGCCGACTAATAAGATCTTGTTGCGATCATCCATCGCTCATCACATTGTTCTCGCCACACAAGACGCCATGCGGAACATGCATTGCCAGTTGGCCATCATGCAACCACAATATCGTGTGTGTCCAGTCCACCAAGATCTTCAAAGCGGCTCCCAAAAGGAGGAAAACAACGCCATAACTATACCCGTCTAGGATTTCACCCAAATAGCTTTCTTCGTGGTTCAAGAGGTCGAGGAAGACTCCAGAGCAACGTCACCATCACTGGCCAACATGAAATGGGAAACTTTTACACGGAGCATCCGAACCACCACCTCACACAACCGGAACGAGCCAGCACATGCCTCCACTGGCCCACAAACCCCCGATGTGGCGACCATGGACACCAGCCGAGGCCACCACCTATATCGTCGTCTTCCATATCACGAGACGATGCTATGCCCAGGCCCATTGGCCCACAACTTGTTAGAAGATTTGGAGCTCTAGACCCGACATCAGAGATCCCACGCCTTGCCACGGAGAGGCCGGAGATGACCAATGTCGCCGCAGGGAGAGGCGGAAGCAGAGGAGAAGAAGCAACACCTCTATGTCCAGGACTGAAGACGATCGGTCAAGAGGAATCCTCCACACTTGTTGGCCAAACCACTCCACCAGGAGCCACAACGTGATGTCACCGCGCAAGAGGGGGAGCGGAGACTCGCTGTCGTGCCACCGGGATCAGAAGCCAACGAAGCCACCATCGCATCCCCATTGCCATCTGCCAAATCTTCATGTGTTGCGTCCACTGTGCGAGGATCTAATCCCGCTGCCTGGTGCCGTCCACGATATAGTCTTAGCCCAGCCGCATCCTCTGGCAACCACGATTATGGGGTTGGAAGAGGAGGGGCGGCGCAAGGTGGACGGTGGCTAGGGTTTCCCCGTATCGCCCTAGGAGGGGCAACGTGGGGTCGCTCCAGTTAAACCTTGGGGTTATTAGATGTATATGTGTGTCCTACAGCTATATAGTGAGTATATCAAAATCGAACCAAAACAACACAACGACATCGACGTCAAACATAAGCCAGACTGGACAATATGAGTAAATGTTTTTTCGTAAAAGGTACCCAAAATAATCTATATGAAAATAGTTTATTGTTTCAAGCTTACTCAAAATCTCCTTTTTTTTCTTAGGGGAAACTAAGTCGAAATGTATATGAATGCATTAACTAGTTTCTTTCGTCTTTACAAAAAAATCGTTTATTTCCCGGTTGATATGATGCATGTGCGAGTACTATTTCACACCAAGGACGACGTGTTAGGTGTACCACGGGAACAGAAACGGCGGCGCAGCTGCTAAACGTCGACTTAAGCCAGATTCGATGGATACATCGACTAATAATGCGAAGACGCGACCGTACGGCGACACTGGTGAGTTACCGGCCGCGGCCCGCAATCACCTGCCCAACTCGTTTGTCCGTTGCCAAAGCAGGAAATGCGGACTAACCAAGAAACAAGCGTTTGCGGAAACATACTCCACCGCCCATCGGTATACACGGCACATGCCGTGACCGAACTAGGATCTGTACCCATAATGGTGTCACATTTTACATGTAGACTTGAATCAAACCCTTACATGTACCCATAATTGTAGCAGGTTCGGTAAAACGTTACTTTGGATAAGATCAACTCACTAGTAAAAAAACGATCTTTTGTTTGGAGCTGCTCCAGCCTCTAGTCCCGGTCCTGTCTTGAACCGGGACTAGTGTTAGCCGGTCTATAAACTTTGCAATGGCTAGATTGAGCAACAGGACTAGTCCCGGTATGTGGGCAACCTCTAGTCTCGGATGGTAATATAAGCCGGGACTAGAGCACTTATGGGACCCATGGCTATATTTAGTCTGGGTTCTTGTTACTACCAGGGACTAGAGATCAATATCTAGTCTGAGTTCTTTTTACCATCCGGGACAATATATTACCACTATATATTTCTCTTCGATCCTGCACAAAAGCATGATCATTTCCTCCAAGGTACATCTCAAGTTCATCCTCATTTTTTGTTCAATTTGGTGGCAACTTTCAATCCAAGCTTTGTCAAGGTTTGGTGGCATCATCTATCAATCCAAACTTCTAAAATGGTTAGGAACTTCAATCTTTCATCTCTTATTGTTATAGTTTAGCTCAATGATCTAGAACCGGAGAGGGATTTCATGCTTAGAAGTGTAGAGGGAATTTTAGATGTGTAATTTTAAGCATAGTTTGATTATACAAAAAGTTACTGAAAGTTGAGATGTGCATTTTAAGAGTTTCGGATCTCAGAATTGAATAAGTTTTTCACTGCTAGAGCAATAATTAAATAGTCAATATTTTTTATGTTAACAGTTTTGTCCAAATCAAAAATTAGTGCATGTAAAATTTTAGATTTGTAAAAGTAATTGTAGTAAAAATGATCCAAACTTTTTATATGATAGAAAATTTTAATTATACTGTAGATGAGCCGAGAATGGATGTATCACTACTAGGAAAACGGCTATAGGTAATCAGCACATCCGTGGCTCACATGGTTGAAGTGCCCCACGGCTAAAACAGGCGTGGCTCACCAGTGGGCAGTGCCCTACTAGTAACTAGAACAACCGTGGCGCACATGACTATAGTGCGCCACAGATGTGTGTGGACCAGGGGCCTGTTGGCCGCACGCCAAACATCTGTAGCGCACTACTGTCATGTGCGCCACGGTTGTTAGTCTCATCTGTGGCGCACATGGGTGGGGTGCGCTACGCCTAAGCGCACGCCCCCCTCTGCTGTGAAACGGCCACAAACTTCTGTGGAGCATGATCCGTTTGGGGACGGCGGGGGCCATCACGCCACAGACAACAGCACCGCCTGTCGTGCCAGCGACAAGCGGTGGCAAGGCCCCCTTACCGCCCTCGCTGTCACCTCCACGCGGTGGGTCGGATGATCATGTTGATGATATGCACATGGAGCAGGATCTGGCCGAGGACGCGAAGACTGGAATGATCACTTCTTCAGCACTCAGTTTGGCAACGAAGAAGACCTAGCTGGTGGCCCCATAGAGAAAGCCACTATCACCAAGCGTCTGTTTGGTTCTCAGGAGACGCCTCCAGCTTGCGCCTTTACAGAGCCAGCTGATACAACCAACCGCCCCTTTATTCTAAGCCCTGACACACTACATAGGGCGGCCGGTTCTCAGATTGCGGTGCCTTCCCGCTCTCCAAAAGGAAAAAAGGGCAGGAAAAGAAAATCTAGCAGCTCGAGCCAGCCGGTGGCGTCAACAACTGCAAATCCGATCAGGTTTTGGGACGGGCCACCAAGACCCGAGGGAATTATGTGGAGGATTCATGTGGCGGGTGAGCCCATGCTACCTAAGAATTTGCGGAAGCTCGCCAGTTCGGAACTGCAGAGTGTGCATGACGGCGTGCTGACGATAGACGCCTTCTATCGGAGAAAGATCCCTCGCACCCGGTATTCGTGGTTAAGGTGCCACCAGGCTTGGGCTTCGTCGACAATGCCCCTGCGGATCTGTTCTTCCTGCGGTTCGACGACATCTTCAATATGTTCCACCTATACCCGCTGCACTATACCATGGTCCGTCTGTTTTCTCTCAGCCTGGCCATGCAGATCATTAGAGAGAACACACCGGGCATCGCTATAGTGGACCCCTACTACATGCGTGACGGCTGCTTGGGTTCCCCCGCCGAACGACGTATCGTGGCCTCGTACCTAAAAAGAATCCTCGTGGCGAACAAGACAAAGGAATACATTCTCGTGCCTTACTTTCCCGAGTAAGTCGTTATTCACTCGCCACCGTCGATTGGCTTTATTAGATCATCATCATTCTTTTTCCAACACATTCCATTTGAATTTTTTGCGCAGAGATGAACACCGCACGCTCATCTCCTTATCGCCGAAGCATTCCCACGCCACGTATTTCGACTCGGGGAGTCTAGAAAAGAAGAAAAACTACGACAAGATCAAGGAAGTTCTGGATGATGCTCTCACTGGCTTTGCCTCGACGGAAGGCACCACCTTCGTGCGTACGAAGGTCAAGTTCGGCAGGCACGTCTTCAACCACGTAACGGAGTTCCCCTGCATGAAGCAGCCGGAAAACAGTAAGAAGGAAGCCTACTATGCACTCCATCACATGAGGGCGTTCCTACTTGACCAGCAAAATTCTACGCTGCCAGATCATCTCAAACAGTGGGCCGAAGCAAAGGCCAAGATCAATGATTCGGGTATTAGACAAGAGATGTATCGCATCCAGAAGCAGTTTGGGGCAATCATCTTTCGTGATGTCATGACTTCGGGGGGATCTTCTACGGAGGAAATATCCCGAATAACCGTGACATAGAAGATCGCCTAGAGATGCAGGGTGACTATAGGAAGTTCATGACGAGACAGGGCGTCCTCCCGTTCCCTAAGCCGAGCCAAAAGGCTTGATGTTGGCCTAGTTGTAGTTACAAACTATAGATGACCTTTGTGTGTGTGTGGAAAAGTGTACTTATCTTATTAGGTTTATGAATCATCGCTTACTTATTTTGCTTATTATTATTATATATCAATCAATGCTTGGTTTTTTGCTTACTCTTTGGTCCTTTGCTCAATTTGGTCCTTCTTTTTTTCCTTACTCTTTTTTCGAGAATAATGCCGATGATTGAAATGTCGTGGCACACTATATATGTGAATGTGCTACGATGGGACTGTGAGCCTTATGATATGCACAAGTCCTGGTCTTGTGCATCCTACTTGTCTCACCGTTCCATCGTAGCATATTCATGTGTCCAACGACCTATGTATATATATGAGGCATTCTTTTCGAGTTATTTTTGTCTTTTTCGAGAATAATGCCGATAATTGAAATGCCGTGGCACAATGTATATGTGAATGTGCTATGATGGGATTGTGAGCCTTGTGATATGCACAAGTCCAGGTCTTATGCATCCTACTTGGCTCACGGTTCCATCATAGCATATTCCTGTGTCCAACGACCTAGCTAGTTATATATGAGGCATTCTTTTCGAGCTACTTTGGTCTTTTTCGAGAATAATGCCGATGACTGAAATGTCGTGGCACACTATATATGTGAATGTGCTACGATGGGATTGTACGCCTTGTGCTATGCACAAGTCCAGGTGTTGTGCATCCTACTTGGCGTACAGTTCCATCGTAGCATATTCCTGTGTCCAACGACCTAGCTAGTTATATATGAGGCATTCTTTTCGAGCTACTTTGGTCTTCTTCGAGAATAGTGTCGATGATTGAAATGTCGTGGAACACTATATATGTGAATGTGCTACGATGAGATTGTTCACCTTGTGCTATGCACAGGTCCAGGTGTTGTGCATCCTACTTGGCGAACGGTTCCATCGTAGCATATTCCTGTGTCCAACGACCTATGTATACATATGAGGCATGCTTTTTGAGTTACTTTGGTCTTTTTCGAGAATAATGCCGATGATTGAAATGTCGTGGCAGACTATATGTGAATGTGCTGCGATGGGATTGTCCGCCTTGTGCTATGCATAGGTCCAGGTGTTGTGCATCCTACTTGGCGGACAGTTTCATCATAGCATATTCCTGTGTCGAACAACCTAGTTATATATGAGGCATGCTTTTTGAGTTTGGTCTTTTTGATTTAGGAGTACTTTCTATAAGTGTATCTTCATATGCGACTTTAATTATATATGTTTTTTTTCAATAATCGGTTAATTATTATTGTCAACTTATAGATGACGGTACGTAGGTACAAGGGACGGGTTCCCGGAGTCTACGATGATTGGGAAGACTGCCGGAGACAGGTGCACCATTTCAGCGGCAATAGCTACAAAGGGTACAACACTATGGCGGAGGAGGAAGCTAGATACACGCGCTATCTAGCGGGAGTTAGGACAAGGAACCGGATGAAGACCTACACCTACGTCGCGGTGGTGATCATGCTTATCTTCTTTGGTTATTTATCCCGCGTTTGTGTCTAGCTAGCTAGTTTAGATGTCTAGGCGAGCTTCTGAGCTCTAACTTGTTCGATCGACACATGTATTCGCATGTCACCAACTACTACTTTGTAACATGATCGAAACAATGTAACTTAGACTATGTATTCATGTATGAGACTTATCTATATGTATTTGTTTCAATCTTGTTTTTCATATTGAGTATTTATATATATAATTGTATATCTTGTATCTGTGTGTGTATATCTGCTGTAATATTGTATATCTGTATTGCATATAATCTGGCTCAGAAATTAAAAAAAAAACAAAAAATACATATGTGGCGCACATGGTCTACCTTCCGTGGCGCACTACACCTAAAGCGCACTATGGAAGCTTAGTGGCGCACTAGGTAGTGCGCCACAGAAGATTCCAGGGGTAGCGCACCAGCCCAAACTTCTGTGGCGCACTAGGAGGTGCGCTACGCCTGTCTCTACACAACCGTGCGGGCACGATTAGGCGTGCGCCACGGCTGAGATAGCCGTGGCAGAAGGCCCGTCTGCGGCACTGCTAGTGCGCCACGGATGGGCATTTCGGGTGCGCCACTAACAGCCTGTTTCCTAGAAGTGTATGACGCTCCCCGAATGTTTGACGCGTTCATTAAAGGCGTGCATTCTTTCCTTGATTTGGCTGAGGCAAACAAGCGGAATGGTTTTATGTGTTGTCCGTGTCGTGTCTGTCGGAATGAGAAAGACTACTCTTCATCCAAAACCATTCACATCCATCTAATTCAATCAGGTTTCATGTCCGGCTATATTTGTTGGACAAAGTATGGAGAAAGCGGGGTTATGATGGAAGACAACAAAGAAGAAGAGAATGATGACAACTATGCAATGTTTCCTGAATATGGTGGTACTGCACCAGAAGACAATGAACAATAAGAAGGTGAAGAACGGGCATTAGATAAGACTGCTGATGATCTTCGTCAGGCCATTCTTGATGCACGGAGTGAATGCGAAAACGAAAACGAGAAGAATAAGTTGGAGAGCATGTTAGAGGATCACAAAAAATTGTTATACCAAAATTGCGAAGATGGCAACACAAAGCTCGGTACCACAATGGAATTACTGCAATGGAAAACAGATAATGGTTTATCTGACAAGGGATTTGGGAAGTTACTGAAAATTTGGAAGAAGAAGCTTTCAAAGGATAACTAATTGCCTGTCAGTACATACGAGGCAAAGAAGGTCGTCTGCCCTCTAGGACTAGAGGTGCAGAAGATACATGCATGCATTAATGACTACATACTATATCGCGGTGAGGAGTACGAGAATTTGGATGCATGCCCGGTATGCGGCGCATTGCGTTATAAGATCAGACGAGATGACCCTAGTGATGTTGAGGGCGAGCAGCGCCCCAGGAAGAGGGTTCCTGCAAAGTTTATGTGGTATGCTCCTATAATACCACGGTTGAAACGTTTGTTTAAAAACAAAGAGCATGCCAAGTTGTTGCGATGGCACAAAGAAGAGCGCAGGAAAGACTCGATGTTGAGACACCCCGCTGATGGGTCACAATGCAGAAAATTCGATAGAGAGTACCCGAGCTTTGCAGATGACGCAAGGAACTTAAGGTTTGGTCTAGTACAGATGGAATGAATCCTTTTAGAGAGCAGAACTGCAGTCATAGCACCTGGCCTGTAACTCTATGTATATATAACCTGCCTCCTTGATTGTGCATGAAGCGGAAGTTCATTATGATGCTAGTGATCATCCAAGGCCCGAAGCAACCCGGTAATGACATTGATGTCTATCTAAGGCCATTAGTTGAAGAACTACTATAGTTGTGGCGCGACGAAGGTGTTCGTATGTGGGATGAGCATAAACAGGAGCCATTTGACCTACGAGCATTGTTGTCCGTAACCATCAATGATTGGTCTGCTCTTAGTAATCTTTCAGGATAGTCAAACAAGGGATACAATGCATCACGCATTGTTTAGATGATACTAAAAGTATATGTTTGGATAAAGGTAGGAAGAATGTGTACCTGGGGAATCGTCGATTTCTTTCGGCCAGGCATCCCGCAAGAAAGAAAGGCAAGCATTTCAATGGTGAGGCAGATCACTGGAAGAAGCCTATCTGCCGTACTGGTGATAATATATTTGGTATGGTCAAGGATCTAGAATTAATCTTTGGAAAGGACCGTGGCGGTCAATCTGTTCCAAATGACGCTGACGGACATGTGCCCATGTGGAAGAAGAAATTTATATTTTGGGAGCTACCCTATTGGAAAGTTCTAGAGGTCCGATCTGCAATCGACGTGATGCACGTGACGAAGAATCTTTGCGTGAACCTGCTAGGCTTTATGGGCTTGTATGGAAAGACAAAAGATACGCCAGAAACACGGCAGGACTAGCAAGGTATAAAAGACCGAGACGGCGTGCATCCAATAAAGACAGATAAAGGACGTCTAAGTGCTGCCAACTATGCTCTTATCTAAGAAGAGAGGGAATTTTTTTTTGAATTCCTAAGAAGTATGAAGGTCCCGTTTGACTTCTCGTTGAATATAAAGGGAATAATAAATATGGCAGAGAAAAAATTCCAGAACCTAAAGTCCCATGACTGCCATGTGCTTATGATGCAATTGCTTTCGGTTGCATTGAGGGGGATTCTACCAGAAAATGTTCGACTGCCCATTGTAAAGCTATGTGCATTCCTCAATGCTATTTCTCAGAAATTAGTCGATCCAGAAATTCTACCGAGGTTACAAAATGATGTGGTCCAGTGTCTCGTAAGTTTTGAGCTGGTGTTTCCCACCATCCTTCTTCAATATTATGACGCATCTGCTGGTACACCTAGTTGACGAAATTACCATTTTGGGTCCTGTATTTCTACACAATATGTTCCCCTTTGAGAGGTTCATGGGAGTCTTGAAGAAATATGTTCATAACCGTGCTAGGCCAGAAGGAGGCATCTCAAAGGGCTATGGAACAGAGTAGGTCATTGAGTTTTGTGTTGACTTTATTCCTGACTAAGTCGATTGGTGTTCCTGAATCACGGCATGAGGGGAGACTGAGTGGAAATGGCACACTAGGAAGGAAATCAATAATATGTAGGGACGGACATTCTTTCACTCAAGCACACTACACGGTTCTGCAAAATTCCAACTTGGCAGCTCCGTATATAAAGGAATACAAGAATATTGTACGCTCAAACAACCCGGGAAAGCCTGACTCCTTGATTAGAGATGAACACATGAAGACTTTTGGTGGTTGGTTGCAAACACATCTCATGAATAACAACATTGTTTGTGATGAGTTGTACTTGTTGGCCAGCTCACCATCTTCGACTATATGGACTTTCCAAGGATACGAGATAAATGAGAATACATTTTACATGATCGCCTAAGATAAAAAGAGCACCAACCAAAACAGTGGTGTCCGCTTTGATGCAACAAACAACAATGACTCAAAGGACACATATTATGGTTACATAGAGGAGATATGGAAACTTGACTATGGACCTACTTTGAAGGTCCCTTTATTTCGGTGCAAATGGGTCAAGCTAACAGGGGGCGGGGTTGAGGTAGACCAAAAATACGGAATGACAACAGTGGATCTCAACAATCTTGCGTACATGAACGAACCATTCGTACTAGCCAACGATGTGTCTCAGGTTTTATATGTGAAGGACATGTCTACCAAACCAAGAAAAAGAAAATATAAGCAAATGAATACATCATTAAACGATGAGGCAAAACGCCACATAGTTCTTTCAGGAAAAAGAAACATCATAGGAGTGAAAGACAAGACAAAGATGTCAGAAGATTATGACAAGTTTTATGAAATTCCGCCGTTTTTAGTGAAGGATGACCCAAACATCATGTTACTTGATGAAGATGCTCCATGGTTAAGGCCACACGGTCATAGCAAGTCATATGATGTATTCTGAATTTTGCCTTCGCGACGGTTTTTTAGATGCAATCAATATGTACATATGTATATCGTTTTGTGAAGCTTTTACCAACTTTGTTATTTTTGTTTTATAAAAATAATTATACTAACTTTCCCTTTGATGGTATTTTGTACCAGTATAGTGTCAATGTACATGGCTTCAAAAACGGACAGCAGCAATTTTGTTCTTGCGTCCAACTTTTCGGAAGTGAAAATTTTACACACCAACCCAAGTTTGTTTCGCTTCGCATTCAAACTCGACTTGGTTTGCGGGCATTTGTTTGACGAGTTTTTGTACTGAAAATTCATAATCTGGATATGAATTAATACATTCCACATATATGATGTTTGGGTCCCACCACAGGTCAAATATTTATGTAGAAATTTATATGTGATATTTTACTCATTTGGTAGAATGCGTCATGCACATTACGATGATGCAAACATATTTCAATTTCTATAAACTGTTCAAACGTTATGACCTTTCAAAGGTTGTAAGTCCAAATGAACTATAGCAAGTAATTTGTGTGCCTCACATCGATCAGCTGAATGCATACATCTTACGTGTATTGCTGGATGGCCTGATCATGTGTTTGTTTGCGTGGGCTTTGCATAGACGAGCCGATACATGACAGCACCTGCACAGCTTATGGGGTTTCACCCCGAGACATCGTATACACCGGGGACTCAGCTAGCCATATCCTATACGTGTACATATGTACACCGAATCGATCGATTGATCAGATTGGATGGAGGGCTGCCGCGCACAGCTAGGACTCCAGCTTAAATCGGAAAAAGATTTGAGATACGTGTTGTCCACGGCAATAAAGAGATAAATTGAAATCCTAACTGATGGAGGAGTTGAACGTGGCTACGGCGCTATATACCCGTCGTGAACCGCCTCAGCTGTGGCTATATAAAGAGGCGCCAGAACACATCGAGGAAAAAGAAGGAGACGCGGACGAACCCTTGGAGACGAGATGCACGTGCAGGAGCTACGCCAAGAGCATCGTTCTCTCCTCAGGCAGGCGGCCGGAGGAGAACGACCCGAGACGTACGTACACGTTGCGCGTAGCGAGCCGACCGGTTGCGGCGAAGACCGACGAGACCATGGCCGAGGCTCTAAACCAAGCCTAATGGCACCATTGACGGAGGCGTCGTCGACGGATTGCATCTCGGCGGCGGCCTTAACACGGGCTGTTTCTTTTCGAGGAGTCGGCGTGGCGCCGTATATGCCCACATCGGGCGATGCTGCCCCCTTCGTCCGTCAGGACGGCCCTACACGGCGCCTTCAGAGGCGCGTCGCCAAGCTGTACCGCGGACAAAGACACCGTCGACGGGTCAGGGCTTGCCGACGCAGCCCATGGCCACCCTCTTCCGTTCTGGACACCGACGCGGTCGCTTCGCTGGCTCGCTAAGTTGCCGGCAGATACTTCACCCGTGGTTCGGCACTCGCCAATACGGGCATGTGTCCTAGCCAAGCGGAACCGTCGACGGATTGCACCTCGCCCACATCCATACCGGCGCGGCTCGCGGCTTCCCGTCAACACCGGCGTGGCTTTCCGCTAAGTTTCAGTGCAGGACAGCACGCTAACTGTTTTTGGTGCGGGCGACACCGAGCCGGCGTGCCGGCGCGTGCGCGCATGGTGTATCCATGAGCTAGCTTGCTCGTTAGCTGAAAATCTAATTGCGTGGGCCATGCATTGTGGATTAACTTGTAGTGCTGGCAACTGGTGAAGCCTGGCTTAGTGAATGACGAGGCCTCTCTTTATCATCAGCCTGTAGTGAACCTAAGACCGAGCTTGCTTTTACCGCTCTTACAGCTCTCTTCTTTTATATGGGTGGTTTGGCCAGGAAAGAGAAAGAGGAAAGTACCCATTTCTATTTATCCATTCTCATAGAAAGTACCAAAAATGTTTTTGAATGTATGGAGCAGGCGTATGAGTTGATATCTTCAAGAGTCAAATCCTTTTCTTGCCCACCCAGCCATAAAAGCAAAAAATCGTTACGAGCGATCTTAAACCTTAAATCTCCAAAATGGAATTAAAAAGCTCCAATTTCCATAATGGTACCGGGGAAATACCCAGGAAAGAATCATTCTTTGAATCATCCAGATCTATCAATTTCTTCTTTTCTATACTGAATCTGCTTCGGTATCTCTTTCTTCCTTCACTTCTATAAACCAAGCAGTGACTAGCCTCTGGCACTCACTTTCCAAAGCACCAATTGACTTGCTTTCAGAACAACCCTGATCAGTTATACTCCCTCCGGCCCATATTAATTGACTTTGATTTATCAAATTTTGGATGAACCTATATACTAAATAGTGTCTAGATTCATCCAAATTTTGACAAATCCAAGTCAATTAATATGGGTCGGAGGGAGTACCTGAAATACCACCCGTACTACGTACGCCATTCCCAACGCGGAGCGCCTTTGTTTTCGTATTGAACTCCGCTAGGAAGAAAAAGTGAGACCGTAGCCTTGTCGAACAACCTCGTTTCTCGCTTTTGTCGATTGACTCGTGGGACTCTACTGAATTCTAGCATGGGTGTGGTACATTACTGACGTGAAGCCGGAACTCTATGAGTGCTCTACATGGCCGGATCAAAGCTATTCTAAAAACGAGATCCATTGGAGTGGGAAGTACTCAAGATGTAGAAGAGGACTCAAGCATGGCTACCCACTGTCACCTCGCTTCTTCTTCCGGCTTCGTACTACTACTACCTCCTAGGTCATCGTTCTTTCCATTGCTTCATTGTCCTCGGCTCATCGAATTCAGAACATAGAGAAAAGAATTGAAGTGAAGATCTTCAAAATCTTTCTTCAACCAAGTCGCGTGCATCATGGATTTCTTGTTATTCCTTTATTTTCCTGCCTATTACTGACATGCCTAGCCTTGACCGCTTGCTGGTGCTTTGCTATCCGAACTACCATTGCTAACTCTGAAGAAAGGTCTGCCTCGTGCTTCTTCACTTATTCAATGCTTTCTCTGGCATCCTACAACTCCCTTACATCCCTATGTCGGCTATCCACCCTTCTTTACCAAGTGACCAGAATCCCCTATCCCTAGCTATCCAGATGCCTCCTCTCTTAAACCAAGGCTTATTAAATAGAGCTTTCCATCTCTAAACTATTCTTTGTCCGCTATCTGTGCTATTCCATGCATACTTGAGCTACAGCCTTTTGAAATCCTAACGGTTTTGGGACACCGAACCCTTAGAAACGAGTTAATGCTTACTGCTCTAGCGGAATTCATGGAGGTAAATAAGACGGCGGAGCAAGGGGAAGTCATGCTGCTTGTGTCAGTTCCCTCTCGCTAGTGTAGACTCATGTTGGTTCGATCATAGCTCCTAATCTCTAACAATGGGTACCAAGGGGCCTTTTGGAACTTCTTCTTTTCCGATAGAAACAGTCTCAATAAACTCACCATGGCCACTTCGAGTACAAAGTTATGCCGTATGGTCTTCTTTGGCACCTGCTACCTTTCAGAGTACAATGAACAGCATTCTGGCTCCATACTTGCGCGAATTTGTCTTGGTCTTCGTCGATGATATTTTTATATACAACGCTACTCCATCAGATCATCTTAAGCATTTTCAGCTGGTGTTTGATACCTTGGAACCAACATCAGCTGAAGGTGAAGAAATCTAAATGTTCTTTTGCTTAAAACCTGTTGGCCTATTTGGGATACATCATTGGTGAACATGGGGTGTCTACAGATGCAAAGAAGCTGGCTCCTATCCTGAAATGGCCTACTCCTTCCTACTAGGGACTACTTAAGATGAATTGGTTCGTGCCGCCGGATCGACCGGCCCATTTGCGGTCGTCGGGTTGATTGGGGGCTGCTCCGGTCGTCGTTGCGCGCAGTATTTCCGTGTCTAGTCGAAAGCTTCATTTCCTTTTTTTGGATGATAAGCTGAACATGAGAAAAAAGAATGAATTTCCTTCTTGGTTACGCGCATTCGTGTTGACGTCGTTTCTTTTATCTATATCCGTTGGTTCGCCATAGCGACATTTCACGCTTTGTTTGTTTTGTTCTCTCATCCATGGTTTTCTTTTTCTACTTGTTTCGTTATTTGTTTCGTTTCTTTGTTTGTTTCATCGTTCATTTCTTATTTCGCGTTGTGAGAATCGATTATCATCTAAACATATTGATCCTCGTATTGGGTCATGGCAAGACCTTAAGTTAAGTCAACCGTGGAGGCTACAAATTCTCGGCTTGCGCCTGTCTCTGAAAAGTGAAGGTCAGCTCCACGTGGGTATTCCATCCAAACGATTGGAGAAGTGGATGACACTTGTTCGTATTGAAAACCGTAGACGAAGGGAAAGAGGTTTGATTGGAACATGTTCTACAGGAACTCCTGTGTAGAACACGCCCGTATCTATTCTATGGGCTGGCTTCAGGCCAACCCTACTTCTGAAGTAAATAGAAAGCATCATATTCCCGTTTTTCCAACACTTGATCAGGAATCGGGCGCAGAAATTCCTTGAAGAGACCTACAACCAATGCCTAAATAAAGGCATATGTTGAAAAGTTCCACTACTAATAGATTCAGTAAAGGAAGGCCCGGAACGGGATGAGCTACTGCCCGAAATAGAAGAGGCCGACTAGAGTAGAGGAGGAATCCAAACAATTGATGATGGAGTCTAATTATTTTTCCGTTCTTGATTGTTTCAATTGCACTTTCTTCATTTATGGGTTGCTTGGAAAGTGCGGTAGTTACGGCGCTTGGAGTATACAGATTGAATTCTTCCTTCTTCTATAGGCCTTTCTAGGCGGCGAGGCGGAAAAAAGGTGTAGAGAGGGAGAAGGTACATAAAAACACGATTTCTAAGGTAGAAAAGAGGCATCCACCAGTCATTGAGAACAGCAAATCCCGGAATTAGCAGGTCAGTATGCTAAGAGAAGTCTTTAGATATTTAATTCGCGAGGCCAGGTGAAGAAAAGTCCGATATGGGTGGATTACCTTTTTATGAAGGATAAGTCTCTGGGACTGACTGAACTGAATGTATAGCGTAAAGATAAGAAGCATGGTAGTCGAAGATGTACCTTGTGGGGTGGGGTACAAGTAGACCAGACCAATGATGAAAAGCATAGATACGAGCATGGCCTCCCTGTCTCAAAAGCAGGCCGCCAAGGGTGCTCGCATGAAGCATTTCTCACTCATAAATAAGTAGTTATCACAAATTGAGAAACATGCTCTTATCGAATTCATTCTGATTTTCCAGTATTCCGAGTTGCTTGGGAAAAGGTCTAGTCAGGGTCGGTTCTGTTCGGAGTTGCGGGTTGTCTGTACATCCTAATTAATACTTTTGTATAGTTTGTGTCAACCTGAGTTTGGTTAAGTGCCCGCCCGCTGTAGCATCCCAGTTGTCTAACACCTGTAATGCTACTTGTTATAATAATAAAAGGGCCACTTCCAACATATAATTGTTGCATCATCATCATAGCATGCTCATGTCATCATGTCACCTTGCATTTTGGCATCATATAAAACCCCTTCTTGTTTGGTTCTTATCTCATGTGCATTATTAATTGTAGTTGCCTCTTGATATTGTATTTGGTTCTTGATATATTGTTAAATGCCCAAGTTGAGTTGGGGGCATATCTCATTTAACTCCACCACCTTTCTTTCACCACCTTTTTAATTCCACCATCCAATTAATATGAGCTTGGCATTTTATTTGAGTTATCTCTAGCTCATGTTGGTTGGTTGGATTCCCATAATTTTATGCTTGGCCTTTGCCCACCTTTTGGGAATGCAAGGAATAGTGCCACATGAATTAATGTTGTTTTCACAATATAACTACATGGCAAATATTGTTGCATGGGCCATGCAAGTGCCACCTTTTTCTTGGCTTTGGAATGTTTTTGGCTTTGTTTGCATGGATCATCTCTCCTTTGTTTAAATCTTGTTTTGGCTTGTAGTTTTCTTCACCATATCATCTATCTCTATCCCCCTTTAGCTAAACCTCTGTCCCCATGCTCCATGCACACACATGTGCTCATGAGGCATGCACAAACCTAAAACCACCTTCCTCTCTCTACCTCTTTTCTTTGATTTTGCTTGGTCTTTAATTGGAGCATGCATGAAGCAAAGAAAACCCCATCACCACATATCCCCCATCTCTCTCTCTCTCTCTCTCTCTTTTCCCTTGTCTTGATCTTGTGTGTTTGTCTTATGATGCATGATCAAGTAAAGGACACTCCATCTTTCCTTACCCCTCTAAGCAAAAACCTAAACCTACCCCATGCCATAACCATTCTAGCTAAAACCACACCACACCCATCCTAATATCAACCCAAAGTACCCCCTCTCCCTCTCCTCTCTAGCTAATCACCCCTAAACCTATCTAGCATGGTCACACCTCACCATGTTCCTATCTACCCCTTCCTCACCATCAAAGCACCCCTCACCTAACCCTAGCCCGAACCACCTATCCCCTCTCCTCCTACCTGCCCTCGAGCTCCCCCTGGCCCACCTGCAGTACCCTGGCCCCACCTGGCAGCCTGCCAGCCCGAGCACGCCTGCCCGGCCAGACGCCCATGCACGTGAGGTGCGCCGCCCTCCCCCACGCAAGCAACCACGCTCCTACCTGCCCCAGGCGATCTTATCTTCCCCTCTCACCCTAGCCTTCCCCCCCAGATCCCCCAGGCCTCTCTTCCTCCCCTGCTTTCCTTCTTCCTTCCCCCAGCGAGCCGCCGCTCCTCCATGCTCGCAAAACCCTAACGGCGGCCCCCCAGCGTCCCTTCGCTCCAGAGCTCCCCGAGGCAGAGTACCAGGGGCGTGGCTCCTCTGCGCCATGCAGCCTTTGAGCCAGCTGGACCCGCCGGAGGACCCCGCCCGTGCCCGTGCCGGCCAGCCGACCAGCTGCCCTCGCGATCCTCGCCACCCCGAGCCCTTTTGCACTGCACGGTCGCTGGTAAGCTCCCTTGCCCTCTAGACAACGTCTCCCTCTCCCTCTCGCCGTGCATCGCCGTAGCATTCCGTCGAGCGCTCTGTGGCAGCCGCGTCGCGTGACGGCCAGCACTGCGGGAGATCTGGCAATGTTGACGCCACTGCCTTCGGCCCTCCTCCGCGCTAGAACCCTGAGCCAGTGTTGTAGTCCGTGGCTCCCTCTACAATTTTCGTTTTGGGGCCATGTTGTTTTGTTCAGCAATGGCGTCGCCATCGTCGATCAAACGGCGGCCGATCGCAGTCGCCGGCAGAGCGCTGCGCCGCTGCCGTCCGACAGATTTTGGCCTTTTGCGTTTAGGACCTCGAAGATTCTCCGCTAAACCGCCGTCCCTCGGTTCCCACTGTCGGCGGTGAGCTTTTGCAAAAGGCTCAGCTCCCAAACCAACCCGGTCCCTCCTGGCCAGCGTGGTCGTCGCGTACCCTCATTTGGCGTGTGGGCTGCTAGCCCCGGCCCCACATCGATCACCACTTGAGCTAGATAAAGCAGCGGTGGCGAGAAGCTTGGGCTGTGGCGTGGGCCTCATGCAGCCCATCTGATCGGGGCTCATTGTAGTTGTAAAAACAAGTTCGGATCGTCTGTTTATTTCAAATCTTATTGATTAATTCAAATTCAAATTCAAATCAGTTTTCCAATAATTTTCAATTATAAATCCAAATAATGCAAATAATATATGTTTTGAGATCAGAAAAATGCCAGGATTTCAAATATGACATTCAAATTGCCTTTTGCACATTTAAAATTCCAAGTTGATTTAAATTACCACAATTGCCACTAGAACTTAAATAATTAATAACTTTTGTTTTATAATTCCAAATTGAACAAATGATATGTCTAAAATGATCAGCTCGACGAGACCTTTCTGTTTATTCTATCCATAACTTCAATTGCAGCATGCATCATATAAATATATAGTGAACAGCAATTGTTATGACAACCAATTGTGATCCAAAACCCCATTAAAATGTTATTACTTGTCTTCCACACCTCACCATGCCATGCTACCTTATTGCCATGTAAATTGTGCATCATTCATCATGGCATGATTGTTTGCTTGTCGCATCTTATTCATATGCTTGTGCTCTATATTCATGTTGGCCTTGTTTGTTTGGTTTTTCTCGGATAGACACTGAGCAGGGGTTATATCAAGAGAACCAGGAGCACTACCGGATCCGTCCCTAGCTTCAACTGAGTTATCGGCAAGCACTTCCACATGCTTGCATACATAGTACTCTATTGCCTCTATCTTGTTCTTGCATCATTGAGTCGCGATTGCATAAAATTGAATCCCAAGTATGCATAGCCTTTACTTTTAAACCCCACCAAGCTTGTTCCTCCATCCCATGAGCCATTACTACAGGAGTTGCTTGAGCCATGCGAGTCGTAGAACAGCATGTGTAGGGTTTGTGAGTGTCTGATGGATAACGAGGTACCTAAAAACTTAAACACAGTAGTAATGGGATAACTAATGAAAGTGGCACCGGTGAGCAACATCTGCTATTTGGTTTTTCCTGCTCACTTGTGTCCCGTAAGACCCCGAGTACTTGATTCCTGTTCCTTGATTTATCGAGCTATCCACATCCGGGAGGTATATGGGACCCCCCTGAGCCAGAGCTTGATTCCGTCTTATTTCTTGGGGCCACAAACTAGTTTGAGGTTTTATTTACTATCCTGTACTTATGCCATGCTACTTTCTGTATTTAAATTGTGCGAGGAGCACCTTTGTCTTTAGGATCGGGACACGATTCGCGGTGTCGACAAGCCCAGCCACACTTCGGGTTCCCAGTCGTTCACAGTCTACCCAAACCTTGAGTCCGTCTGAGTCACCGGTGGCTTCGTTGCGGGTCTACTCAATGGGGTGGCCCCCTGAAATATTTCTGAATCTTGTGATTGTTCAGTCGTGAAAGCCTCGTTGGGTTTTGATTTGGTTTTTCCGAGGTTGATCGAGCGTGTGTTGCTTTTGTTGCACCCCGGCCGGGTAAAACTTTCTGAAAGCCGTGTCCGCGGATATGGACAACTTGGAGCACAGTTTCTCGATCATAGACAAGCATAACTAAAGTACCGCTTTAATCTGACTAAGTAATTTGACTAGTAAATAGTGCAACACTCATGGAATGGTTAATAAAACTACCAACGGATGGGGGGTTGTTCGTCCGCTTCCTCGTTGGTAAGCGAGGAGGAGGATGGATCTGATGAGATTACCATTATAACTGTTGTTCTAAATTCACGGACATCCGTCTATCATTGGTTAGGCGGATGGTTAGCGTTTATCTGTAGAACTGCTAGGGTTTATCTTTATTGCAATTCGTCACCCAGGTTGTGTCCCTTTAGAGGCATTAAGACTTCTTTGAGTACCCTTAGGGTCTCACGATAAATTATTGGTTCGGATGGGCGGTACCTTCGCAGACGGATCTTTGGGTGGAAGAAGCGAAGATGTGGGCAGCGATCGTTCGGTGTAGAGATTCCGGAGCAGGGATCCGTGAGACCTGTAGTTGGGATGTGCTTATTTCTATGGCATCTTATGCCGATTTGCTTCTTATCCGTACTTGTTTGCCGCTTCCGCTTGATACTCTGATGTGTGTTGTATGAGGAAGTATCCTAAAATATAGATCTATCTAGGTCATTTGAATCTTGCCGTATGGCGTTGCTATATTCCTTTCTTTCTAGATGGTATGGCTCGATGTACTCTTGTATGGTGGCTTGCATACATACCCACTTGTGTATGTAGTTGATCCCTTACTTCGCCGATTCACGCCCGTCTGAGGTCCCGTTGAGAGGGTAGTGGTTGGGCCGTCTGAAAGGACTACTAGTGAGTGGCTTTTGGGGCCCCACCGTACTATTTCAACCACTACCATTCATCCAGGCTTGTATCTAGGAGCGTAATTCACCGAGGTAGTTACAATTGGTATCAGAGCCATCCCGACCTTGAGGTTTCAGCCAAGCAGTCGTTGTCGGTCTAGCAAATATTTTGGTAGTTATGTATACTAGGAAAAACAAAAGCGAGAGTAGGACTGCTTCCACTTTTCTTCTTACCCTCCCACCCACCCTTTTACGGTAAGGAAGTGCAACGTTTTCAATCCTCTTCTCAAGATTCAAACTAGGATTCACGTGTTCTGGGTTTCCGTAGTACCATAGGTTGTGTGTGTGTGTGTGTAATCCCTTGTCTATCTGTTGCATCCAATTTGTTATCTTATCTACCTTTGGTTATCAATGTTGGTACATTCCATACCGAGGCTTTTTGCAAACCGATAATCTATCTTCCTCTTTGTATCCGACGCTATCTTGTTTGGGGTGTTCGTTTCCGTAGTTACCAATCTTTAGGTTTAACGTGAGAAGAAGGGGTTAGGATATGTGTTCCACTTGTTCATGTGCGGAGTAATGATTTGAGTGCGGGATGGAGTCGCGACCATACCACTACTTTTATCATTCGCTTTTGTATATTGAATCGGTAGAGTCAATAATCTAGATTCGTTAAGTAATTTTGCATCTATTGGTATTCTAATGCGAAATTTGTGGAAAATTTTCTTTGATATATTTGTGTACCACACTCCTTTTGATCGTGCGATATGCTTAATATCTTCTAGGTGCTTTGAACTTTGTTGATATTTTAATATCATCTCGAAGAATTGTATCCTTTAATCTTGGTTAATTCCATCTTGGTACTATTTTGGATTATTATCATCTTCCATTATAGTCTTGACTTGAGTTTTATATCAATGACAGGATGGCTCCACCACGCCGTGCATCAAGAGGACATACCACGGAGCTGGGCTCACTGTCAAACATCGCTAATGCTTTGGCAGCTATGCAAGAGAACGATGGCGCTTTGAGGAGAGTGTCGAAGAAGCGAGTTTGCTCCACTACCTCCACCTCCCAAGCGTGGAGACATCAAGAGCTTCCTCAAATTCAACCCTCGTCGGTTTGATGTTTACGACCGACCTCAGGACGCGGATGATTGGCTGCGTGAGATCTCAAGGTTGCTCGAGGCTGCGATGTTCGGGCGGGAGTGGGTCAAGTGTGCTACTCACCTTCTCAAGGGAGATGCAGCTCTTTGGTGGGAAAACTACTTGAAGGCAAGGCTGCTGGGTTCCGACCAACTTGGGAGAGGTTCACCGCAGCTTTCAAAAACAGTTTCTCTCGGAGATTGTAATGGAAAGGATGAAGGAGGCTTTCCTCAACTGCGAGGAAATGATAACGCGTCAACACCTATATCAGAACTTCATGAATCTATCCGTTATGGTGGTGATGAGGTATCGATGACAAGAAGAAGCGAGAAAAGGTTCGAGCAAGGGCTCAATGCGTCGATCAAGTATGCAATCACGCATGCAAGACCGGCAACTTTCTGAACTCCAACACACTTTGCAAGAGGAGGCAAGAAGCGGATGTTTGAGGAGTCCAAGAAACACAACAGGATGCATCAAGCTCTGCAGTTATGGCTCCTTCTAAGCGGCGTGTCTGCGGGTTCCTAACACCCACCGTCGCTCGGCTCCACCAAGACCTGCAATTTTGCGTCAAGGCCACCAAACTTCACCGCTGCGGCTCCCGAGGGCTACAACCATTACCACTGGGCGCTTTGGAGTCCACAGCTACTCGCTCCCACGTCCACATGGTGCTTGTTTCACATGTGGAGATCATGGACATCCCAACTGAAGCCCCCAGTGAAGAACAAAGCTCTCCTCCACCCCGCCAAGATCGCAACAAGCTCTCCTTCGGTTCGTGCACCGCCTCGGGCTCTCAACATCAACACCAAGCCCGGTCTGGCGGTTGTTCGTGCTAGCTAACGTCAACGCCTCTCAAGCTGAGCTCGCTTTGGAGTTGTGATGGGTATTCTTTCCGTTAACTCAGTCCCTGCACGAGTTCTCTTTGATTCTGGTGCATCGCATTCTTTTGTGTCTCACAAGTTTGCAAATGAGAATGAGTTAGTCATGGTTCCTCTCCAAAAGCGGTTGATGGTTCTTTCTCCGGGAGCAAACATGAGGGCTGAGCATATCAGCCATGGCAATCAGATTGAGATTGGGGGTTCTTCATTCTTGGCTTCTTTGATTGTTCTGGGCAACTCCGACATTGATGTCATCTTGGGCATGGATTGGTTGACAGCAAATGCAGCTGTGATTGATTGTCTTTGAGCGCTTCGGTGTCTCGAAGATTCTCAAGGCCATATAGTCTTTTCTCCAAGTCGACTCCTGCTGTCGGCTCTTTTCCTTGGCGGCTCGAATGATGATGTTATGCAAGCTATTGAGTGTACCGATGGTCTGTGAGTTTCGGATGTTTTCACGAAGAGTTGCGGTATGCCTCCGGATCGCGAGGTTGAATCGTGATTGAGCTTGAACACGAACGGCTCCTATCTCCAAGCGGCCATATAAAATGGGTCCTTCCGAGTTGGTGAACTCAAACGACAACTTGATGAACAAGAGAAGTTGGGTTTCATTCAACACAGCACTTCTTCTTGGGGTAGCCCAACAATCTTTGTGAAGAAGCGCGACAGAACCGATAGACTCTGTGTTGACTACCAGGCTCTAAATGCTAAAACCATCAAGAACAAATATCCTCTCCCTCGGATAAATGATCTTTTTGATCAGCTAGCAGGAGCTGTGGTGTTCTCTAAGCTGGACTTGAGAAGTGGTTATCACCAAATCAAAATTCGCAAAGAAGATGTGCCCAAAACAGCTTTCACCACCCGCTATGGCTCGTATGAGTACGGTCATGTCTTTCGGTCTCACCTGCTTTTGCTACCTTCTCGAGGCTGATGAACTCCGTTTTCATGGAGTACCTGGATAAGTTTGTTGTGGTATATCTGGATGACATTCTGGTCTATTCCAAGTCTAAGGAGGAGCATGAAGAACACCTGCGGTGTGTCTTAAACAAGCTCCGTGAGAACCGCTTGTATGCAAAGTTCTCTAAGTGTGAGTTTTGGCTGCCTGAAGTAACATACCTGGGTCATGTTATCTCTGCCAAGGGCATTGCAGTCAACCCGGAAACCGTGAAGACAATAGTTGAATGGCTTCCTCCTGCTAATGTCAAGGAAGTGCGGAGTTTTCTTGGTCTGGCTAGCTATTGCCGTCGCTTTGTTCAGAACTTCTCGAAGATAGCAAAGCCTCTTACCGATCTCCTCAAGAAAGGCAAGAAGTACCTGTGGACTCCTGCATGTCAAGAAAGTTTTGAGACACTCAAAGAGAAGCTCACTTCCACACCAGTCTTGGTTCCTCCGGATACATCTAAGCCTTTCCAGATATTCTGCGACGCCTCTTTGCAAGGATTGGGTGCGGTCCTTATGCAAGAGAAACAGGTGGTTGCTTATGCCTCTCGTCAGTTGAAGACGCATGAGATCAACTATCCCACACATGACCTCGAGCTAGAAGCAGTTGTCTTTGCTTTGAAGCTATGGAGGCACTACTTGCTTGGTAACCGTTGTGAGATCTTCTCGGACCACAAGAGTTTGAAGTATATCTTCACACAGCCTGATCTCAACCTTCGCCAGAGGAGATGGATTGAAGCAATCAGTGACTTTGATGTGACCATCAACTACACTCCAGGCAAAGCAAACGTCATGGCAGATGCGCTTAGCCGTAAAGCTTACATCAACAACCTCATGGTGGAAGAGCAACAGCCTCTCTTGTGCGAGGAATTCCGTCAGCTCAACCTGGAAATTGTGGAACAAGGGCATCTCCTGAACCTTCTGGCTACTCCTCTCTTGGAAGAACAGATTCGCTCTCGTCGACTTGGTGATCCGCACCAAAAGCTCATCTCTAAGCTTGACCTTCCAGTATGAGTCCTTCCATGTTGATGATCAAGGCACGCTCTTCTTTGAACACGGATGTTTGTTCCAAACTACCCGTGCGAGAGACCAAGTTCTCAAGGAGGCACATGATTCGGTTCTTTCTATCCATCCAGCACAAAGATGTACATGGACTTGAAAACACAATGGTGGCACAGGTTGAAGCGGTATTGTGCCCAAGATGTCTCGAATGTGATGTCTGCCCGAGTGAAGGCTGTCCATCGAAACCATTTGGTCTTCTGACCATTGAAACATCCGAATGGAAATGGGAGAAAGTAGAGATGGACTTCATCACTGGCTTTCCAAGGTCGCAAAGGGCAACAATGCAATTTTTGTTGTCATCGGAGCTTTCTAAAGTGGCTCATTTCTTCCCAGTCAAAGAAACAATTTCTGGAATTCAGTTGGCTGAGCTCTATATCAACAGAATTGTCTCTCTGTATGGGGTTCCACTTGAAATCAGTTCAGACCGTGGGAGCATCTTCACCTCCAAGTTCTGGGAAAGTTTCCAAAAAGCTTTGGGGACAAAGTTGAACTTCAGCACTGCTTACCACCCTCAGTCGCAAGGACAAGTGGAAAGAATCAATCAGATTCTGGAGGACATGCTTCGTGCTTGCGTCATCTCCTTTGGCATGAAGTGGGAGGAATGTCTTCCATATGCTGAATTCTCCTACAACAACAGCTTCCAGAAGAGTCTGAAGATGGCACCATTCGAGGCTCTCTATGGTCGGAAGTGCAGAACTCCGATTGGATGGTCAGGTGCAGGAGAAAGAATCTGGTTTGGCCCTGACATTGTAACCCAAGCAGAGGAGAAGGGCATATCATTCGGAGAACACGAAGATTGCTCAAAGTCGTCGAAGAGCAACTATGACAGAAACACACGGATATGGTATATGCCTGGTGATCTCGTCTACCTTCGTGTCACTCCCATGAGAGGAACACACCGCTTGGTATCAAAGGAAAGTTGGCTCCTAGATACATCGGTCCTTTCAAGATACGTGGTAGAAGAGGAGAAGTTGCTTATGCCTGGAGCTTAGGAAAACTCAAAGTCCATGATGTTTTCCACATCTCTCGCTCAAGAAGTGCTTCAAAGATCCGGCAGACCGTGGATCATGAGCTAATCGATCTCCAAGAAGACTTGTCTTATCAAGAACACTCCACCAAAATCCTCGAGACCATGAGCGAAGGACTCGCAACAAGTCCATCAAGTTCTGCAAGGTGCAGTGGTCACACCATTCTGTTGATGAAGCCACATGGGAGCGTGAAGATGAACTCCGTGCCAACCATCCTTCTCTCTTTGTATCTTCTTCTTCTTCCTAGAATCTCGGGGCGAGATTACCGTTTAGTGGGGGAGAGTTGTAGCATCCCAGTTGTCTAACACCTGTAATGCTACTTGTTATAATAATAAAAGGGCCACTTCCAACATATAATTGTTGCATCATCATCATAGCATGCTCATGTCATCATGTCACCTTGCATTTTGGCATCATATAAAACCCCTTCTTGTTTGGTTCTTATCTCATGTGCATTATTAATTGTAGTTGCCTCTTGATATTGTATTTGGTTCTTGATATATTGTTAAATGCCCAAGTTGAGTTGGGGGCATATCTCTTTTAACTCCACCACCTTTCTTTCACCACCTTTTTAATTCCACCATCCAATTAATATGAGCTTGGCATTTTATTTGAGTTATCTCTAGCTCATGTTGGTTGGTTGGATTCCACCGATAATTTTATGCTTGGCCTTTGCCCACCTTTTGGGAATGCAAGGAATAGTGCCACATGAATTAATGTTGTTTTCACAATATAACTACATGGAAAATATTGTTGCATGGGCCATGCAAGTGCCACCTTTTTCTTGGCTTTGGAATGTTTTTGGCTTTGTTTGCATGGATCATCTCTCCTTTGTTTAAATCTTGTTTTGGCTTGTAGTTTTCTTCACCATATCATCTATCTCTATCCCCCTTTAGCTAAACCTCTGTCCCCATGCTCCATGCACACACATGTGCTCATGAGGCATGCACAAACCTAAAACCACCTTCCTCTCTCTACCTCTTTTTTTGATTTTGCTTGGTCTTTAATTGGAGCATGCATGAAGCAAAGAAAACCCCATCACCACATCTCCCCCATCTCTCTCTCTCTCTCTTTTCCCTTGTCTTGATCTTGTGTGTTTGTCTTATGATGCATGATCAAGTAAAGGACACTCCATCTTTCCTTACCCCTCTAAGCAAAAACCTAAACCTACCCCATGCCATAACCATTCTAGCTAAAAACCACACCACACCCATCCTAATCTCAACCCAAAGTACCCCCTCTCCCTCTCCTCTCTAGCTAATCACCCCTAAACCTATCTAGCATGGTCACACCTCACCATGTTCCTATCTACCCCTTCCTCACCATCAAAGCACCCCTCACCTAACCCTAGCCCGAACCACCTATCCCCTCTCCTCCTACACCCTCGAGGCTCCCCTGGCCCACCACGGCCCCCACGGCAGCACCGGCCAGCACGCCTCGCCAGCCATTGCGCCCATGCACGTGGTGCAACGCCTGCCCCTCCCCCACGCAAGCAACCACGCTCCTACCTGCCCTGGCGATCTTATCTTCCCCTCTCACCCTAGCCTTCCCCCCAGATCCCCCAGGCCTCTCTTCCTCCCCTGCTTTCCTTCTTCCTTCCACCAGCGAGCCGCCGCTCCTCCATGCTCGCAAAACCCTAACGGCGCCCCCCCAGCGTCCCTTCGCTCCAGAGCTTCCAGCGAGGCAGGAGTACCGAGGCGGCGTGGCTCTCTGCCGCCTTCGACGCACCGAGCCCTGGACCCGGGAGGAGCCCCGCCGTCGCCGTGCCCGTGACCGCCAGGAGCCCCCGACCAGCTGCCCCCTCGCCGATCCTCGCCACCCCGAGCCCGCTAGCTGCACCGTACGGTCACTGGTGAGCTCCCTTGCCCCCCTAGACAACGTCTCCCTCTCCCTCTCGCCGTGCATCGCCGTCGCATTCCGTCGGCGCTTCTGCGCGTAGGCGTTGCGTCTTGGCGCAGCGGCCGCTGCGGCGGAGATCTGGCAATGTTGCGCCTGCCCGCCGCTCTGACCTCCTCGCGCTAGAACCACGAGCGATGTTGTAGTCCGTGGCTCCCTCTACAATTTCGTTTTGGGCCATGTTGTTTTGTTCAAGCAGCGTCGCCATCGTCGATCAAGCGGCGATCGCGATCGCCGGCAGAGCGCTGCGCCGCTGCCGTCCGACAGATTTTGGCCTTTTGCGTTTAGGACCTCGAAGATACTCCCGCCTAAACCCGCCGTCCCTCGGTTCCCACCTGTCAGCGGCAGTGAGCTTTTGAAAAAAGGCTCCCCAGCTCCTCGCAAACCAACCCTCGGTCCCTCCCGCTGCGCCGCGTGGTCGTCGCGTACCCCCTCGCTGGCGTGTGGGCCTGCTAGCCCACCTGTCAGTCACTTGAGCTAGATAAAGCCGCGGTGGCAGAAGCTTGGCTGCGCGCGTGGGCCTCTGTTGCCTGGCCCATCTGTCAGCGACTGGGGCTCGCTGTAGTTGGGTGGAAAAACAAGTTCAGATCGTCGGTTTATTTCAAATCTTATTCAGTTAATTCAAATTCAAATTCAAATCAGTTTTCCAATAATTTTTCAATTATAAATCCAAATAATGCAAATAATATATGTTTTGAGATCAGAAAAATGCCAGGATTTCAAATATGACATTCAAATTGCCTTTTGCACATTTAAAATTCCAAGTTGATTTAAATTACCACAATTGCCACTAGAACTTAAATAATTAATAACTTTTGTTTTATAATTCCAAATTGAACAAATGATATGTCTAAAATGATCAGCTCGACGAGACCTTTCTGTTTATGCTATCCATAACTTCAATTGCAGCATGCATCATATAAATATATAGTGAACAGCAATTGTTATGACAACCAATTGTGATCCAAAACCCCATTAAAATGTTATTACTTGTCTTCCACACCTCACCATGCCATGCTACCTTATTGCCATGTAAATTGTGCATCATTAATCATGGCATGATTGTTTGCTTGTCGCATCTTATTCATATGCTTGTGCTCTATATTCATGTTGGCCTTGTTTGTTTGGTTTTTCTCGGATAGACCTTTGGCGGGTTATATCAAGAGAACCAGGAGCACTACCCAGATCCGTCCCTAGCTTCAACTGAGTTATCAGGCAAGCACTTCCACATGCTTGCATACATACAGTACCTATTGCCTCTATCTTGTTCTTGCATCATTGAGTCGCGATTGCATAAAATTGAATCCCAAGTATGCATAGCCTTTACTTTTAAACCCCACCAAGCTTGTTCCTCCATCCCATGAGCCATTACTACAGGAGTTGCTTGAGCCATGCGAGTCGTAGAACAACATGTGTAGGGTTTGTGAGTGTCTGATGGATAACGAGGTACCTAAAAAACTTAAACCTGAGTAGTAATGGGATAACTAATGAAAGTGGCACCGGTGAGCAACATCTGCTATTTGGTTTTTCCTGCTCACTTGTGTCCCGTAAGACCCCGAGTACTTGATTCCTGTTCCTTGATTTATCGAGCTATCCACATCCGGGAGGTATATGGGACCCCAGGCGAGCTTGATTCCGTCTTATTTCTTGGGGCCACAAACTAGTTTGAGGTTTTATTTACTATCTGTACTTATGCCATGCTACTTTCGTATTTAAATTGTGCGAGGAGCACCTTGTCTGTTAGGATCGGGACACGATTCCGCGGTGTCGGCAAGCCCACCACACTTCGGGTTCCCGATCGTTCACCGTCTACCCAAACCTTGAGTCCGTCTGAGTCGGTGGCTTCGTGGTCTACTCAATGGGTGGCCCCTGAAATATTTCTGAATCTTGTGATTGTTCATCGTGAAAGCCTCGTTGGGTTTTGATTTGGTTTTTCCGAGGTTGATCGAGCGTGTGTTGCTATTGGTGCACCCCGGCCGGGTAAAACTTTCTGAAAGCCGTGTCCGCGGATATGGACGACTTGGAGCATAGTTTCTCGATCATAGACAAGCATAACTAAAGTACCGCTTTAATCTGACTAAGTAATTTGACTAGTAAATAGTGCAACACTCATGGAATGGTTAATAAAACTACCAACGGATGGGGGGTTGTTCGTCCGCTTCCTCGTTGGTAAGCGAGGAGGAGGATGGATCTGATGAGATTACCATTATAACTGTTGTTCTAAATTCACGGACATCCGTATATCATTGGTTAGGCGGATGGTTAGCGTTTATCTGTAGAACTGCTAGGGTTTATATTTCGCTGCAATTGCGTCACCCCAGGTTGTGTCCCCTTTAGAGGCATTAAGACTTGCTGAGTACCCTTAGGGTCTCACACGATAAATTATTGGTTCAGATGGACAGGTACCTTCGGGGACGGATCTTTGGGTGGAAGAAGCCGAAGATGTGGGCAACGATCATTCGTGTAGAGATTAGAGCGGGGATCCGTGAGACCTGTAGTTGGGATGTGCTTATTTCTATGGCATCTTATGCCGATTTGCTTTTTATCCGTACTCGGATTTTGTTTGCCGCTTCCGCATGATACTCTGATGTGTGTTGTATGAGGAAGTATCCTAAAATATAGATCTATCTAGGTCATTTGAATCTTGCAGTATGGCGTTGCTATATTTACTTTCTTTCTAGATGGAATGGCTCTTATGTTCTCTTTTATGGTGGCTTGCATACATACCCACTTGTGTATGTAGTTGATCCTTCCTTTGCCGATTCGCCGCCGTCTGAGTCCCGTTGAGAGGGTAGTGGTTGGGACGTCTGAAAGGACTACCAGTGAGTGGCTTTTGGGGCCCCACCGTACTATTTCAACCACTACCACTCATCCAGGCTTGTATCTAGGAGCGTAATTCACCGAGGTAGTTACAATATAAACAGAAAGGTCTCGTCGAGCTGATCATTTTAGACATATCATTTGTTCAATTTGGAATTATAAAACAAAAGTTATTAATTATTTAAGTTCTAGTGGCAATTGTGGTAATTTAAATCAACTTGGAATTTTAAATGTGCAAAAGGCAATTTGAATGTCATATTTGAAATCCTGGCATTTTTTTGATCTCAAAACATATATTATTTGCATTATTTGGATTTATAATTGAAAAATTATTGGAAAACTGATTTGAATTTGAATTTGAATTAACTGAATAAGATTTGAAATAAACAGACGATCTGAACTTGTTTTTACACCCAACTACAGCGAGCCCTAGTCGCTGACAGATGGGCCAGCAATGAGGCCCACGCAGCCAAAGCTGCCACATGGCTTTATCTAGCTCAAGTGACTGACAGGTGGGGCCGGTGGGCTGTGCCCTGCGCCGAGTGCTGCGACGACCACGCGGCGCAGCGGGAGGGACCGCGGGTTGGTTTGCGAGGAGCTGGGGAGCCTTTTTGCAAAAGCTCACTGCCGCTGACAGGTGGGAACCGAGGGACGGCGGGTTTAGGCGGGAGAATCTTCGAGGTCCTAAACGCAAAAGGCCAAAATCTGTCGGACGGCAGCGGCGCAGCGCTCTGCCGGCGACTGCGATCGGCCGCCGTTTGATCGACGATGGCGACGCCGTTGCTGAACAAAACAACATGGCCCCAAAACGAAAATTGTAGAGGGAGCCACGGACTACAACACTGGCTCAGGGTTCTAGCGCGGAGGAGGGCCGTAGCGAAGCGGCCGAACATTGCGGATCTCCTGCGGCAGCTCTTGTGACCGCCACCAGCGGCGTGCAAGCAGCGCTTCGGAATGCTACGGCGATGCACGGCGAGAGAGGAGGCGTTGTCTAGAGGGCAAGGAGCTTACCGGCACATGCGGTGCAACTAAGCGGGCTCGGGGTGGCGAGGATCGGCGATGGGGCAGCTGGTCGGGCGTCTGGCGGTCACGCAGCGCGGCGGGCTCCTCCGGGGTCCAGGCTCCGGTGCGTCGGGAGCAGAGGAGCCTCGCCGCTCTGGTACTCTGTCTCGCTGGGAAGCTCTGGAGCGAAGGGACGCTGGGGGGCCGCCGTTAGGGTTTTGCGAGCATGGAGGAGCGGCGGCTCGCTGGGGAAAGGAAGAAGGAAAGCAGGGGAGGAAGAGAGGCCTGGGGGATCTGGGGGGGGAAGGCTAGGGTGAGAGGGGAAGATAAGATCGCCAGGGCAGGTAGGAGCGTGGTTGCTTGCGTGAGGGAGGGGCAGGGCGTTGCACCTCACGTGCATGGGCGTGCGCGGGCTGGCAGGGCGTGCTCGGGCTGGCAGGCTGCCAGGTGGGGCCAGGGTACTATAGGTGGGCCAGGGGGAGCTCGAGGCGGAGTGGGAGGAGGGGATAGGTGGTTCGGGCTAGGGTTAGGTGAGGGGTGCTTTGATGGTGAGGAAGGGGTAGATAGGAACATGGTGAGGTGTGACCATGCTAGATAGGTTTAGGGGTGATTAGCTAGAGAGGAGAGGGAGAGGGGGTACTTTGGGTTGAGATTAGGATGGGTGTGGTGTGGTTTTTAGCTAGAATGGTTATGGCATGGGGTAGGTTTAGGTTTTTGCTTAGAGGGGTAAGGAAAGATGGAGTGTCCTTTACTTGATCATGCATCATAAGACAAACACACAAGATCAAGACAAGGGAAAAGAGAGAGAGAGAGATGGGGGATATGTGGTGATGGGGTTTTCTTTGCTTCATGCATGCTCCAATTAAAGACCAAGCAAAATCAAAGAAAAGAGGTAGAGAGAGGAAGGTGGTTTTAGGTTTGTGCATGCCTCATGAGCACATGTGTGTGCATGGAGCATGGGGACAGAGGTTTAGCTAAAGGGGGATAGAGATAGATGATATGGTGAAGAAAACTACAAGCCAAAACAAGATTTAAACAAAGGAGAGATGATCCATGCAAACAAAGCCAAAAACATTCCAAAGCCAAGAAAAAGGTGGCACTTGCATGGCCCATGCAACAATATTTGCCATGTAGTTATATTGTGAAAACAACATTAATTCATGTGGCACTATTCCTTGCATTCCCAAAAGGTGGGCAAAGGCCAAGCATAAAATTATGGGTGGAATCCAACCAACCAACATGAGCTAGAGATAACTCAAATAAAATGCCAAGCTCATATTAATTGGATGGTGGAATTAAAAAGGTGGTGAAAGAAAGGTGGTGGAGTTAAAAGAGATATGCCCCCAACTCAACTTGGGCATTTAACAATATATCAAGAACCAAATACAATATCAAGAGGCAACTACAATTAATAATGCACATGAGATAAGAACCAAACAAGAAGGGGTTTTATATGATGCCAAAATGCAAGGTGACATGATGACATGAGCATGCTATGATGATGATGCAACAATTATATGTTGGAAGTGGCCCTTTTATTATTATAACAAGTAGCATTACAGGTGTTAGACAACTGGGATGCTACACCCGCCTTGATAGATACATAAGTGTCCGTTTGAATGAAGTCAAATGTCAACCGTGTCAACAACGAGAAATTGAAGTGTAAATCTGGATGGTTTGAAGTGGAAACCTTAACATGCAAAAGTGTCTACCTCATTAAAAAGCAAGTATCTACCGGCGATATATTCATTCGAGTATCAAACGGCGTCAACCAGTTGTCAAACTCCAAATATTTCGTTTGTAGGGGCATGAAGAAGTTGCTAAACCGGTTGTAAAGATCAAAACCATCATTGCTTTCTTTTGGACTTTTCATCTAGTAACGTGCATGAATGGATATGGTGGGTAAGATTTGAAAACGTTTGACATCAACCGGGCTCTACTTTGCTTTTACTTTACTTCACTTGCCAGGTCATTGTTGTCGATATTGAGGTCTCTTTATTCTCGTTTTATTTCTCACTAAATGGTCTAACAAACGCATGATTTGATCACTCAATATTGAGTCAATTCATTGTGTTCAATTACTCGTAAATTCATTGTGTCTTATTTTCCATCGAGATGAATACCAATTTGTTAGAGGTGAGGCATCTTCCATTCATTTCGATTTAGGTCTTTCTGCACCATATTTAGATCTTCCCTTTCTACGATCCGGAATTCCCAGCAAATCCTTGACTCTCGAATACGATGGGATTTCACACCTGGCGAATCTTTCACTCTACCTCCTCTGACTAAGACTATAGAATGTTCCTGCGAATTATGACCTTCGCCTGGAATGTGAGCAAATATATCATGTCGATTGCTCAACCGTACTTTTGCTATCTTACGTAGAGCTGAATTAGGTTTTTTCGGTGTTCTCGTCGAAACACGCAGTACTCCTTATACGGGGACATTGATCCGAAGCTCGATGCAGTCCGTGCCGCTTTTTCTTCTCTACCATGTGAATCAATTGATTTTTGTAGGCATCCTCTTTCCTATGTCCTTCCCCCTTTGCCCTTTCAAAGTGGTTACTCCGATCCGAAACACCCTTTTCCATTCATAGAGAGATCCAATCGTCAAAATCAATAAAAAGGCCATCATGGACCAAGATCCAAACAAATCAATCTTGTTAGGAGGTACTGCCCAAGGAAAAGAAAAGGTGACTTCGGATGGGGATAATAAATAAAATAGGAACTAGATAAAATCGTATATCGAAGCGACTCGGCATCACGAGGATCGGAACCACATTCGTGGGCCGACAATTTTTACGGATAGGTCGAACTATTGGAAGCAAATGGAAAAGGAACACCGAGTGGAATCAAAGAAACTAGCGGACTGATCACTAAATAGATACAAATTGGTGCAAATTCGACATCACCAAAGCCCACTTCTCTCGCTCTCCTCATGCGCTCCTTGCTCATGGGCTGCATACGAAAAAAACGCTCAGATGTGGATTCGAACCACTGAAGGATTTCAAGGGCAATGCCCCTTGCTCTTCCCACTGAAACAAGAAAAAAAGGATTTGCAGTCCAGCAAGAAAACGGATGCGCTAACGCCTTAGTTTCGCGCTCCAAAATCCGTTGCTTGTTTTGCTCTAACCAGCTGAGCTACCAGAACCACTTGCCTAACTTTTCTTCATCTATGAGCATCCTACCTGCAGTGGAGGAGCTTGCTCAAGAACCGAGAGCCGGCCAGGGGCTGGACGGACCTCGTTCGGGAAGGTCTTCTTTGCTATAGACGCCACCAAGAACAAGAAAGGGGCGCTCCGCTCCTAGTCACTAAGCAGTGCTATTCTATCCAATGGCGGACTCCATCAATCTGAGGTTCTTTCTCTCACGTAATTTTGCCTGCCCGTTCTACTTCCGTGCCGGAGGAAATGTGATTCGAACCCATGATACAATCTTCTTGTATGTCGATTTAGCAAACCTATGCCTTAAGCCACTCAGCCGTACCTCCAAGTTGTTGATCACAATTGGAAAAAAGGTTGGTTGCCCGAAGATCCACTGCGTGGCCGTAGCGTACTCTTCTTCTTATCGAGCGAAAGACTCTATCCAGATCTCCCCACCGTCCAAGCGAGACCCCATCCAAACCAAATCTGCCACTCGTTGGGCGAGGTCTTGCTTTCTATGAACACCTCACCACTGAATGGGAAACTTAGCCTCTGACCTGACCAAGAGAGAAGACAGGGTCAAGCCGACGCCGCCCTTCCTCACCTACCTGAATGGAATGAATATCTCCTTCGTCTAGTCGAGAAGGGAAAAAGCCTGGCGGGGAACATGACCGCGACTCTTCTAAACCATTACTTGACAGAGAAGTCCATTCTCGTCATGATCAATCCATGTCCTACCCTAGTGCCCGGAGAACCAGGCTTGCTTCTAGAAGATTCTATAGTGATCCACTGGAATCGGCCTCGGGCCCTAGTCGTCGAAAGATTTCATCCCTCGGTCGTTAAGGTGGGGGTGAAAACTACAATTAATGTTCTATCTCCGTCATAGAATATGGGATACTAACTTTCAATGGCCTCGCACCCCCAGATCCTCAGACTGGCCTGCCCTTCCAATCGGGGTTATAACGGGTCCGGTATCAGCAACACCAGCCAATCGTGTTGGTACGGTGGGTTCACCATACCCACTATTCAGAAAAAAAGCTTGCCATAGCAGCTCAAACTTCCGATCGGGAAATGGGAGTTCTAACCGGTCCTAAACCCAATTCCAAACAAATTGATTGGACCGAGGTTCGTGCATGGAGAGAATAGAAACTAATACGATGGAGCAAGAAAACGGATGCGCTAACGCCTTAGTTTCGTGCTCCAAAATCCGTTGCTTGTTTGGTTGAGCTCACCCGCCGCCCTACGTCAGTAGTTGTAACACCCTCAGAATCGGACCTATGCAAGTTTTAGCGAAAACCCGCCAAACCCGCATAGAAACGATTCAAAGGTGCCCACCAGGCACTTGCGTGCGGGTGGAAAACAAAGTAATAACATTACACAACAGTCCTCGATGGGACCTGAGCAGATATATATACAACAATGACTCAAGAGTCAAGACTACGATATAATATACAAAGATCCAAACCACCTTGAAAGCGACAGGCGTCGACTACGGACAAGATGCAAATGGGCTAGAGACACGAAGAATAACCAATGGCGTCCATAACCCTGCCCAGCCGAGCCGGAAGGTAACCACCTAATGACGTCGATCTCAAAACCTGCTTAAACAAAGGGGTGCCGACAAAGGGCAAAGGAAAAGAGGAGCGTCGATCTTGAGGCGATGCAGCGAGGCTAGAATTCGGTGGTCCTCGCCTACATAGGTATGGTGGACTGAAGCGGCAGCGTAGCAAGCACTAAACAACCTATAGAGACTCGATATAACTGGTGGCTATCAGAGAGGGGAAAGAAAGACCTATCCAGAACCAGCCTGATTCTAACACCAAACAATCCCATCCTGGTATTCCCCCTCGAGACCACACGAGGAAGTCAACCGAGGAACTCACACAGTTGGCAGTTTTATTTATTCCGTTATAGTTGCAGCAATTACTAGTCAAATATAGATAGTCATCCTGATAAAATAAGCAGTGGGCACTTTTATTTAACCAATCCATTGTAGTTGCAACACTTACTAGTCAGATACAATTAGCATGAGATATCCCAAAAACCCAGCAGTTGTCGGTTGTGGCATCCCGCAAAACCACTACTAGAAAATCGCGTTGAATTTGTGCATTGCATCGTCATCATCATGCATTGTTTGCATAAAACTATTTTCGCAAAGCATGTTTTGTTTTCTAAAACTCCCCATCTTTATTCAAACGCAAAGCCCGGTTCTCCGGATTAATTATTTTGGCCGCTATCGGTTTGCAAACGGCCCGTTTAAATAAATAAAATGTTTAGTTATTTTTATTGGGGCAGTCGAACGGGCCGAATGACCCGAACGACCACCCCAGAAAAATACAAACGGTTCAAAACGATACCCCTAAATCCTACAGCTACCAACTAACCTACCCAGCCCTCCTCTCCACCTCACCCCACCCAATCCCGTCGCGCCACCTCACCTCTCCCCAAAGCCCCAACCACTCACACTCTGCCACCTAGCCACCCCCTCTCTCTCCTCTCCCTCCACACAGCCAGCCGACCGGGCCCCACCCCACTTCCTCACAGGCAGCCACACACGCAACCCACTCGGCCGCAGCCACCCAACCCACCACGCAGTCCCCACTGCCCCTGGGACCCACCCTGCAGGCCGGATCCCACCTCCCCCAGACCCGCTCTCTCCTAGCCCCGCACCCCCGGCTCTCCCCTGTTCCTCCTCCCCAGCACCCTCCTCTCCCCTGCTGGCTTCCTCCCACGAGCGGCCCTCACCGCCGGCGCGTTCTCCACTCCCGCGTCTGCGCCGCGGCCGCCCCCGACGAGTTTCTCCTCGCCGCCTCCGCGCTCCAAGCCCGACGTCGCCTCCCTCGGCCGCTCTTCTCCGCGCCAAGGTCGCCGCCGCCTCGAGCCCGTCGGCCTCCTCCCCGAACCTCGCCGCCACCGCCCATGCCGCACCCTCCGGCCCCAGGCTCGCCGTGCTTCCCCGCAGTCCGCTCAAGCCAGCCCGCTCCACCCTGCCCGGCCACGTCCGCGCCGCCTTCGTGCTCCGGCCACCGCGCGCCTCGCTCGCGGCAAGCCGCCCGCCTCCGCGCCCTCAACCACCTCCTCCGACCCTCCTCCGCGACGCTCGCGCCAGTGGCCTCCGCCCGGCCGCGCCCACTGCTTTCGCCCGACCCCGACCACCGGCCTCCCGACCGCGGCCGCGCGCCTCAACCCGTCTTCGCCGCCCTCCTCCTGCCCGGGCTCGGCACCATGGCGTTCCTGCTCTCCTTCATCGCCCGGCGGTTGCGAGCGTCGCCGCTAGTACCGAGTCCTCCTCCTCGATGCAGGAGCCGCCATTGCCCCCTTCTTGCACGGTCCTGGTGCGTCCTCTACCTCCGTATAAACAACGGGTCGCCACAGTGAGAAGACATGGTGACACAGTGGGAAAACTTGCTGACCAAGGCCGGAACAAGGACTCTATCCCGCATGAGGTTAAGTTGCCAAGGCCATCTCATCGACAAGATCTCCACCGGTTTGGTGCCGTGCCGTGGATGCCGACAAGATCTCCTCACGGACAAGACCAACCCGAAGGCCGAAAAACCCATGCCAAGTTCACCAAGAACCGTTCCCGGAGTCCGGTTGTCGAGTCAAACCCGTGGAACCCCGAACCTCCCCAAGGTCTACGCTATGGAACGCCAAGATCTCCTCACGGACGCGCGACGGATTTGGAGGAACCCTCGGACGCCAAGTTCGCCTCATGAACCCCGAAGACCGGACCTAGCAGGACTGACATGATATTCTTCTCGGACGCCAAGATTCGTCGAGGGCCCGGAACGACAAGTACTCCCTCGAGAATGCCGAGTGCTTCGCCTCGGACACCGAGACCCCGACGCGACAAGTACTTCATCCCGAACGCCATGACCGACAACATGACCTGAAGACCCCGGATGCGCCAAGACCTACCCCGTTATCCGAGACCGATCCGTCGAACCCTGGACCCTGAGACCGACCCCGAACCCCGGAACCCCAAGATCGTCGAGACCCCTAATGTGTGAACCCTTTTCCCGAACCTTATTTTATAATATATTACCACTTGTCGCATATTAATTGATCTTGCATGCATACATTCATGTGGTTTGGGGGCCTTATGCCGATTCACCTAATAATTAAATATGGGGCCCATACGCGGGCAAATCTAGTCTCATATTGGCCTCATTTAATCTGTATAGCGAACCCGGTACTATCTTCTGCCTTGTTAAACAACATTTATAATGCGGGCTATCTAAATAACTTGAACCATCTAATTAATTTTCGTGACCCCGGTTCCGCTTAATATGACCTAATTGCATTGCACCTTTGCCATGTCATGCATCATACATGCATCATGCCCGATCTTCTGCCGTTGTATTAAATAGTGCATCCGGTGTTTCTTCTAGTGTTTTGGTTCTTCGCGGATAAGGCCGTTGAGTTGATGTGAGCTTCGCCCCGATCTTCGGTTGAACCTTCGGCAATGTTTTCAGGCGAGCATCTCCCCCCTTTTCTACCTATCTTACTTTTCTAGTATTTATTCCCTCCTGTTGATCTTTGCTATCTGTGTTGCGATGCTCTAGTTTCGTACCCGTGATATCCCTTGCAGCCATATATAGCCTTGGACACATCCTATTACCTGTGTTTGGTAGATAGTTGGACCCGCGTGTCGTAGTCGCTTGCTCAAGTGTTTTGCTTGTCGTCAAGTACCACAATTGTTGGAGGATTGCCGCATGTTGACGTTGGAGATGATCATGGCTTTACTTATCGTTCACTTTAATTACTGTTTAACAACTAAAATTGAATTAAGCAGAGGCATCGGTGGGTGATAGGTAAGATTTGTTTTCCGACCGCCCACTTGTGTCCCGTAGGACCCGAGTTCTTGACACCTGTTCCGAGATCGAGCGCGCTAACCACAGGTGGGGAGATATGGGCCCCCCATTGATTAGTACCTGATTTCAAAGTATTGTACTGGGGGCCACAACTAGTTTGAGGATTTATTTACTATCCTGTACCTATGCCATGCTTTACCGCTTTATTTACGATTGTGTGAGGAGCACGCTGTACTGTTTAGGAAGCGGAGTGTTTTCGCTGTATCGACAGTCCCCGATTGGGGACTTGCTGTCGTTTACAGCCACTGACGCAAACCCCAAGTCCGTCTCGGAGACCGGCCGACTTCGTTGCGGGTGTCGACTTGGTGGGGTGGTCCCCCGTACTTGCTTTGGGTCTGGGAACATCGTGACTTAGGCCCCGCCGACATACCGATGGGTGTATGTTAACTGATCTGGCAAAAAGGGTCGAAGTGCCTGTGGATACTTTGGTGCACCCTGAGTTAAATCTTTTAGAAGCCGTGTCATGGTTATGGGCGACTTGGAGCATGATGTCGACCATAGACAAGCATAACTAAAGTTTATTGCTATAAATTTGACTTTATAATGACTAGTAATCAGCTTCACTACAATGGAATGGCTAACTAAAACTGCCCACAATTGCTTGATTGGTTTGTCGCTTGCGACAATTGTATCTGACTAGTAAGTATTGCAACTACAACGGAATGGCTAAATAAAAGTACCAACAACCGCTGGGTTTTTGGTTATCTCATGCTAATTGAATCTGACTAGTAAGTGATGCCACTATAACGGAATGATTAACTAAAAGTGCCCACTGTTTACTTTATCAGGATGAATATCTAAACCTGACTAGTAAATGCTGCCACGATAACTGAATAAGTAAAGCGCCAACCGTGAGTTCCTCGGTTGACTTCCTCGTTTGGTCTCGAGGAAATGCGGGATGGGTTTGTTTGATGATAGTATCGAGTTGGATCGAATAGGTCTTTCTCACCCCTCTCGATAGGCCGGTTGTATCGAGTCTCTATAGGTTGTTTAGTGCATCTGCTGCCGCCGATCCACCATACCTATGTAGGCGAGGACCGCGAATTCTAGCCTCGGTGTCTTGGCCTCGATCGGCTCCTCTTTTCTTTTGCCCTTTGTCGGCACCTTTTGTTTAAGCAGGTTTTGAGATCGGCGTCGTTAGCGGGGTTACCCTTCCGGCTTGGCAAGTGGGGTTATGGACGCCATTGGTTATTCTTCAGGGCTCTTAGCCCCATTTGTATCTTGTCCGTAGTCGGACGCTCGATCATTTTCAAGGTGATTTGGATCTTTGTATATTATATCTGTATTCTTGACTCATGGAGTCGTGTTGAATATATATATCTGTTCTGTGGGTCCCATCGAGGACTGTGTAATATTACTTGCTTTCCACCCGCACGCAAGTGCCTGGTGGGCACCTTCGAATCGTTTCTATGCGGGTTTGGCGGGTTTCGCTAAAACTTGCATAGGGACGATTCTGAGGGTGTTACATCGGTTCTTTTATATAGCCATTCCGTTGTAGTGAAGCCGATTACTAGTGATTATAAAGTCAAATTTATAGCACTACTTTAGTTATAGTTGTCTATGATCGAGATACTGTGCTCCAAGTCGTCCATAACCGCGGACACGGCTTTCAGAAAGTTTTACCCGGCCGGGGTGCACAAATAGCAACACACACTCGATCAACCTCGGAAAAACCAAATCAAAACCCAATGAGGCTTTCACGACAAAGCAATCACAGGATTCAGAAATATTTCAGGGGCCACCCATTGAGTAGACCATAGCAAGCCGGTGACTCGAGACGGACTCAAGGTTTGCGACAATGGTCAGAACATGGGAACCCAAAAATGGGCTTGTCGATGCGAAAACATTCCGCTTACCTAAGCGATCAGTGTGCTCCTCGCTGTCAATAAATAAAAGTAGAATGGCATAAGTACAAGATAGTAAATAAAACCTCAAACTAGTTTGTGGCCCCAAGAAATAAGAATGAATCATGCTCACGGCTCGGGGTCCCATAATCCTCCGGATGTGGATAGCGATAAAACAAGGAACAGGTATCAAGTACTCAGGGTCCTACGGGACACAAGTGGGCGGTCGGAAACCAAATATTATCTATCACCCACCGATGCCTCTGCTTACTTACTTCAATTTTAGTTGTTAAACAGTAATTAAAGTGTACGATAAGTAAAACCATGATCATCTCCAACAAGAAACATGCGGCACTTCTCCAACAACTGTGGTACTTGACGACACGCAACAACACTTGAGCAAGCGACTACGACGCGCAAGTCCAGCTATCTACCAAACAACAGGTAATAGGATGTGTCCAAGGCAATATACGGCTGCAAGGGATATATCGGGTACGGAAAACTAGAGCATCGCAACATAGATAGCAATAGATCAACAGGAGGGAATAAATACTATAAAAGTAAGATAAGTAGAAAGGGGGAGATGCTCGCCTGAAAACTTCGTCGAAGGTTCAACCGAAGATCGGGGCGAAGCTCACATCAACTCAACGGCCTTATCCGCGAAGAAGCAAAACACTAGAATAAACACCGGATGCACTATTTAATACAACGGCAGAAGATCGGCATGATGCTTGTATGATGTATGACATGGCAAAGATGCGATGCAATTAGATCATATTAAGCGGAACCGGGGTCCCGACAATTAATTATACGGTTCAAGTTATTTATCTACCCCGCAAATTAAATGTCGTCTTAACATGGCAAAATAAGTTACCGGTTCGCTACCCAAGTTTAAATGAGGCCAATATACGACTAGATTTGCCCGCATATGGGCCCCATATTTAATTATTAGGTGAATCGGCATAAGGTCCCCAAACCACACAATGTATGCATGCAAGTATGGCAATTAATATGCAACAAGTTGTTATTACGTTTATAAAATAGGGCTCGAGAAAAGGGTTCACACATTAGGGGGTCTCGACGAACTTGAGGTTCCGGGGTTCGGGGTTCGGTCTCAAGGTTCCGGGTTCGACGGATCGGTCTCGGCAACAGAAGTCGATCTTGACGCATCCGAGAAGACGAACTTGGTTAGTGTCGAGGCGTATCGTCCTCGCCCTGGTCGGTGTCGAACTTGTCGGGCCCGCGTATCGTGTCGGACTTGGCGTTAGTGCCGTGCGTGCTTCGTCCTTCGGTCCCATGTTGACGGCCTTGGTGTCCTCGATGGAGAACTCGGTGTACCCGTGTCGTGGTTCTTGTCGGGGTTCTCGGCTTCGGGCGCCGGGATCGGGCTTCGGATTCCGGAAGTGGATCTTGAGGTTTCCCTGATGGAGGTCTTGTCGTGCCATGAGGAAGATCTTGGGTTCCGACAATTATCGGTTCCGGGAGGGGGTACTTATTTTTCCTGCCTTTTGTCAGTGTCGAACTTCGAGGATTGATGGTAACTGTGCATCGGCGTCGATCTTGTCGCCCCGAAACTCTTGATGGAGGTAGGCTACTCAAAGTTCTTGCGTTCGGTGTACTCGGTGGCGTGCTAGTATCAACGGCATGCACAGGGATTGATTAACCAGGACACTGCTTACCACGGCTAGCAAAACAGCTGAAGCCCGTCGTCCACGAAGGGAAACACACCACAGACAAACAAGGCAAGCACAGAGCAGACAGAGGATGATCACGGTCCGGAGGCCCTGGGAGATGCGCCCCGCTGTGGCTCAAAGATGAGGTGCAGGGCCCGATGGGGGAAAATAGGAGGCGTGACCCGAGGCATAGAGGTCGACGGGGAGGCCCAGGCTGGCCAGCGGGAGGCAACGGAGGCTTCAGAGGCAGCGGGCAGGGTTCTGTGGCGGTGGGCTGCCGACGAGAGGAGGAGAGGGCCCGCTCGGGCTCGGCCCAGGAGGGCGGGAAGGCAGGCGTGAGCACTGCTCAGGGAGGACCACAGAGGAGGCCTGACGGCAGGCAGGCAAGGAGGAGCGTCGGCCGCTGGGGAGAGGGGGTGGGGCGATGGCGGCGGCGGCGACGAGGGGAGGCGAGGGGAAAAGGTCGGAGGAGAAGAGGGTGAAGCTCGGCGGCGGTGCTCGAGCAGGCAGAGCCCGAGGTTGGGCGAGAAGGCTGGAGAGGAGGTCCAGGCGCGAGGCGTCGGGGATGGTGACCGGCGGGCGGAGCTCCAGCCTTGTGAGGCGGCGGGCGGAGCTCAGCAGCGGCGTGAGGCGGATGGAGAGCGAGCCACGAGAGGTGGTGGCGGCCAGGTGGTAGCGGAGAGGAAGGATCTGGGAGAGGGGCTTCGGGGAAGAGGACGGGGAGAGCGGGGCACGGGTCGCGAGCGGCAGGTGGGGTCGGGGAGGCGCTATGGTGGGGCCGGGGCGGGTCAGGGGGGTGGGGAGGTTGTCGGTGGGGTGGGCGCTGGGCAGAGGGAGAGGGAGGCCAGGTGGGCCAGGGGGTGGCAGGTGGTGGCGTGTGCGTGGTTGGTGTGTTGTGTGTGTGTGGCCTGAGAGGAAGAGGGAGAGAGAGGTGAGGTGGCGCGATTAGAGTGGTGGGGGGTTTGGGTAGGGGTGAGGTGGCGACATAGGATAGGTTGGGGTGAGGTGGAGGTAGGGTGGGTAGTTTAGGACTAGGTAGAAAAGGTTTTGGGGTGGACCATTTATACTGGGGGTGGTCGTTCGGGTCGAATCGGCCCGTTCGACTGCCCCCACTAAAATAATTTAATATTTTATTTGTTTTAAACGGACCGTTTGCAAACCGATAGCAGACAAAACAAAATAATCCGGAGACCCGGGTTTTGCGTTTGAATAAAGACGGGGCGTTTAGAAAACAAATTAGATTTTCCCGAAAATAGTTTTATGCAAGCACATGCAAGATGATGACGATGCTCAAATGCAATGTGGCATGATGACATGAGCATGCGGTCATGATGATGCAATGCACAAAAACAACGCGATTTTCTAGTAGTGGTTTTGCGGGATGCCACAATTAGACACCACTAACAATGGATCTCGCCCTCGAGATCCGCCTCATGGTACCGGAAGGAAGGTCGGCGATCTGCATCTTCTCGCTTCATATAGATCCTCGCGACAGCACTAACAAGGGTTCATCCTCCATCTTGAAATCGGCGACACCACCAACAAAGGGTCGTTGTTCCTGATCGTCGAGAGAACACTCCGGAGAAACAAAGGACGAAGGTAGAGGTATCAAACAATAAGGCCACCTCTAACTTCCATTAGAAGAGGAAAAGTTACATTGATCCACCAGTTCGATGTACAGAGCGAACAGTAAGAGTCGGGTAGGGTGATCAATCCATCCCGTACCTAAACTATCAACTCTATACCTGAATAGGAAAATCAGGCAACTCAACTCTCGAGATTTTAGAATGAAGATCTTCACAAGTGGTATTCGGAACAAAGGGATGATGCCAGCTCTGCGTTGGATCTGAGGTAGATGAGGTCATAACATCGGAAAACACCGGAAGATACAACAGAACTCGTATGAAAGACACAATGATTAGGTTCCGCGATGGTTCCATTGGCATGAACAACACATGCTCAAGGTATACTCCAACTTGACCATTGCTCGTCCTTCCCATATGTTTTTCAACGATACGGATATCCAGCAAGGTACACATATAGATTAAGAGTTCAAGAACAAAAAGATTGGATGAAGGGTACACCAACGAGATGCAGATAAGATGTTTGTAGCGCCATCGTTATAATAGGAAAGAAGCGAAACCCTAAAGGTACGACAAAAACCCAACCACGAGAATTCCTGGACTCGAAGAAAGAGAAGAGAGCAGATTCAAAACACGTCGAGATAAGAGGAGAATAGCAGAGGGGTAAGGAGTAAATTCAGACCTAATCAGAACTATCCAACCGATTTTGCAAAAATAGTTTTGACACTCTACTTCGGCCGTTAGCTAGGTTATCCTACAGGCTGGACTTGTGGGGTATCGTAACTGCTGAGCTCTGATACCACTCTGTAACACCCTCAGAATCGGACCTATGCAAGTTTTAGCGAAAACCCGCCAAATCCGCATATAAACGATTCAAAGGTGCCCACCAGGCACTTGCGTGCGGGTGGAAAACAAAGTAATAACATTACACAACAGTCCTCGATGGGACCCACAGAACAGATATATATACAACAGCGACTCAAAGAGTCAAGACTACAGATATAATATACAAAGATCCAAACCACCTTGAAAACGACAGAGCGTCCGACTACGGACAAGATGCAAATGGGGCTAAGAGACCTGAAGAATAACCAATGGCGTCCATAACCCTGCCCAGGCCGAGCCGGAAGGGTAACCCTGCTAATGACGTCGATCTCAAAACCTGCTTAAACAAAAGGGGTGCCGACAAAGGGCAAAGGAAAAAGAGGAGCGTCGATCGAGGCCGTGCAGCGAGGCTAGAATTCGGCGGTCCTCGCCTACATAGGTATGGTGGACTGAAGCGGCAGCGTAGCAAGCACTAAACAACCTATAGAGACTCGATATAACTGGTGGCTATCAGAGAGGGGAAAGAAAGACCTATCCAGAACCAGCCTGATTCTAACACCAAACAATCCCATCCTGGTATTCCCCCTCGAGACCACACGAGGAAGTCAACCGAGGAACTCACACAGTTGGCAGTTTTATTTATTCCGTTATAGTTGCAGCAATTACTAGTTAAATATAGATAGTCATCCTGATAAAATAAGCAGTGGGCACTTTTATTTAACCATTCCATTGTAGTTGCAACACTTACTAGTCAGATACAATTAGCATGAGATATCCCAAAAACCCAGCAGTTGTCGGTTCTTTTATATAGCCATTCCGTTGTAGTGAAGACGATTACTAGTTATTATAAAGTCAAATTTATAGCACTACTTTAGTTATAGTTGTCTATGATCGAGATACTGTTCTCCAAGTCGTCCATAACCGCGGACACGGCTTTCAGAAAGTTTTACCGGTCGGGTGCACAATAGCAACACACTCGATCAACCTCGGAAAAACCAAATCAAAACCCAACGAGGCTTTCACGACAAAGCAATCACAGGATTCAGAAATATTTCAGGGGGCCACCCCATTGAGTAGAACCACAACGAAGCCAGCTGACTCCGAGACGGACTCAAGGTTTGCGACAATGGTCAGAATTTGGGAACCCAAAGCTGGGCTTGTCGATACGAAAACATTCCGCTTACCTAAATAGTACAGTGCTCCTCACAATAAATAATAAAGCAGTAGCATGGCATAAGTACAAGATAGTAAATAAAACCTCAAACTAGTTTGTGGCCCCAAGAAATAAGAATGAATCATGCTCTGGCTCAGGGGGTCCCATAATCCTCCCGGATGTGGATAGCGCGATAAAACAAGGAACAGGTATCAAGTACTCGGGGTCCTATGGGACACAAGTGGGCGGTCGGAAACCAAATATTATCTATCACCCACCGATGCCTCTGCTTACTTACTTCAATTTTAGTTGTTAAACAGTAATTAAAGTGTACGATAAGTAAAACCATGATCATCTCCAACAATAAACATGCGGCACTTCTCCAACAACTGTGGTACTTGACGACACGCAACAACACTTGATCAAGCGACTACGACGCGCAAGTCCAGCTATCTACCAAACAACAGGTAATAGGATGTGTCCAAGGCAATATACGGCTGCAAGGGATATCTCGGGTACGGAAAACTAGAGCATCGCAACACAGATAGCAATAGATCAACATGAGGGAATAAATACTATAAAAGTAAGATAGGTAGAAAGGGGGAGATGCTCGCCTGAAAACTTCGTCGAAGGTTCAACCGAAGATCGGGGCGAAGCTCACATCAACTCAACGGCCTTATCCGCGAAGAAGCAAAACACTAGAATAAACACCGGATGCACTATTTAATTCAACGGCAGAAGATCGGCATGATGCTTGTATGATGTATGACATGGCAAAGATGCGATGCAATTAGATCATATTAAGCGGAACCGGGGTCCCGACAATTAATTATACGGTTCAAGTTATTTATCTACCCCGCAAATTAAATGTCGTCTTAACATGGCAAAATAAGTTACCGGTTCGCTACCCAAGTTTAAATGAGGCCAATATACGACTAGATTTGCCCGCATATGGGCCCCATATTTAATTATTAGGTGAATCGGCATAAGGTCCCCAAACCACACAATGTATGCATGCAAGTATGGCAATTAATATGCAACAAGTTGTTATTACGTTTATAAAATAGGGCTCGAGAAAAGGGTTCACACATTAGGGGGTCTCGACGAACTTGAGGTTCCGGGGTTCGGGGTTCGGTCTCAAGGTTCCGGGTTCGACGGATCGGTCTCGGCAACAGAAGTCGATCTTGACGCATCCGAGAAGACGAACTTGGTTAGTGTCGAGGCGTATCGTCCTCGCCCTGGTCGGTGTCGAACTTGTCGGGCCCGCGTATCAGGTCGGACTTGGCGTTCGGGGTGCCGTGCTTGACGTCCTTCGGTCCCATGTTGACGGCCTTGGTGTCCTCGATGGAGAACTCGGTGTACCCGTGTCGTGGTTCTTGTCGGGTTCTACCGGCTTGGCACGGATCGGGCGGACTCTGGAAGTGGATCTTGAGGTTTCCCTGACGGAGGTCTTGTCGTGCCATGAGGAAGATCTTGGGTTCCGACAATTATCGGTTCCGGGAGGGGGTACTTATTTTTCCTGCCTTTTGTCGGTGTCGAACTTCGAGGATTGATGGTAACTGTGCATCGGCGTTGATCTTGTCGCCCCGAAACTCTTGATGGAGGTAGGCTACTCAAAGTGCTTGCGTTCGGTGTACTCGGTGGCGTGCTAGTATCAACGGCATGCACAGGGATTGATTAACCAGGTCACTGCTTACCACGGCTAGCAAAACAGCTGAAGCCCGTCGTCCACGAAGGGAACCACACCATAGACAAACAAGGCAAGCACGGAGCAGACAGAGGATGACCAAGGTCCGGAGGCCCTGGGAGATGCGCCCGGCTGTGGCTCAAAGATGAGGTGTAGGGCCCGATGGGGGAAAACAGGAGGCGTGACCCGAGGCACAGAGGTCGACGGGGAGGAGGCCCAGCGGCGCTGGCAGGGAGACGACGGAGAGCTCGGGCACGAGGCCGGCGGGCAGGGTTCTGTGGCGGTAGGCTTCCGGCGAGAGGAGGAGAGGGCCCGCTCGGGGGGGGGGGGGCGCTCGGCACGGGGGGGAGAGGCCCGGGGAGGCAGGCGCCGGCGGGGCCTGCTCAGGGGAGGACCACCGGGCGGAGGGCGCTGTCGTGAGCGAGGAGGGAGGAGCGTCGGCCCTGGGGAGAGGGTGGGCGATGGCGGCGACCGGACGAGGAGGGAGACGAGGGGGAAGGCGGAGGGAGAAGAGGCGGTGAGCTCGGGCGGCGGCGGTGCTCGAACGCGGGGCCGGCGAGGCGAGGTTGGATGCGGCAAGCTCGGGGCGAGGAGGCGCGGGTGGAGGGGGTCCCGAGGCGGGGCGTCGTCTGGGATGGTGACCGCGCGGGCGGAGCCTGGCGAATCAGCAGCGGATGGAGGCGATGGACGAGAGGTGGTGGCGGCGGGTGGGCGGAGAGGAAGGATGCGGGAGGAGAGGGCTTGGGAGAGGACGGGAGAGCTTGGCAGTCATGGCGGCAGGTGGGGTCGGGGAGGCGCTATGGTGGGGCCAGGGCGGGTCAGGGGGTGGGGAGGTTTTCGGTGGGGGTGGCGCTGGGCAGAGGGAGAGAGAGGCCAGGTGGGCCAGGGGGTGGCAGGTGGTGGCGTGTGCGTGGTTGGTGTGTTGTGTGTGTGTGTGGCCTGAGAGGAAGAGGGAGAGAGAGGTGAGGTGGCGCGATTAGAGTGGTGGGGGGTTTGGGGAGGGGTGAGGCGGCGACATAGGATAGGTTGGGGTGAGGTGGAGGTAGGGTGGGTAGTTTAGGACTAGGTAGAAAAGGGTTTAGGGTGGACCGTTTATTCTGGGGGTGGTCGTTCGGGTCGAATCGGCCCGTTCGACTGCCCCCACTAAAATAATTTAATATTTTATTTGTTTTAAACGGACCGTTTGCAAACCGATAGCAGACAAAACAAAATAATCCGGAGACCCGGGTTTTGCGTTTGAATAAAGACGGGGCGTTTAGAAAACAAATTAGATTTTCCCGAAAATAGTTTTATGCAAGCACATGAAAGATGATGACGATGCTCAAATGCAATGTGGCATGATGACATGAGCATGCGGTCATGATGATGCAATGCACAAAAACAACGCGATTTTCTAGTAGTGGTTTTGCGGGATGCCACAGTAGTCTTCCTAACTTCTATTCCCATTTTTTGCTCAAAGGTAAGGTCCTTCAAGAACAACATTGCGGTCGCAACGGGGCTCTGGGTGAATATTGTCCGCCCGTATGAACCGGGCTGTGAATATTTATAGGTCAGGGTCTTTACTGAAAAACCACAATACTACACTACAACAATTTGAAGAAATTCGCAAGTGACTCTAATTTGAATTCACTAGTCGTGCTGAGTTTTATATATTTCAATATAACAAATCTGCCAATCCCGAAATTCCCACATTTCATTCTGGTCCAGTGTCCATTCCTGAATGAAAGAAATGAGCTTTTTTCTGCGCCCCTTCACTCACTTCTGAATGACTCCTTTAGCACTCTTTTTTTTTATATAAAAAGAGAAACAGTTTACCTTTACCATACCTTCCAAGCAAGAGTGTTTTATTGCAAGATTAAGTTGTTACTGAACAAAGATCAATTCTCAGGATGAGATCAATTCGGAAGCACTTTTTTCTTATTCTAGCATTTTTCTTAAAATTTAGGACTTTCCAATCTATTTTTATCTTACCTAATTCTATCTACGCCCAAGGGGATAATACCGAAACAGTCCTTTTTTCTGATCATAGAGGAGCCATATGAAGCTAAGGTTTCATGTACGGTTTTGCAATAGTGGTGAGAGCTATGATGTTATTATCGACTATAATTATCTAACAGTTCAAGTACAGTTGATATAGTTGAAGCACAGCCAAAATATGATTTTTTTGGATGGAATCTTTGGCGAGAGGAAAATGCACTCTATTTAGTTTAGTGTGAGCGCAGGCATAGAGCTATGTAAGCAAACCATAGGGGGTCCTCGGTAGACTGCTCTTGTTGCTCTTGTTCATTCCACTGGCGTAGAAGTTATTGAAAACCAAAGTCAAAAAGACCAATTTATGAGGTAGGTCTGAATGTGAGATATCCACATCCACCAGGCGGTTTAGCCTACGTTCCAAATTCTCGAGAAATTAAGGAAGATGAGAAAGGACACAAACCCGGCTCTATAGGTCCATAGGACCCAGTGACGAAGAATAAATGAGGATTGTTGGCGAGGAAGACGTGGCAGTTTTGGCTTAGCCTATGTTAAAAAGTAGGTATCAAGCCATTCCCCACATGATTAGGCTAGAGCCATTGTTCTTGATTGCAAGTAGAGTTCCATGATGGTTTATATTGTTTCGAATTGACATAATAAACTAAGCATGTTCTATCTACGAACACCACCCTAGCTCCCGTGTTGCACAAGCATGTCCGGGTCTTTCCTAGAATTATCTTCAACGGAGAGCCATAGCTTCTGTAATCATTTTCTATAATCGTTGGCATTGGGTGTAGACCCTGTAGGCCATTATCTTGCGGCCACAGATGCACGATCTTTTACTCGACCCACAGGAATAGGAAATAATTTAAGGGTTCCAGACATTGATTCGTTCCCATTCCTTTTCTATTTCTTATGGCATCATTTCATATTTTCTACGAAATCATAGAGTGGTAGAGCGGTAAAATCCTCCCCTTCCTATTGAAGGAACAGGTCTTGGCGAAGACGAGTAATTAGCGGGGGATTTCTCCAAAGAAAAAAACTGCCATCCGACTATAAAATATTGACTATGTAATTGTTCAGTCGAAGACATGCAGGAGGACTATCTCGGCGCCACGCGCTTGCCATTAGGCAGGACCATCATCTCTTCCACACGGGAGACATCGAGGTCTCCACCGTTAGCATCGGTGCACTTGACGACTGTCGGATGCTCACCTCAGAAGCGTTACGTGTTCTCCCTCTCGCTAAATAAACTTTATCAATCCCTTCTACTCCCGCGGGGCGTACCCGTCGCACTTCCGGTGAAACTACAAGGCCATCGACGACGATCCAAGCCAAGAGCAACCATTCAAGATGTGGCATCCCGCAAAACCACTACTAGAAAATCGCGTTGAATTTGTGCATTGCATCATCATCATCATGCATTGTTTGCATAAAACTCGTTGCAGATAAAACTTGTTTTGTTTTCTAAACGCCCCGACTTTGTTCAAACACAAAACCCCGGGTGCTGCCGGATACTTTGTTTGTCTAAAAACTATTTGCAAAAGTTCTTTTCAAATTAAATAAAAGTTTGAATTATGTAGCATCCCAGTTGTCTAACCCCTGTAATGCTACTAGTAATAATAATAAAATGGGCCACTTCCAACATATAATTGTTGCATCATCGTCCTATCATGCTCATGTCATCATGTCCCCTTGCATTTGAGCATCATATAAAACCCTTTCTTGTTTGGTTCTTATCTCATGTGCATGATTAATTGTAGTTGCCTCTTGATATTGTATTTGGTTCTTAATAAATTGTTAAATGCCCAAGTTGAGTTGGGGGCATCTCTCTTTTTGACTCCACCACCTTATCTGTCACCACCTTATAATTCCACCATCCGATAATATGGGCTTGGCATTTTATTGAGCTATCTCTAGCCCATGTTGTTGGTTGGATCCACCCATAATCCTTGCTTGGCCATTGTCCACATTTTGGAATGGAGATGAATAGTGCCATATCAATATCCTTGTTCTCACAAGGATAATTGTGGCATTAATAATTCTGCATGGGCCATGCAATAGCCACCTTTGCCCTAGCATTTGGTTTTTGCTTGTTTCCTAAATGGATCCTTTCCTCTTTGTTTGATCTTGTTTTGTGAGTATCAACCCTAGCCCTCTCCCCTCTAGCTTACCCCATGCACCCACATGTGCTATTGGGCATGCTCCAACCAACCCCTCCCCCTTGGTTCTTGCTAGGCCATTAAATTGGATCATGCATGAACTAGAGTAGAACCCCACCACCATATGGCCATCTTTCTCCCCCCCTCTCCCTCCTTTTTCTTGCTTGAGCTTGTTTAGAGCTTGTGCTTGAAGCATGCTTGAGCAAGTTAGCATCCCCTCCATCTTTCCTTACCTCTCTTAGCAAAGCCCTACTCCCACTCTTGCCATCTATCCTCTAGCTAAACCTAAAACCCTAAGCTACCTTCACCCTCTAATCAACATCACCCTAAAACTAAACCCTAATTTTACATATATCCTAAAATAATTCCTATTCTACATCTACCTCTAAACTAAACCCAAACAAAACCTACCTCCCCTTTTTCTAGCTTGATCCCCCTTACCCCATACCTAGCTCTAAACCAACCTCTCTCCCTCTTCCCTTCTAGCTCCCATACTTGTTCATCTACACTCCAACCCAGCTCGCCCTAGCCCCCTGTCATGCAGGCCCCATCCCAGCGACCCCCTAGCTGCCCCCACACGGCATGGCACCCCTCAACCTAGCCCTAGCCCGACCATCCCCCCTCCCCTCTTTTCCTCTTACGCCAGCCTACCCCTGCTGCCTCCCTAGGCGCCCCTACCCTGCAGTCCCCTCTCCCTTTCCAGCTCTACCACGCCACTGGCCCCCCCATCGCAAGACGTGAGCAGGGGTGACCAGCGCCACCCCGCAGCTAACCCTCCCCACGCTAGCCTCTTTCCCCACAGCGTTCTTATCCCCACCTCCTCTCTGCCTCGCCCAGGACCCCCAGATCTACCCCGCAAGAGCCTGCCTCTCCCCCTTTCTTCCCCTTCGCCACCGGCGCGCCACCGCCAGTCTACCACCGCCCAGTCGCTCTAGCCGGAGAAGGGTGCTGCGAGGTTGTCGAGGAAGACCAGGCCACTCCCCGGCATCGTCGGACCCGGCGAGGAGAGCGCACCAGAGGCGCCAGACCTGAGCACGGCGCAACCCCTAGCTACGGCCGCCGTCAGCCTCGCCGTGGATCGCGACCACCCCTGCCCGTACCGAGCACGCCAGCACGCCCGCGGTGAGCCCACGACCCTCCCTGACAACCCCCTGTCCTCGGTCGCTTCCTGGATGCTCAGTTCGTTTTCGGCGCCCGCGGTCGCGTGGCGGCAGTCTGCAAGCTCCAGCGCCACACCTACCTAGCCGCCTAGCCTCTTCCTATCACCAACCCGAGCCGAGCCGCCTTGTGGCAAGCCAGCAGCGCCTTGCGTGGTTGAACCTCCGCCCGCCTTGCGCGCCGCAGCGCTGCGCTTCGGTTCAGTTAGGTTGAGGAAGATCCACGGTCGCGGTCTGTTCTTTTGCATAACCCCGCCAGTTCTTTTGCTCAACCGCGGTCCCAGGGCCCCACATCGATGTGCTGGTAATTTTACAAAAGGCTCTGATCTTTGCAACCATCAACCGCGGTCAGATCTTGCTCGGACAATGGCGTGTGGGCGAAAACCTGGCCCACATGCGCGACTCAGGCTGGGCTGTGTAGAAAAGCGTTCAGGCAGTTCGAATTCAAATTTTGTTAAATAAATTCAAAATTCCAAATTCAAATTCAGTTTTTAATAACTTTCACATACTATTTCCAAATTTGACAAATAATATATGTTTGGATATCAGCAAGATGAGGGGAATTCAAATATGCCATCTAATTTGACTTTTGCACAAGTAAAATTCCAAGTTATGTTAATTACATCAAATGCCACTGGATTTTCATTAATTCATAACTTTTGTTTGGTAAATCCAAATTGAGCAAATGAGTAGTCCAAATTGATCAGCTCGACGAGACCTTTCTGTTTATGCTATCCATGACTTCAATTGCAGCATGCATCATATAACTATATAATGAATAACAACTGTTATGGCAACAAATGTGATTCTAAAACCAACTAAATGTTATATTCTTGTTCCCCACACCTCACCCATGCCATGCTACTTTACTTGCCATGTAAATTGTGCATCATTCATCATGGCATGATTGTTTGTAGCGCATCTTATTCATATGCTTGTGCTCTATATTCATGTTGGCCTTGTTTGTTTGGTTTTCTCGGATGAACCTTTGGCGGGGTTGTATCAAGAGAACCAGGAGCACTACCGATCGTCCCTTGCTTCAACAGAGATACAGGCAAGCACTACCACATGCTCGCATACATACGATACCTATTGCCTCTATCTTATTCTTGCATCATTGAGTCGCGATTGCATTAAATTGAATCCCAAGTATGCATAGCCTTTACTTTTAAACCCCACCAAGCTTGTTTCCTCCACCCCATGAGCCACTACTATAGGAGTTGTTTGAGCCATGCGAGTCGTAGAAACGACATGTGTAGGGTTTGTGAGAGTCGATGAATAACGAGGTACTTAAACAACTTAACTTAGTAGTTACGGGATAACTAAAGAAAGTGGCACGGTGAGCAATATCTGCTATTTGGTTTTCCTGCTCACTTGTGTCGTAAGACCCCGAGTACTTGATTCCTGTTCCTTGATTTATCGCTATCCACATCCGGAGGTATATGGGACCCCACGGACGAGCTTGATTCCGTCTTATTTCTTGGGGCCACAAACTAGTTTGAGGTTTTATTTACGATCTGTACTTATGCCATGTTTTACCGCTTTATTTACGATTGTGCGAGTCTTGCTTTGTCTTTGTTTAGGATCGGACCACGATTTCGCGGTGTCGACAAGCCCGTTTGGGGTTCCCGATCGTTCTGACCGTCGCCAAACCTTGAGGCCGTCTCGGGCTTGCTTACTCCGTTCTTGGATTCTACTTAAGGGTGGCCCTGAAATATTTCGAATCTTGTGATTGTTCGATCGTGAAAGCCTCGTTGGGTTTTGATTTGGTTTTTAGGGTTGATCGGCGTGTGTTGCTATTGGTGCACCCGGCGGGTAAAACTTTCGAAAGCCGTGTCCGGATATGGACGACTTGGACAGTTTCTTGATAATAGACAAGCATAACTAAAGTACCGCTTTTAATATGACTAAAGTAACTTGACTAGTAAATAGCAATACTCATGGAATGGTTAATAAAATTGCCAGCGGATGGGGGTTGTTCGTCCGCTTCCTTGTTGGTAGCGAGGAGGAGGATGGATCGGATGAGATTACCATTATAATTGTTGTACTTAAATTCACGGACATCCGTCTATCATTGGTTAGGCGGATGGTTAGTGTTATCTGTAGAATTGCTAGGGTTTATCTTTTGCTTTGCAATTCGTCACCCAGTTGTGTCCCCTTTAGAGGCATTAAGACTTCTGAGTACCCTTAGGGTCTCACACGATAAATTCTTGATTCAGATGAGCGGTACCTTCTCGGGACGGATCTTTGGGTGGAAGAAGCCGATGATGTGGGCAGCGATCGTATGGTGTAGAGATTAGGAGCAGGGGATCCGTGAGACCTGTAGTTGGGATGTGCTTATTCTCTATGGCATCTTATGCCGATTTGCTTCTTATCCGTACCGGATTACATTTGCCGCTTCCGCATGATACTCGATGTGTGTTGTATGAGGAGTTATCCTAAAATATAGTTATCTAGGTTATTTGAATCTTGCCGTATGGCGTTGGTATATTTTCTTTCTTTCTAGATGGGATGGCTGATGTACTCTTGTATGGTGGCTTGCGTACATACCCACTTGTGTCGTAGTTGATCCCTTCGCTGCCGACTACCGTCTGAGGTCTCGTTGAGAGGTTAGCGGTTGGGACGTCTGAAAGGACTACCGGTGAGTGGCTTTTGGGGCCCAGTACTATTTCAACCGCTATCTCTCATCGGGCTTGTATCTAGGGCGTAGTTCACGAGGTAGTTACAATTGGTATCGAGCCATCCCGACCTTGAGGTTTCAGCCAAGCGGTCGTTGTCGATCTAGCAAATATTTTGGTAGTTATGTATATTAGGGAAAAACAAAAGCGAGAGTAGGAATGCTTCATTTTCTTCTTACCCTCCACCCACCCTTTTACGGTAAGGAAGTGCAGCGTTTTCAATCCTCTTCTCAAAGTTCAAACTAGGATTCACGTGTTACGGGTTTCCGTAGTACCATAGGATGTGTGTGTGTGTGTGTAGTCCTTTGTCTATCTGTTGCATCAAGTTGTTATCTTATACGCCTTTGGTTATCAAGCTGTTGGTACATTCCATACCGGAGCTTTTGTAAACCGATGCAATCTATCTTCCTTTTGTATCCGCTATCTTGTTTGGGGTGTTCGTTTACGTAGTACCAATCTTTAGGTTTAAATCGTGAGAAGAAGGGGTTAGGATATGTGTTCCACTTGTTCATGTCTTGAGTAATGATTTGAGTGCGGGATGGAGTCGCGACCATACCACTACTTGTATCATTCTTTTGTATATTGAATCGGTAGAGTCACTAATCTTGATTCGTTAAGTAATTTTGCATCTATTGGTATTTTAATGCGAAATTTGTGGAAAATTTTTCTTTGATATGTTGTGTACCACACTCCTTTTGATCGTGTGAGATATGCTTAATATCTTTTAGGTGCTATGAACTTTGTTGATATTTTTATATCATCTCGATAAATTGTATCCTTTAATCTTGGTTAATTCCATCTTGGTACTATTTTGGATTATTATCAGCTTCCATTATAATCTTGACTTGAGTTTACATCAATGAGGATGGCTCCCCATGGGATGAGGAGGATATTCCTCCGGAACTGGGCTCAGCGCTGTCAAGCATTGCAAATGCTTTGGCAGCCATGCAAGAGAACCAGCTGCGCTTTGAGGAGAGCGTCCGAAGGAACGAGTTCACTCCACTTCCTCCACCTCCCAAGCGTGGCGACATCAAGAGCTTCCTCAAGTTCAATCCTCGGCAGTTTGATGTGTCTGACCGTCCTCTTGATGCGGATGATTGGTTGCGAGAGATCTCAAGGTTGCTCGAGACTGCTGATGTTCCAGAACAGGAGTGGGTAAAGTGTGCTACTCACCTTCTCAAGGGAGATGCAGCTCTATGGTGGGAAAACTACTTGAAGGCAAGTTGCACCGGGTTCCAGCCTACTTGGGAGAGGTTCACTGCAGCTTTCAAAGAACAGTTTCTCTCAGCGATTGTGATGGAAAGGATGAAGGATGCTTTCCTCAACCTGAAGCAGGGGAATGATAACGTCAACACCTACATCAGGAACTTCATGAACTTGTCTCGCTATGGTGGTGACGAGGTATCTGATGACAAAAAGAAGCAGAAAAGGTTCAGGCAAGGGCTCAATGCGTCGATCAAGTATGCAATCACGCATGCAAGACCGGCAACCTTCCTGGAACTGCAGCATATGGCACTACAAGAGGAGGCTAGTAGGCGGATGTTCGAGGTCAAGAAACACAGAGGATGCATCAAGCTCGGCAATGGCAACTCCTTCTAAGCGGCGTGTACGGGTTCCTAACACCCCACCGTCGCTCCGGCTCCACCAAGACCTGCGAGCTTCACGTCAAGGCCATCAAACTTCACCGCTGCGGCTCGGGGCTACAACAACCCTTACCTGGGCGCTGGCGGAGTCCAGCTACTCTGCTCCACGTCCGGTGGTGCACCTTTACGTGTGGAGATCTGGACATCCCACTAGAACTGCCATTGAAGAACAAAGCTCTCCTCAACCCCGCCAAGATCTGCAACAAGCTCTCCCTCGGTTCGTGCACCGCCTCGGGCTCTCAACATCAACACTAAGCCGGGTCTGCGGTTGTTCGAGCTAGCTGCGTCAACGCCTCTCAAGTGAGCTCCTTTTGGGTCGTCATGGGTATGCTTCGATTAACTCGGTCCTGCGAGTTCTCTTTGATTACGGTGCATCGCATTCGTTTGTGTCTCGCAAGTTTGCATGTGAGAGTGAGTTAGCCATGGTTCCTCTCAAAAAGCGGTTAATGGTTCTTTCTCCTGGGGCAAACATGAGGGCTGAGTATATCAGTCATGGCAATCAGATTGAGATTGGTGGTTTCTTCCTTCTTGGCTTCTTTGATTGTTACGGCGATTCGACATTGATGTCATCTTGGGCATGGATTGGTTGACAAATGCAGCTGTGATTGATTGTCTTTGAGCTCGGTGTCTCTGAAGATTAGGAAGGCCATGTAGTCTTTTCTCCAAGTCGACTCATCTTTGTCGGCTCTATTCCTTGGCTGCTCGAATAATGATGCTATGGAAGCTATTGAGGTGTACCAGTGGTGTGAGTTCCGGATGTCTTTCACGAAGAGTTGCGGTATGCCTCACGATCGCGAGGTTGAATTCGTGATTGAGCTTGAACTGGGCGGCTCCTATCTCCAAGAGGCCATACAAAATGGGTCCTTCAAGTTGGCTGAACTCAAGCGACAACTTGATGAACAAGAGAAGTTGGGTTTCATTCAACACGGCACTTCTTCTTGGGGTAGCCCAACAATCTTTGTGAAGAAGCGTGTGAACCGATAGGCTATGTGTTGATTATCGGGCTCTCAATGCTAAAACCATCAAGAACAAATATCCTCTCCCTCGGATAAATGATCTATTTGATCAGCTAGCGGGGCTGTGGTGTTCTCTAAGCTGGACTTGAGAAGTGGTTATCACCAAATCAAGATTCAAAAGATGTGCCCAAAACAGCTTTCACCACTCGCTATGGCTGTATGAGTACACGGTCATGTCTTCCGGTCTCCTGCGCACACCTACCTTCTCGAGGCTGATGAACTCCGTTTTCATGGAGTATCTTGACAAGTTTGTGGTGGTATATCTGGATGACATTCTGGTCTATTCCAAGTCTAAGGAGGAGCATGAAGAGCACCTGCGGTGTGTCCTGAACAAGCTTCGTGAGAACCGCTTGTATGCAAAATTCTCTAAGTGTGAGTTTTGGCTTCCTGAAGTAACCTATCTGGGCCATGTCATCTCTGCCAAGGGCATTGCAGTTAACCCGGAAACCGTGAAGACAATAGTTGAATGGCTTCCTCCTGTGAATGTCAAGGAAGTGCGGAGTTTCCTCGGCTTGGCTAGCTATTGTCGTCGTTTTGTGCAGAACTTCTCGAAGATAGCAAAGCCTCTTACCGATCTCCTCAAGAAAGGCAAGAAGTACCTGTGGACTCCTGCTTGTCAAGAAAGCTTTGAGACACTCAAAGAGAAGCTCACTTCCACACGGTCTTGGTTCCTCGGATACATCTAAGCCTTTCGGATATTCTGCGATGCCTCTTTGCAAGGATTAGTGCGGTCCTTATGCAAGAGAGACGGTGGTTGCTTATGCCTCTCGTCGATTGAAGGCGCATGAGGTCGACTATCCCACACATGACCTTGAGCTAGCGGATGGTCTTTGCTTTGAAGCTGTGGAGGCACTACTTGCTTTGGGTAACGTTGTGAGATCTTCTCGGACCACAAGAGTTTGAAGTACATCTTCACTCGGCTGATCTCAATCTTGACAAAGGAGATGGATTGAAGCCATCAATGACTTGATGTGACCATCAACTACACTCCGAGCAAAGCAAGCGTCATGGCGGATGGGCTTAGCGTAAAAGCTTATGTCAACAACCTCATGGTGGAAGAAGCGGCCTCTCTTATGCGAGAATTCCGTCGGCTCAACACGGAGATTGTGGAACAAGGGCATCTTGAACCTTACTACTCCTCTCTTGGAAGAACAAATTCGTTCTCGTCGACTTGGTGATCCGCACTAGGAAGCTCATCTCTAATCTTGGCACTCAAATATGAATCCTTCCATGTTGATGATCGAGGCACGCTCTTCTTTGATCACGGATGTTTGTTCCAAACTATCGGATCGAGAGATCAATTGCTAAAGGAGGCACATGATTCGGTTCTTTCTATCCATCTGGCACAAAGATGTACATGGACTTGAAAACACAATCTTGGTGGCACAGGTTGAAAAGGTATTGTGCAAGTATGTCTCGAGAATGTGATGTGCGCTTGAGTCAAGCATCCATCGAAACCATTTGGTCTTCTACAGACCATTGAAACCTCCGGAATGGAAATGGGAGAAAGTAGAGATGGACTTCATCTTTGGCTTTCCAAAAGGTCGCGAAGAACAACAATGCAATCTTTGTTGTCATCGGCGAGGCTTTCTAAAGTGGCTCACTTCTTCGATCAAAGAAACAATTTACGGAATTGATTGGCTGAGCTCTATATCAACAGGATTGTCTCTTTGTATGGGGTTCCATGAAATCAGTTCGGACCGTGGGAGCATCTTCACCTCAAAGTTTGGGAGAGTTTCCAAAAGCTTTGGGAACAAAGTTGAACTTGACCTTTGCTTACCACCCTCGATCTCAAGGACAAGTGGAAAGAATCAATCAGTTCTGGAGGATATGCTTGAGCTTCGTCATCTCTTTTGGCATGAAGTGGGAGGAATGTCTTCCATATGCTGAATTCTCCTACAACAGACTTCGGAAGAGTGCGAAGATGGCACCATTCGAGGCTCTCTATGGTATAAGTCAGAACTCGATTGGTTGGTCGGTGCGGGAGAAAGAATCTGGTTTACGACATTGTGACTCGAGGAGAAGGTGCACATCATTACGGAGAACTGAAAATTGCTCAAAGTCGTCGAAGAAACAACTATGACGAAGCACGAGATATGGTATATGCCTGGTGATCTAAATCTACCGTGTCACTCCCATGAGAGGAACACACCTTGGTATCAAAGGAAAGTTGGCTCCTAGATACATCGGTCCTTTCAAGATCGTGGTACAAGAGGAGAAGTTGCTTATGCCTTTGAGCTTAGGAAAAACTCAAAGTCCATGATGTTTTCCACATCTCTCGGCTCAAGAAGTGCTTCAAAGACCCGGCAAGACCGTGGATCATGAACTAATAGACCTCCAAGAAGATCTCTCTTATCAAGAACACCCCACCAAAATCCTTGAGACCCATGAGCGAAGGACTGCACAACAGTCCATCAAGTTTTGCAAGGTGCGATGGTCACACCATACATTGATGAAGCAACATGGGGCGTGAGATGAACTCCGTGCCAACCATCCTTCTCTCTTTGTGTCTTCTTCTTCTTCCTAGAATCTCGGGCGAGATTCTGTTTAATCAGGGGAGAGTTGTAGCATCCAGTTGTCTAACCCCTGTAATGCTACTAGTAATAATAATAAAATGGGCCACTTCCAACATATAATTATTGCATCATCATCATATCATGCTCATGTCATCATGTCCCCTTGCATTTGAGCATCATATAAAACCTTTTGTTTGTTTGGTTCTTATCTCATGTGCATGATTAATTGTAGTTGCCTCTTGATATTGTATTTGGTTCTTAATAAATTGTTAAATGCCCAAGTTGAGTTGGGGGCATCTCTCTTTTTGACTCCACCACCTTATCTGTCACCACCTTATAATTCCACCATCCGATAATATGGGCTTGGCATTTTATTGAGTTATCTCTAGCCCATGTTGTTGGTTGGATCCACCCATAATCCTTGCTTGGCCATTGTCCACATTTTGGAATGGAGATGAATAGTGCCATATCAATATCCTTGTTCTCACAAGGATAATTGTGGCATTAATAATTCTGCATGGGCCATACAATAGCCACCTTGCCCTAGCATTTGGTTTTGCTTGTTTCCTAAATGGATCCTTTCCTCTTTGTTTGATCTTGTTTTGTGAGTATCAACCTAGCCCTCTCCTCTAGCTTACATGCACCCACATGTGCTATTGGGCATGCTCAACCCCTCCCCTTGGTTCTTGCTAGGCCATTAAATTGGATCATGCATGAACTGAGTAGAACCCCACCACCATATGGCCATCTTTCTCCCCCTCTCCCTCCTTTTTCTTGCTTGAGCTTGTTTAGAGCTTGTGCTTGAAGCATGCTTGAGCAAGTTAGCATCCTCCATCTTTCCTTACCTCTCTTAGCAAGCCCTACTCCCTCTTGCCATCTATCCTCTAGCTAAACCTAAAACCCTAAGCTACCTTCACCCTCTAATCAACATCACCCTAAAACTAAACCCTAATTCTACATATATCCTAAAATAATTCCTATTCTACATCTACCTCTAAACTAAACCCAAACAAAACCTACCTCCCCTTTTTCTAGCTTGATCCCCCTTACCCCATACCTAGCTCTAAACCCACCTCTCTCCCTCTTCCCTTCTAGCTCCCATACTTGTTCATCTACACTCCAACCCAGCTCGCCCTAGCCCCCTGTCATGCAGGCCCCATCCCAGCGACCCCCTAGCTGCCCCCACACGGCATGGCACCCCTCAACCTAGCCCTAGCCCGACCATCCCCCCTCTTTTCCTCTTACGCCAGCCCTACCCCACTGCCTGCCTCCCTAGGCCCCTACCCCACACGGTCCCCTCTCCCTTTCCGGCTCTACCACGCCATCCTGGCCCCCATGCTGCCACGTGAGCAGGAGGTGACCAGCGCCACCCAGCTAACCCCTCCCCACGCTAGCCTCTTTCCCCCCGGCGTTCTTATCCCCACCTCCTCTCTGCCTGCCGGGACCCCAGATCTACCCGCAGGCTGCCTCTCCCCTTTCTTCCCGCCTTGCCACGCCCTTGATCTACCACCGATCGCTCTAGCAGAAGAAAGTCTGCGAGGTTGTCGAGGAAGACCAGGCCACTCCCGGCATCGTCAGTACCCCGGGAGGAGGCACCGCAGGCGCCAGGACGAGCACGCCGGCGCAAACCCTAGCTACGGCCGCCCGTCGGCCTCGCCGTGGATCGCGACCACCCTGCCCGTACCGAAACACGCCCGGCCGCGGTGAGCCCGACCCTCCACGGCAACCCCTGTCCTCGGTCGCTTCTGGATGCTGATTCGTTTCGGCGCCCTCGATGCGCCCGGCGGCGGCAGTGCCTGCAAGCTCCAGCGCGCCACACCCTAGCCGCCCTAGCCTCTTCCTATCACCAACCCGAGCCCGCCGCCGCGTATAGCGGCCCCGCTAGCGCCGGTTCAATTCCCCAGCGCGCAGCGCTCGCGCCAGACAGACCTACCTTCAGTTAGAGTTCGAGGAAGATCCACGGTCTGTGATCTGTTCTTTCGCGCATAACCCCACAGTTCTTTTTGCTCAACCCGCGGTCCCCAGGGCCCCAACCGATGTGTTGGTAATTTTACAAAAGGCTCTGATCTTTGCAACCATCGACCCCTTGGTCAGATCTTGCTTTCGAGTATTTGGCGTGTGGGCGAAAACCCTGGCCCACATCTGCGACTCAGGCTCAGAGCAGAGCTGTGTGAAAAGCGTTCGGAAGCAGTTCAATTCAAATTTTGTTAAATAAATTCAAAATTCCAAATTCAAATTAGGTTTTAATAACTTTCATACTATTTCCAAATTTGACAAATAATATATGTTTGGATATCAGCAAGATGAGGGGAATTCAAATATGCCATCTAATTTGACTTTTGCACAAGTAAAATTCCAAGTTATGTTAATTACATCAAATGCCACTGGATTTTCATTAATTCATAACTTTTGTTTGGTAAATCCAAATTGAGCAAATGAGTAGTCCAAATTGATCAGCTCGACGAGACCTTTCTGTTTATGCTATCCATGACTTCAATTGCAGCATGCATCATATAACTATATAATGAATAACAACTATTATGGCAACAAATGTGATTCTAAAACCAACTAAATGTTATATTCTTGTTCCCCACACCTCACCCATTCCATGCTACTTTACTTGCCATGTAAATTGTGCATCATTCATCATGGCATGATTGTTTGCTTGACGCATCTTATTCATATGCTTGTGCTCTATATTCATGTTGGCCTTGTTTGTTTGGTTTTTCTCGGATAGACCTTTGGCGGGGTTGTATCAAGAGAACCAGAGCACTACCGATCTAGTCCCTTGCTTCCATGAGATACCAGGCAAGCACTACCACATGCTCGCATACATACAGTACCTATTGCCTCTATCTTATTCTTGCATCATTGAGTGTGATTGCATTAAATTGAATCCCAAGTATGCATTGCCTTTACTTTAAACCCCACCAAGCTTGTTTCCTCCACCCATGAGCCACTACTATGGGAGTTGTTTGAGCCATGCGAGTCGTGAAACGACATGTGTAGGGTTTGAGTCGATGAATGAGGGTACTTAAACAACTTAACACAGTAGTTCTGGGATAACTAAAGAAAGTGGCACGGTGAGCAATATACGCTATTTGGTTTTCCTGCTCACTTGTGTCCCGTAAGACCAAGTACTTGATTCCTGTTCCTTGATTTATCGCTATCCACATCCAGGAGGTATATGGGACCCCCTGGACGAGCTTGATTAGTCTTATTTCTTGGGGCCTACAAACTAGTTTGAGGTTTTATTTACGATCCGTACTTATGCCATGTTTTACCTTTATTTACGATTGTGCGAGGCGCACTGTGTCTTGTTAGGATCGGACCACGATTTGTGGTGTCGACAAGCCCCGTTTGGGGTTCGATCGTTCGCCGTCCCGCCAAACCTTGAGGCGTCTCGGGCTTGCTTACTCGTTGCGGATTCTACTTAGGGTGGCCCCGAAATATTTCTGAATCTTGTGATTGTTTAGTCGTGATAGCCTCGTTGGGTTTTGATTTGGTTTCGAGGTTGATCGGCGTGTGTTGCTATTGGTGCACCCGGCGGGTAAAACTTTGAAAGCCGTGTCATGGATATGGGCGACTTGGAGCACAGTTTCTTGATCATAGACAAGCATAACTAAAGTACCGCTTTTAATGACTAAAGTAACTTGACTAGTAAATGGCAATACTCATGGAATGGCTAATAAAATTGCCAGCGGATGGGGGTTGTTCGTCCGCTTCCTTGTTGGTAAGCGGGAGGAGGATGGATCGGATGAGATTACCATTATAAGCATTGTACTTAAATTCACGGACATCGTCTATCATTGGTTAGGCGGATGGTTAGCGTTATCTGTAGAATTGCTAGGGTTTATCTTTTGCAATTCGTCACCCAGGTTGTGTCCTTTAGAGGCATTAAGACTTCTTGAGTACCCTTAGGGTCTCACGATAAATTCTTGATTCAGATGAGCAGGTACCTTCTCGGAACGGATCTTTGGGTGGAAGAAGCCGATGATGTGGCAGCGATCGTATGGTGTAGAGATTCCGGGAACGGGGATCCGTGAGACCTGTAGTTGGGATGTGCTTATTTTCTATGGCATCTTATGCCGATTTGCTTCTTATCCGTACTCGGATTCTGTTTGCCGCTTCCGCATGATACTCTGATGTGTGTTGTATGAGGAGTTATCCTAAAATATAGTTATCCAGGTCATTTGAATCTTGCCGTATGGCGTTGGTATATTTTCTTTCTTTCTAGATGGGATGGCTGTGATGTACTCTTGTATGGTGGCTTGCGTACATACCCACTTGTGTCGTAGTTGATCCCGCCTGCCGACTCGCGCCCGTCAGGTCCCGTTGAGAGGTTAGTGGTTGGAGACGTCTGAAAGGACTACCGGTGAGTGGCTTTGGGGCCCCACCGTACTATTTCAACGCTATCTCTCATCGAGGCTTGTATCTGGG
>CP125978.1:427129526-427371079 GCA_030063025.1 Avena longiglumis
TAAACATTTTACATACATATTCTATTCACCCTTATCATGACGACATTCATGATCAAGCTACTGTAGCTTATAAAGGCGAATCGTGAGTATAACATTAATTTCCAAAACCCTTTTGGATGATTAGGATGTCTAGCATCTCCAACCTTCGTAAATTATCATCCAATATGAGAACATATATTATACTCTATCATATTGCAACCAAAAAATTGTTTCAGATATCGTTATACCTGCCACACATGATGGTTTCTGAAACAATTCTTTCAGCTCCTAGATAAACTTGATATTAAAAAAATCAAGTATCATGGAGGCAAACATGATACTTAAGATACTAACACTGGAATTGTTACTCTCGATTTAATACCAACTATTAAATTTCACGGAGTAAATAGAGTTTGCAATAGGACTTAAACTTTAGATTGACACTCAACACAATACGTTACCAGTTCGTAAACTATATATCCAGAATTCTATAGTTCTATTATCTTAATTACAACTAAGCATAAGGTGGTGAACGAATGCCAATAACTACAAGAAATTATGCAAATTCACTTTGATTTAATTTATGATAAATTGAGTTCTACTAATCCAAATTAGAAATGAACTCCCACTCAAAAACGACATCCCTCGTGTCTTTTTGGTGATTACATGAACCAAATCCACTACACCAAGTCCGATCATCACGTGAGTCGGTGTAGCTTCAAAGGCGAGCATCCATATGGTCATCATATCAAAACATATGACTCATGCTTAACCTTTCGGTCCGTGTTCCAAGGCCATGTCTGTACATGCTAGGCTCGCCAAGTAAGAATCTTAGTATTCGTGTGTAATCGCTTACACCGAGATATGCTCGGATTCAAGTACACCCGATCATCACGTGATGTCTTGAAGCGGCAAACATTGTTGGTGCATACTTAAGGAAGAACACATTCTTATCTTGATATCTAAATGAGGGATCATCTTATTATGCTAATAAAACGCCAAACAAGCAATATAAGATGCAATCAAACATCACATGTTTATAAGTGGAATGATATGGTTCCCGCATATGATCTCTATCATGTGCACCGTGGTATGATCACTATCATACCTCTATGTGTAAGTCCAAGGTCTATGGAGATTACACGTTATGTGTGTTGTAAGAGTATCATCTCATACTTCTACTTACAACATCACCATATCATAACACTAGCCAAAGAACAATCTAAACTAGACGCCTCTAATTTATCCATTGCAAATTTTACGTGGCTTAGGGCTTTCAAGATAGAACCGTTTACCTACGAACATGAACCACAACGAGGATAAACAAATTGTTGAGAACTGTTGCAAATTAGATATTGACTATAGTAGGAGAGACACACGCTAGCCACTTATGCAAACTAGTTGCATGTCAAGCGTGGAACAGTCTCATGTGCGAGGACATGTAAAGTTTGTCCGCCGCTTCATCCCACTATGCCACCAATATCCAAAGTACAACTAAGAAGCAATAAATGATCATCATCGCCACATACTCATATGTGTACTACCCGTGCAAAGCATCTACGCATAGATCCGGCTCTGATACCACTGTAGGGTTCGCAGCATAGAAAACAAAAGTTTTCCTACGATGGGAACAACTATGTACCAAGATCTATCTACTAGATACAAACAACGGGCGGATGTATATCCATAGAGAACATACCCTTGAAGACCGACAAAGCTTAACGAGTCCAAACTCATGGTTGATGTAGACGATCACTTGCCGATCTCAAGATCGAGAGGAAGTCCTAGCGCCAAGAAAAACAGCATCCGCTTTCGCACACACGTTCGAGGAACCGAGCAACCTCCGCCTCCTCTCTCTAGCGATGCAGCGGAATCACAACTCTTTCTTGCCGAATAGCCACCGGGAACATGTATCTCGCTAGTCCGAGACCATGGGGAATAAATTCTAGAGGGGGAGAGAGATCCTTCACGAGGAGGTGTGGTGTGAGAGGAGGAGAGGGGGGCCTTTTATAGGGGAGAGGGGGGGCACCCAAGGGGCATGGCGCCCAGCCATGGGGCTGCCCCCACCTCTTCCACATTCATGTGGGTGGAGCTCCCACTCAAAATGAAAAGCCTCCACTCAAAAATCCACTCACATGCATTAAATTTCCACCAAATTTAATGCAAGCTCTCATTTAAATAAAACTCTTTTATTTATTTATTCAGAATTTTGTTAATTACTTTAATTAACAAAAATTCACATAAAACCCCTTGCTAGTATTCCATTTCACATGCGTAACCGGCCAGCAATTTCAACCCAAAAGCTTGATTGTCTAGTGAAATAAATTCCTGCGCTTTCCTTTTCTTTTCGGCATGAAACTTTTGCTCCAATTGGATGTCGGTTTCTCTTAAGTTTGTCACCCTACAGTTCGCGAATAATGTGGACATGATCGAGACCCCTCTCAGATCAATAATCGAGCGGGATCCGAGACCCATCTTGACTCCCACACATTCAACGATGACTTTCTTGTGATCGTTAACCTTTTACGCTAGTATCTTAATCCTTTTGTTTCATGATATATTACATGTCCAAGATTCGATCATCGGTATCTCCATACCTAGTTTGGTCTCGGGACCGACATGCACTCTTTTCTCGTTCCCGTGATATAACATTCTAGTGATCAAATCACTTGCTTGCAAGCTAACCAATGTGATATCACCGAGAGGGCCCAGAGTATATCTATCCGTCATCGGGATGAACAAATTCCACTCTCGATCCATGGGCCTCAACATAACACTTTAGTAGTTCTTAATCCATCTTTATAATCACCCTGTTACGGTGTGACGTTTGATGTTATCAAGAAACTCTTCCGGTGTTAGTGATTGACATGATCTCATGGTCTAAGGATTAGGATCACTTCGTAAGATGTTATAGCAATATAAACTCAATGACTTTGATCGTAATGCTATACTTCGGATGAATGTTCATCACACCATTACACTAATGTTGTGACCACGTTATTAACAACATCCAATGTCCATGATCAGGAAACCTATGATCATCTTGTTAATCAACGAGCTAGTTTATAAGAGAGGCATAACTAGGAACTTTCTTTTGTTTATTAGACACACATGTATTAACGTTTCCGTATTAATACAATTATAGAATGTAAAATAAACATTTATCATAAAAAGGAATACGATAATAACCACTTTATTATTGCCTCTCGGGCATATTCCCTTCACGTGCTATATTTGGTTAAGAGTTAACCTAGTAAAGGGATTCCGAATCACAGTATCGAGAAAGGGAGGTCAGCTTGGAGCTTGACCAAATATCGTGAGGCAAAGGGAAAGACATGTACTAAACCTTGTGATGGTTCGTCCGATATGATCTTTGTATGTGTTTAGGAGTTGGCACGTCTTGCTAGAGGCCGTTACCAACTATTGACAGAATAAGTGTATTCGTGTCATGTCTATACGTATATGAACCTATAGGGTCACACACACTTAAGGGGCTGGAAGTCTAATGAGGATTAGATCCGAATTGAACCAGGCTTAGGGTTCTAATGGGTTGCTAATGTAGAAGCCCACTAGGGACGCCTATGTAAGAGAGGGTGGGGCGAGCTGACCAGGGTTAGACCACTCCAGCCAGCCGCCACTCCTCACGTCTGTGTCACGCGCGCGGACCTAGCAGTCCAGCGTCTGATGCTTCCACCCTGTACGTGTGGATAGAACAAAGAGTCGTAGATTGTCTGCACTGCCTCAACGCGCTTCATCAAGTTCTGCAACTGCGCGTCTAGTGGTAATCCCGTGATCTATGATAACAGTAATCCTGGTTTACGCGGTAGAAAATTTTGATTTGCGCCAGTGTAGCCTACCCGTATCCCTTCAGTGGTATCAGAGCCGATGGTGTTCAGTTATAGGTTCGGGATGTTTGCATATGGTGATATGCAGATTGATATGAATGATGTGTTCGTTTGTATTGTGGTGGTTCAGGATTGATCTATGATCTTGCTTTCCATGATCGTGATTCTGAGGTTGTCGAACGACTTACCCCTACCGGCCGGCTTCCGCCATCGGGGTAGACAGTGACACATAAATCCTGTTGAATCACGCGAAGATCAATATGATTGATCGAATTGGAACCTAGATCTAAAATCGATGTACCGTGATCAAAGGAGTTTGATTGAATCGGAAAAAGAGTCGGTTTATGGTAAATTTGTTTTGCCAATCAAAATCCTTCAATAAAATCGTGTAGATTAGGTCTCTCATTTTTCACAGTTTTCCGGGCGTATGGCCCATATATGTATGTGATGCATGTATGAAATTTATCATGACCTGCGTGTCGTGAGTAGGGTAACACGGCTGGAGCCATAAGTGTTTCCAATTATTGTAATGGCCTGCATGCCAACTTGTGATGATCTCAATTCTATGTAATTTTGATTACTAGCTGTTAGGTGTAATATCTTGTATTAGTTCTTGGAGGACTCATCACTTGGAGGATGGCTCACATGGAACATGAAGATGGAGATCATCATGGTGGACAGGTTCTATGGCGATGGAGATCACCATGAGAAAATGGGCCATACCGTGTCACATTTATGTGAATGCATTCTTATGCGTTTTACTACTATGCATGCTTAGATGATAGAAGTAGAACGATCCCTCACAAAGTTTAAGTTAAACCATGCCCTCCTAACCAAACCTTGCACCAACCTATGCCCTGTACAATTGTTGGTGGGCCTATGAAATTAGGGTGCCACGGTTTTCCTTGGCTGGATGGGTTTGTATCAGATACCTACATGCATAAGGGTTGGTGAGCTTGACAAGGTCATCTTAACAGTTAAGGACCTTGGGGCATAAAGGTTGAGCGCCTAGTTTTGACATAGAGATGTCACCCAACAACAAGAGTCATATGTGATATGATTAGCAAGTGTTGCTTACCGATTTACCTTGTCTAGCAGTGATGCTAAAGCTCACTAGTCGACTTGTTAATTGTGGATATTGAATCACTTAGTATCAATAGAGGGATATTGATTTAAGTGGGAGTATATGATATTAAATTGTTTCATATGTTTTACTCTTTCATGGTTACATGGCTTAGTATTTTGCATGTTTTCTGTTGTAGATCAATGGCACCAAACACTGCATCACCTTTTTCTTTGCGTTTGATTCTTGACAAAGATAAACTTAATGGAACAAACTATACGGCTAGGTCCGTAACCTGAGAATTTTTCTCAGGTCTGATAAAAAGGAAACGGTTCTGGATACCCCAATCCCCGATGAACCTGCTGATAATGCATTTGCTGCCCTAAAGAATGCCTACAGGAGAGCATGTGATGAATCTCTTGAGGTTAGCTGTCTTATGCTTGCATGCATGGAACCTGAACTTCAAAAGAAGTTTGAGGATCAGGATTCATACGATATGATCGTTGCGCTTAAGGACATGTTCCAAGATCAGGCAAGGACTGAGAGGTACAATGTTGCCAAGTCCTTTGTCAAATGCAAGCTAGCAGAGGGAGCAGCTGTAGGCCCCCATGTGATCAAAATGGTTGGTTATAGTCAGACTTTGGAAAAACTTGGTTTTCCACTAGGCCAAGAGTTGGCCACTGATTTCATTTTGGCGTCTCTTCCATCCAGCTATGGGCAGTTCATTTCGAACTGCCATATGCATGGGGTGGAGAAGGGCCTTAATGAGCTATGCGGGATGCTAAAAACAACAGAAAGTGACATGATGAAGTGTGTAGGGCATAACCATGTGATGGATGTGCAGAACAAGCCTAGCTTCAAGAAAAGGGGTACTTCTTGGAAGAAGAAGGGCAAGGCTAAGGATATGATCCCTAAGCCTGCACCCAAGCAAAAGGCTGGACATGTAGAAGACACTGAGTGTTACTTCCATCATGAACATGGCCACTAGAAAAGAAACTGCAGCAAGTACCAGGATTCTTTGAAGAAGAGTGGAAGTAAGAGTACTTCCCACTCAGGTACGCTTGTTGTAAATGTTGTGGACATTCTTCTCGCTGATTCCTATGTTAACTCTTGGGTATTTGATACCGTATCGGTTGCTCATATTTGCAATTCGATGCAGGGGCTTAAAAGGACTAGATAAGTGCAGAAAGGCAAAGTGGATTTTCGCGTCGGAAATAAAGCAAGGGTTGCTGCATTGTTCATCGGCGTCATGCAACTTCACCTTCCATTAGGATTTATTATGGAATTGAATAATTGTTATTACATTCCTAGTATGGGTCGAAACATTTTATCACCTTCATGTTTGATGAGGGATGGTTATTCATTCGCGAGTGCAAACAATGGTTAATCTCTAAGAATGATATGTTTATGGCTAATGATCCCATTGTGAATGGGTTATTTATTTTAAATCTTGATGATACATTTGTTTACAATGTTAGTGCTAAAAGGCTTCAGCCTAATGATTTGAGTCCTACCTATTTATGGCATTGTCGTTTGGGGCATATACGTGAAAAGCGCATGAAGAAGCTCCATGGTGATGGTCTTCTAACTTCGTTTGATTTTGAATCATACGAGACATGTCAGGCTTGTTTACTTGGAAAGATGACCAAATCGCCTTTTCGGGTTTACCCGAGAGAGCGTCAGACTTGTTGGAACTCATACATACTGATGTATGTGGACCAATGAGCACAACAGCCAGAGGAGGATATCACTACTTCATTACTTTCACTGATGATTTAAGTAGATATGGTTATGTCTATTTGATGAAGCATAAGTCTGAAACTTTTGAAAAGTTCAAGGAGTTTTAGAATGAGGTAGTGAATCAACGTGGTAAGAAAAAAAGGCCTTGCGATCTGATCGTGGAGGTGAATATTTGAGTCACGAATTTAGCAATCATCTAAAGAGTTGCGGAATTGTTTCACAGCTCACGCCGCCCGGAACGCCTCAAAGAAACGGGGTCTCCGAACAGCGCAATCGAACTTTGTTGGACATGGTTCGATCAATGATGAGCCAGTCGGATTTACCATTATTATTTTGGGGTTACGCTCTAGAAACGGTAGCTTTCACACTTAACAGGGTACCATCTAAATCTGTAGTTAAGACACCATATGAGATGTGGACTGGAAAGAATCCCAGTTTGTCTTTTCTAAAGATTTGGGGATGTGATGCATTTGTCAAGCGACTTCAGTTAGACAAGCTAACACCCAAATCGGATAAGTGCATTTTCGTGGGATATCTGAGGGAAACCTTAGGGTATTACTTCTACAACTGAGAAGAGGGCAAAGTGTTTGTCGCTCGCAGCGGTGTTTTCCTAGAGAAAGAGTTTCTCACAAAGGGAACGAGTGGAAGGTCGGTGCAACTTGAAGAAGTTCAAGATGATCCAGTTGGGGATGCTTCTACAAGTGATGCTATTGTAGCAGAACAAGTTGAGGAACCCCTGGCAATATAAGCACCACAACCACGAAGGTCGGCGACGGCAAGGCTCCGCGAAACGTGGGAATTATTATTGTTAGACAATGATGAGCCTGCGACCTATGCAGAAGCGATGGTGGACCCAGACTCTGAGAAATGGCTAAGCGCCATGAGGTCTGAGATAGAGTCCATGGGAGACAATCAAGTTTGGAACTTGGTTGACTTGCCTGATGGTTTTAAAGCCATCAAGTGCAAATGGATATATAAGAAGATTGATATGGATGGAAATGTTCACATCCATAAAGCTCGACTTGTTGCAAAAGGTTTTCGACAAGTTCAAGGAGTTGACTACGATGAGACTTTGTCGCCCATAGCGATGCTTAAATATATACAGATCATTCTAGCCATTGTTGCACATTTCGACTATGAAATATGGCAGATGGATGTCAAGACGGCTTTCCTAAATGGAATCCTAACTAAGGACATGTATATGATGTAGCCCGAAGGTTTTGTCGATCCAAACAATGCTGGAAAGGTATGCAAACTTCTGAAGTCCATTTATGGGCTGAAGCAAGCATCTCGGAGTTGGAACATTCGATTTGATCAAGTTGTAAAGGAGTTTGGCTACATCAAAAACAAACAAGAACCTTGTGTTTACAAGAAGGAAAGTGGGAGAGCACTTGTATTTCTAATCTTATATGTATATGACATATTGCTGATTGGAAATGACATTCCTATGCTTGAGTTTGTTAAGACCTCGTTGAAAAATAGTTTTTCGATGAAGGACTTAGGAGAAGCAGCATATATTCTAGGCATCAAGATCTATAGAGATAGATCGAGGAGGCTAATTGGATTAATCCAGAGTACATACATTGACAAAGTGTTGAAACGGTTCAGCATGGAAGAGGCTAAGAAGGGGTTCTTGCCCATGTCTCATGGCATAAAACTCAGCAAGACTCAGTGTCCTTCGACTACGGATGAGCGTGAGCGCATGAGCAGGATTCCATATGCTTCCGCTATTGGATCCATCATGTATGCAATGATATGTACTCGCCCAGATGTTTCCTATGCTCTAAGTGTTACGAGCAGATATCAGGCTGATCCAGGTGAAGGTCACTGGACAGCGGTAAAGAATATCGTTAAGTACTTGAGAAGGACTAAGGATATGTTCCTAGTTTATGGAGGTGAGGATGAACTCAATGTAAGGGGTTACACAGATGCGAGTTACCTTAACGACTCAGATGATTCCAGATCGCAATCTGGTTATGTGTTTGTCATGAATGGTGGTGCTGTTAGTTGGAAAAGTTCCAAGCAAGATACAGTGGCCTCCTCTTCAACAGAAGCTGAATATATTGCCGCCTCAGAGGCTGCAAAGGAAGCTGTTTGGATTAGGAATTTCCTGATCGCTCTTGGTGTGGTTCAGGGCGCATCCAATCCCATGGACGTTTATTGTGACAACAATGGTGCTATTGCACAAGTCAAGGAACCTAGACAACACTAGAAGAACAAACATATTCGCATGTGTTACCATCAGATTCGAGAGTTCGTTGAGGATGGTAGTGTCATGATATGCAAAATACATACGGCTCAAATGTTGCTGATCCTTTTACAAAGCCACTCACGCAGCCTGCGCATGAGGCGCACGCAAGAGAAATAGGTATTAGATACAATCTAGACTGACTCTAGTGCAAGTGGGAGACTGAAGGAAATATGCCCTAGAGGCAATCATAGAGATGATTATATTTCTAATGTATCCATGAGTTATTGTAATGTTCCTTGAATATCCATATCAGGCAACTTGTATTGATTGGAAATTATGTGAATTGTTTGTGAAACTCTTTACTTGTATGGTTATTTAATAGTTGTCCCTAGTTGGAGTTCATGTGAGGACACATGTGAATATTAGACTAGCACATCGATTGGTTGATGACTATGTTTCGCAAGTCATAGACATCGAGATGTCAAACCAATGATGTGGACACATGTTATGAACATGGGGTTGGACTGACCCAACTTGAGACTGGCAATTAGTTGTAGCTCTCTCTCTCTCTACACATCGTGTACGTTTTGTCCTTAGACCTGAGATTGTCGCATGTACTTGAGATGTGGATCGACCTACTTTGGGGCTATCAAACGCTACTCCGTAACTGGGTAGTTATAAAGGTAGCTTTCGGGTTTGTCCTAAAGAATGCTGCAAGGCATGGTAAATCAAGATGGGATTTGCCCCTCTCTACTTGAGAGAGATATCTCTGGGCCCCTCGAGTGATCGGATCCAGAAATGCATGGCCGTGCTATATTTGGTTAAGAGTTAACCTAGTAAAGGGATTCCGAATAACAGTATCGGAAAAGGGAGGTCAGCTTGGAGCTTGACCAAATATCGTGAGGCAAAGGGAAAGACATGTACTAAACCTTGTGATGGTTCATCTGATATGATCTTTGTATGCGTTTAGGAGTTGGTACGTCTTGCTAGAGACCGCTACCAACTATTGACAAAATAAGTGTATTCGTGTCATGTCTATACGTATATGAACCTATAGGGTCACACACTTAAGGGGCTGGAATCCTAATGAGGATTAGATCCGAATTGGACCAGGCTTAGGGTTCTAATGGGCTGCTAATGTAGAATCCCACTAGGGACGCCTATGTTAGAGTGGGTGGGGCGAGCTCACCAGGGTTAGACCATTCCATCCAGCCGCCACTCCTCACACCTATGTCACGCGCGCGAACCTAGCAGTCCGGCGTCTGACGCTTCCACCCTATACGTGTGGATAGAACGAGGAGTCGTAGATCGTCTGCACTGCCTCGATGCGCTTCATCAAGTTCCGCAACTGTGCGTCTAGTGGTAATCCCGTGATCTATGACAACAGTAATCCTGGTTTACGCGGTAGAAAATTTTGATTTGCACTAGTGTAGCCTACCCGTATCCCTTCATAGGATCTAGAGGAGATTTCCCATTAACAAGCATAGCCATAATGACATCAATCTTATCACTCAAAGAGGAAGTTTCCTCAACATAATTTACCTTCTTACCATGTGGAGCTCTCTCAACATGCCATTCAGAGTAGTTAAGCATCATATTGTCAAGGAGTCTTGTTGCAGCACCCAAGCTGAGGTCCATGAAAGTACCTCCAGCAGCTGAATCCAGCAGGTTCCTAGAAGAGTAGTTCAAACCTGCATAAAAAGTTTGGATAATCATCCAAGCAGTGAGTCTAGGACTGGGCATAAAACCCGAGAACCGAAAGACCGACCCGAAAAGACTTGGACCGAACCCGATATGTCCAAAACCGAATCCGTCGGTACCTAACTCGGTTAGCAGATTTGGAAAACCGAAATTATATCGGTGATATCGGTGCATACACTCGGTGCCCCGAACTGACCGAAGAACCGACACCCCATCCCATGGACTTCCTTCCCATAGAGGTGCAGACTATGTGGTCGCGTTGACTCCCTCTAAATCAGCGAGCCCCTTCCAATTTTCCTCTCCAAAAATCATGGTACCGACAGCCGAGTTATTCCTCCCTTCAATTCTCACGCGAGCGTGATCTTTGGCTTCCAAATCGACTGATCTTTGCCCCCCAGTCCCTTATATAAGGCGGGATCCCATCGCTGCACCGATGCTCTGTTCGCCGCTCCACTCGCCTCGGTACCTAGCCGCGGCCGGGGGCGACGGCGCTGTTCGACGGAACACCACATCGGAAGACGTCCGCACGGAGAGTTGCTGCTACTTCTAGGCTGCAAGATACCATGTACGTAATACTTCTTTGTAAATTGAATGTTAGTGAATAGCGATTTCTCGATGGGAATTGTTTATGGTTGGGAATTACAAATCGATTCTTGATTGATTGAGCGCTGCTAATGGCCGAGCTCTGCTGATACTGCTAGTCTGCAAGCTCCTAGGAAGCAATTCATATTTGTATACATACATGTACGTTATAGTAAAAAACAACCGAAGGTAATTCTTGATGACCGTGCCAATGACCAAAATAAAATCTTTTAAATGGGCAGACTACTGAATATGATTGCACTTGTGGTAATAGAGATTAAGATTGTTTTCTAGGACATAGCTGCCATGTTCTGTACAAACTCGAATAGAAATTTCTTGTACAAAGTAATCAAGGTACTCCTTCCGACCCATATTAGTTGACTTAGATTTGTCTAGATACATATCTAGCACTATAACTTGGCTAGGTACATCCGTATATAGACAACTAATATGGGTCGGAGGATGTACAATCTCTGACTCCATTCATGGTGGAAGCTCTTGTGTGCACTCAGGATTGGCTTCGATATGGCACTCCTATCGACATAGCAGAGAACACCGAAGAATTGGCCAAGCTCGAACAAGGTAACTCAATAACTTTAATCTTGTATACTGAAATGTGTTCATTTGTTGTCATGTAATGCCTGCTAACACTTCTATTGTATTTCAGAATTAATTGCTGAATACAAGGAGAACAAAGCTAAGGCGACCAAGACAATGACCTCGAAAAAGCCTGCTTAAAATTTGGTGAGCTTCCTCTTCCAAGTTGTAAACTTGTAACGATTCACCTCCAGATCTCCATGTATGATGCATCTTTGTTATTCACTCTGTAATATGGAATGGTTGGTTGCAGTTTTGAGTGGCTGGTTATTGAAGGCTGAACATGGAGGCATGAAGCAATAAATTTTGAAGGGTAGAAGATGGGTGAATCGGTGGATGCTTGCTAGGTTGCCAGCGCTACTACTCCAGTGCACTTTCTGCAGCTCCTATTTTATTTTGTCATGTGTGATTCCTGAGAATTCAGTGTCATGTGTCGTCAAACTTGGTTATTGTTATGTCCTACACTTGTCATGTGTGATTGTGTGTTCTAAACTAGTTTTGCATGCTATTTTATCAGTTTTAGTTGTCCGATTTGTGTGAGATGTGTTTCTTGGATAATTTTCTCACTTCTATGCTCTCAAGAAATGATGGAAACAGAGGAAATTCTGTCAATTTCTTGTACTGAATCGGTGCAGGACTCGGTGTTAATCGTCGAACTCGCACTGTGCTAACTTTTCCAGCCCAGCCCAAAGAAAAACGATGGAAAATAGATATAAGATAAAATGGATTCGAAGCATCCAGCCCAGGCCAGGCCAACAATACATAAAGGATTCGGACCATCCAGCCTAGGCCAGCCCAAGAATACATTTTCGGTGCAGTTCGGTCTAACCGATGACCGAACCGAAGCTACCGATGCACCGATCGCTCGGTTCCCAGATCTGACGTGCACCGAACGGTGCTTGATTTTGGAACACCGAATTCGCTCGATCCTAAGTGAACCGAACGCCCAGTCCTAAGTGAGTCCATGAGTGGGACAATTCTTAACCAAAGTTTTCATTCTTTCCCAAGCTTGAGCAACATGTTCATTATCAAGTTGTTTAAATTTTATAATGTCACTTCTCATAGCAATAATCTTAGCAGGAGGATAGTACTTTCCAATACAAGCATCTTTGCACTTAGTCCAAGAATCAATACTATTTTTAGGCAAAGAAAGCAACCATTCTTTAGCTTTTCCTCTCAAGGAGAAAGGAAAAATCTTGAGCTTAATAATATCTCCATATACATCCTTATACTTTTTCATCTCACAAAGTTCAACAAAGCTATTGAGATGGGCAGCAGGATCATCAGAACTAGCACCACAAAAATTGCTCTCTTATCACAAGATTCAACAAAGCAGGCTTAATTTCATAAAAGGTAGCATCAGGAGCATGTGGGGCAATAGGTGTGCTAAGGAAATCATTGTTGTTGGTGCTAGTGAAGTCACACAACTTGGTGTTCTTAGCAGAGTTTATTTTGGCAAAGGTGGGCAAACCAAAAACAGCAGCTAGAGCAGGAACCGATTTTTGTATTTTTTTGAATAAAAAAAACCAAACTAGACTATTTTTTGGGTTTTTTTTTGGAAAAGAGGCAAACAAAACCAAGCAAAAGAAACAAAGCAGACTAAAAACAAAGTAAATACAAAAGTAAGTGAATGACTCCCCTTGTGAAGACTTCCTTGGCCCCCCGGGCAACGGCGCTAGAAAATAGCTTGATGGCACCCACCACTTGTCGTGGGACGCTTGGTTGGAAACCCCAAGAGCAAGGAATGAAGCAGCACATCAGCAAGTTTCCCTCAGTAATAAACCGAGGTTATCAAACCAGTAGGAGGAAGGAAACGTCACACAGGTGTTGCTGGCAACGTGGAGACCTACACACCACAAACTCAAGACTTTTCCCCAACGAATCAGTGAGGTTGTCAAGCTCACCGGTTTGCTGTAACAAAGGATTAAACGTATGATGTGGAAGGTAATGGTTTGCAGCAAGTAAATAAGTAATAGTGGAGGATGTATCAATGTAAAGATTGGATCGGGGTCCATAGTTCACTAGAGGTGCTCTCCTTAGATAAACAACATGACATGAAGGGTAAACAAATTACAGCAGGGCAAATGACAGGAACTGAGCAAGGCATAACAATGCAATTACTAGTCAGAAAGATCCTATGAGATTCGATTGGGCAATACAACAAGATACATAGACCGCCATCCAACTGCATCTATGACTAGAAGTCCACCTTCAGGTTATCATCTGAACCCCCTTCATTATTAAGTTGCAAGCAACAGACAACTGCTTTAAGCAAAGTGTGTAAGGTAAACAGTCCACATGTTCCATGAACAAGAGACCATTGTTTTCTCCCTAGTAGCAACAGCACATCTACAACCGAATAGATTATTGTCACTTCCCTTGGAAACTAGAGGCATGAACCCACTATCGAGCATAAATACTTCCTCTTGGAGTCACTAGCAACTACTTGGCCAAGATAGCTACTAACAACGGAGAGCATGCAAGATCACAAATAACACAGACATGATAAAATCATAAAGACAAAACCATTAATCAAACCAACATAATAATCTCAATATCCATTGGATCCCCGCAAACACAACATACATGATTACAAATATATTAGATCTTGAACTTGAACGGGGCTCACAAGATCTATACATGAAAGAACAAAGGAGGAGATGCAACCATCTAGCTACTACATGGACCCATAGTCCAAGGTGGAACTACTCACGGATCATACTGGAGAGAAGGCCTCCGGGATGATCTCCCCTCCGGCAGGGTGCCAGGAAGAACTTCAGACCCCCCTGATCTAGGGACGATGGTGGCAGTGGCTATAGACAGTTTCGTGGAGATTTGATTGGGTTCTTAGGGTTTCTGCATTGGAGGCTTCTTATAGGCGAAGGGGGAGGCCGAGGAGGCGACCAGGGGGGCCAAACCCTAGCCAGGCGCAGGCCCACCCCTGGCCGCTCCTGGGGGGGGGGGGTCTGGCTGCCCTGGCCGGCCTCTCTGGCTCTCCTCTGGACTTCTTGTTCCCCACGGAAAGTAATTGACTTTGACGTTTGTACCGTCCAATTCCGAGAAGATTTCTTTACTAACTTTTCTGAAACCAAAAACAGCAGAAAACATGCATCTGGCACTTTTGCAACTTGTTAATAGGTTAGTACTAGAAAACATGTAAAAAGCACCTCAAAGTGTAGACAAGTAAAGCAAAGTAGATACTAAACAAGCATGGAGCATCAAAAATTATAGATACGTTTCTGACGTATCAGTGATGCAGCCCGTCCTACGGACGTCCCTATATCCTCACCACCAAGGCCCCCCCCCCCCCGAGTGGACCGATGACCCATGCCCGAGCTAAGCTACTTCATCATAAGGTTAATTCGTCTTTCATCATGTGACTTTGATACACCGTTGAATGACTTGCTACTTCATGCTCTGACACTGGACATACTTAGGTACGAAGCCACCCTGGAATATGAACCATGAGATAGACACGAAGATGTTGGAGCTGAGACCCCGGAGTCTCTGGCATGCGCACCCTGCAGTCTCTGGCCTGCATACCCTGGAGTCTCTAACCCCAAGACTCCAACTAGATTAACAGAAGATCCAGACAATACCCTATAGTCTACCCTGGAGACAAACCCTGGAGTCTCCGGCTCTCATAGCCCAGAGTCTCCGGTCTAAGTGAACAGGCCTACGAGTCAACTGATAGGCCTGGCCCATGAAACACCTTCATTTCGTCTAAACTTTACCTTTTATTCTCAAACTACCCTTGTTTAAGTGGTTGGCCTATATATAGCCCCACCCCTCCAATGTAAACCCTAGACTTGATATTACAACTAGAAGAAGACACCCCTTAATGATCTCTATCTAGTTAGTCGCATGCTTCTTGATAAGGAGCAACTGGTATCACAAACATCTTCGAATATCGCTTCATAGCATTTGAGTTGTACAAGATATTCATACTGAGTTGGCTCTTGTGAAGTTTTCAAGGTCCCATCAAAGTCCTCTCCCTCGTCGTGTTGTTTTGAGAGAGTCTTGGCCAAACCTGATCCAAGAGGATTGAGTTGGACCGGTAGCCACTCGCGTGAACCAAAGTCTTGTATCATGTTTGTGTCTTGCGTGTGTTCGTCGTGTTTCTTCATGTGTGGAGTTCATCGTATTCTTCTCTTCCGATCCTCGATTCACCATGAAAACCCTGAATTCGTGAAAGATCGGGCCAACCCCAGGGTTACCCCTAACATATTGGTATCAAGAGCCTCGTTCATCATGAATTTCGCCCCAATTTTTCTTTTATCCACCATACATTCAAAAAATTCTTAAAAAAGAGCCAAGATCCCCTTTCTGATCGATCTATTGATTTGGTGTGTTTTAACTTTTAAGTGGTTTCAATCCATATAAACTTTGTCTTGGGGGTCTTGATCCTGCTTTTCCTTAATTTTCTTAGCCCAATTTGGTTGAAATCTGTTGGATTTGAGGTTTGGAGGCATGGATTTCTGCTCAAGAACACGAACAAGCGCGCAGCTGGACCCGACCCCGGAGTCTCCGGCACCCGAACACCAGAGTCTCTGACCCATCCACACCCAGTTTTGTATCTCTTTCATTCCACCAATGATGTACATAGAACCTCAGAAGCACATGCTCTAGGCATCGACCGACAGCGACTCCAATTGGCGCGCCGAGAACTCCCCGAACCACCTAGGACAATGCCTCCAAATAGGGGAACGACGCAGCCACGTCGTTACCGCCTGATTCGAACACCAGAACTAGGGTTTCCACCATTGTTCTAGTCGGGGAAGCACAAGCAGTGCAAGACGACTCCTCCAAGGAGGTAACAGGGCCCTTAGGCATCACCGTTTATCAGCTTCACGCAAGGATTTTGCGGTGACTGATGGCGCCTGAGAGCGCTTCGTCGGGAAACCCCAAGAGCAAGGTGTGATGCAGCACAACAGCAAGTCTTCCCTCAGTAAGAAACCGGGGTTAACGAACCAGTACGAGGAAGGAAATGTCTCAAAGGTGTTGCAAGCAACGTGGAAACCTGCACAACATAAACTCAAGACTTTGCCCCAACTAACAGTAAGGTTGTCAAGCTCACCGGTTGCTGCAACAAAATATTAATTGTATGGTGTGGAAGGTGATGATGGTTTGTAGCAAGTAAACAGTAATAGTGGAAGATGTATCAATGGTAAAGATTGGACCGGGGTCCATAGTTCACTATAGGTGTTCTCCTTAGATAAACAAACATGACATGTAGGGTAAGCAAATTACAGCAGGGCAATTGACATGACTGAGCAAGGCATAACAATGAAATACTAGACATAAAGATCCTATGAGATTCGATTGGGCAATACAACAATATACATAGACCGCCATCCAACTGCATCTATGACTAGAAGTCCACCTTCAGGTTATCATCCGAACCCCCTCCAGTATTAAGTTGCAAGCAACAACCAACTGCTTTAAGGAAAGTGTGTAAGGTAAACAATCCACTTGTTCCATGAACAAGAGACCATTGGTTTCTCCCTAGTGGCAACAACACATCTACAGCCGTAGATATTTCTATCACTTCCCTTGATTAAGTAGAGGCATGAACCCACTATCGAGCATAAATACCCCCTCTTGGAGTCACTAGCAACTACTTGGCCAAGATAGCTACTAACAACAGAGAGCATGCAAGATCACAAACAACACAGACATGATAGAATCAATAAGACAAAACCATTAATCAATCTAACATAGTAATCTCAATATCCATCAGATCCCCACAAACACAACATGCACGATTACAAATAGATGAGATATTGATCATGAACGGAGATCACAAGATCTAGACATGAAATCACAAGGAGGAGATACAACCATCTAGCTACTACATGGACCCGTAGTCCAAGGTGGAACTACTCACACTTCATACCGGAGGCTGGCATGATGAATAAGAAGGCCTTCGGGATGATCTCCCCTCCGGCAAGGTGCCGTTAAGATCTTCAGATCCCCCGATCTAGGGACGATGTGGCGGCGACTACAGAGGGTTTCGTGGAATATTGATCGGGTGTTCAGGTTTTAGGAATCGGGGGCTTCTTATAGGTGAAAAGGCAAGGTTGGGAGGCGGCCAGAGGGCCCACACCTTGCCCAGGCGCAGGCCCACCCTAGGCCGCGCCTGGGGGGTGTGGCCACCCTCTGGCGCCCCTCCGTCTCTCCTCTGGACTTCGTGTTCTCCTCGGTGAAATATTGACTTTGGATTTTGTCCCGTCCAATTCCAAGAATATTTCCTTACTAGCTTTTCTGGAACCAAAAACAGCAAAAAACAGGCAACTGGCACTATGGAAACTTGTTAATAGGTTAATACCAGAAAACATAAGAAAACACCTCAAAGTGTAGACAAAGCAAAGCAAAATAGATACTAAACAAGCATGGAACATCAAAAATTATAGATACGTTTCCGACGTATCAGTGACCCAGCATACCACTGCATGATGTAGTACACTATAGTCATTGACATAACACCAATGAAACATCGTTCACTAGTATTGCATCCCTCAGAGTGGTACAACCGAAACACAACAGGTCCAAGACATGATTATAAGTTACAACTCGACTCTTTACACAAGATCTAGAGAACACTCTAGGTTAAAGAGAGAGAAAGAAACTTCTGACAAAGAAGGACCAAAAATAATCAACTCATAACTATTATGCTAATAAGATTAGCATCTAACTATTTGGCTTGTATTGCTGCTATTGTAATACACTACAAAAGTAGGTTCTATGGCTAGATATTATATTCCTATCTAATCAGCAACTTTGTCTTCACTTTAGTTGATGTATATGTTGACTTCATTGAAGAACTTGAACTGTTGATGACGATTCCCTTGAGCATAAGTGGATGTCGACGTCGTCTGTATTGGCTTCAGAACCTAGCAAGGGTTAAGAAGATACATTGAGCACGAGCGTACTCAGAAATTTCACTAAAAAGGAGTGTTTGATGCACTATCTACAGCCATAGACCATAGGTCGTAGGAAATGCAGGTTTTCATAAACATTTCTTTAAAGGTTTCTTTTATTCTGAAAAGCTATGTCCGTCAGCCTTCACAGGTTTACCAGAACTTTCGTGGAGTTCCTTTCCTGCCGTGTGCTCCTTTCCGGAATAGGGAGTAACAAGTTACAGTTTTACACTCTGTAGAGGTGCGTTACTTTACCCATGAGAGATCAAATCCTTGTTGCACAATCGGGCGATCTTTCCCGTCCACAATTTCGTAATATGGGGCCCAGTAGATGATCCAAGCCAATCACTGCCCCCTTCGCGACCCCGCATGTCTCCTTGGTGTACGCCATGCCCACACATTGAATTAGAGCAATGGTTGGTACAGACCGTTCAAATGCCAGAATATCATGGGACGTTGATGGTTCCCACCCATATGTTGCATATCCTCTATGAATTACCAATTAATGCACGCTAAGAGGATAACAGCCACGGCATGCGCATCCGGCTACATGCGAGAGGAAGAAGATACAACTGACTTCTCCATCTCATTCCAAATATCATGGTTAATGCGTAATATACTGCGCAAGAATCACTGGCGATATTGGTTGTTAAGTCCTAGATAATATGTTCCTTTACTAATCATATTATTATGAAAATAGTGTTTTCTAACCTTTTTGAAATGTAGGTGATGACTGATACGTCCAAAACATATCTACTTTCTTGAACACTTTTCTATTGTTTCTCCTCTAAACTTGTGTGATTTGGATACAACTAACACGGACTGACATTGTTTTCAGCATAATTACTTTGGTGTCTTGTTTTGTGCAGAAAATCAACTATCACGAAAAATCCCGGAAAATATGTCAAAAATTATATTTTACCAGAAGATCCACGGAGCCAGAAGACGAGATGGTGAAGGGGTATGTGGGGCCCACACACCCAGCGCGGCCCACCACCGCCACGCCCGGGAGGGTGCAGCACCCTGTGCACCCTCGGCCTCCCTATGCGCCTATAAGTTTCCTTTCGATCTAAAAACCGAGGGGGGGGTTCGATAGTTTTCCAGAAAGAGTTCCGCTACGCTGCCGCCACCAAAAACCAAGATTCAGATCCAGAAACTCCGTTCTGGCACCCTGCCGGGACAAGGAATTTGGAGAGGATCATCGCCATCGTCATCACCAACGCATCTCCATCAACCACCGACATTTCCCTCATCCATGAGTGAGTAATCCCCCGCTATAGGCTTGGGGATGGTAGGGATTGGATGAGTTCTATCATGTTATCGAGTATGATTGTTAGGGCATAGTGCCTAGTATCTCTATCAGTGATATTTGACTTTGTTGCAACTTGTTGTGCTTAATGCTTGTCACTAGGGCCCGAGTGCCATGATCTCAGATCTGAACTTATTATTGAATTATTATGATAGTATTGTTTGTGATCTTATCTGCAAGTTGTGTACACATATCATTGTCCGGATCCAAAGGCCCCAAAGTGACAATAATTGTAACAACCGGAGGGGATGGCTATGGTGTGAGGATTACATGTGTTCATGGAGTGTTAATGCTTTGCTCTGGTGCTCTATTAAAAGGAGCACCTTAATTGCCAGTAGTTCCCTAGAGGCCCCGCTACCACGGGCTGGCTGGACAAAATATGTTGTGCAGGTTCTCATTGCGAGCACACATGACTATATATGGAGCACATGCCTAGGATTGTTTAGTACTTGGATGCTTGTTATTATTTATCTGCAATGCCCTAGATCTTGAAGTTACATGTTTAGACTCGTCCATGCAATGCCCGTCCATCCATCCCTATGCCTGCCGCACTCGAATCCCACTGTTTACTGTTACTGTTATTGTTGCTCCCGTTTCACTGTTGCTGTTACTGCTATTGTTGCTTTGTTGTTACTACTACCAAACTGTTGCTACTGATAAACTTCTGTGAGCAAGAACTATTTCCAGGTGCAGCTCTCAGTTGTTAAGGCTTGCAAGTATTCTTTGGCTCCCCTTGTGCCGAATCAATAAATTGGGTAATACTACCCGCGAAGACTGTTGTGATCCCCTACACTTGTGGGTCATCAAGACTATTTTCTGGCACCATTGCCGGGGAGCATAGATTTATTTGTAAGATCACTTGGATCTATTATTGTTCACTGCTACTCCTTTCATCATGGGGAAGTCTCGTGATGGAAAGTCCACTATTTTACCATCCACTATAAGAAGAGGTACTGTCCTAAACACCCCTGCTCTTGATTCACCGCCTGTTTTAAGTAAGCTTGTCACACCACCACCACATACACATGCTACACACACTGCTACTACTGCTGAGTCTAAAACTGCTTTTGATACTCATGATGTTACTTCTACTGTTCTTGATGCGAGTGGTTCGTTAGGTACTTTTCTAGATGCTACTATAGCTAGTCTAGGAAATACCGACTCCTAGTGAAGACACTGTTACACCTGTTAGCTCACCTGAGGCTAGTGAGAGTTATGATATTAATGATGGTTACATTGAGTTCACTGATGAATTTTTTGAAGAGTGCCGAAACACACATGGTACTAGTGCTATTAAGAGTCTCCTTGCTAGATGCACCATTATTCCTAAGTTTTCCTCTGATCCTAAGTTTGCCACTTCTCCCATAAACATTAAAGATAAAGATTATGATTTCTCTCTTAATTTATCTTATTTAGATATTGTTGAGAAAGAACCTTTCTGTGGGACTGAAAATGAGAGTGTTGTGGCTCATATGAATGGGCTTTCTACTATGAGTGCCTTATTATCTGATGATTTATGCGCAAGTACTTTGTTGCTAAGATCTTCCATTTTTCTACTATGAGTGGCTTGGTTTAATATATTACCTCCCGGTTCCATTGATAGCCATGATTGTTTGATTGCTTCTTTCTTCCAGAAATATTTTCCCCCTAGTGCTAGACATGCTGGTTTGCAAAGACTTTTTGATTTTATACAGGGAGAAGAAGAGAAATTGCCTGAGTCATGGACAAGGTTCTGTGCCTTGATTCATGCTTATCCTAGATGTCCATTACCTAAGAATGAGCTTCTTGATATCTATTATAATGGACTAACTGATGATTCTAGGACCTACCTAGATAGCTTTGATGATTGTGTTTTCAAGAAAAGAACTCCTACATATGCTGAAGAATTAATGGATAAAATAAGCAAGAATTATGATGATTGGACTTCAACTGAGTTGAATACACCTGAGACTATTACCCCTGAACTAGATGTTCCTGAACCAATTCCAACACCAACACCAAAGAAGAGATGAATTATTGCATTAAATGATGAAGTGATGAAGGAAGCTAAGAAGTGTCTTAAGGAGAAAGGTATTAGAGATGAAGATGTGAAGAATCTACCTCCTATAGAAGAATTATGTAAGCCAATTCCCCACTCATCTACTATTGAGGTACACTCTCTCCAACACTTTGATGAAGGTGATATTCCCTATAGTAAGCCTCCTGATCAATGCTTAGAGGAACTTGGCATTTTTATTGTTAAACAAGGTATTTTTTATAAACAAGTTCAGAATCATTTATTGTAAAACTCTAGAGCTATCAATTATTTGAAAGATATTGTGGAAAGAACTTCAAATGATATTAAAATGCTTTGTAAACACTTTCAAATGGTTCAAACCCAACTTAATCAACTTGCTAAGGTACAAAAGGATATGCCAGTTAACGCTTCAGGGGATAAACATGCTTATGGAATTAGAACTAGGAGTCGTATGGCTACTCAAGATCCTTTATATCCTGAAGGACACACTAAAAGAATAGAACATGATTCCCAACAAGTTGATAGTGGTAGTCCTCGTAGAAGAAAGAAAAAGAAACATAAGATAGTTGAGGAACCACTTGAACCTGCTGTAGATCCTAATAGTATATATGTCTCTAATGCTGAAACTGAGAGTTGTAATGATAAGAATGATGCTCCTGATAATGAGGAGGTTGAGGAAGAACCTGAGAAGCACACTAAAAACACTAGGTACACTAAGGAATATTTTATTGCTAATAAACATGGTAAAGAGGGAGAACCTTGGGTGTAGAAACCTATGCCTTTTCCAGGTAAGAAACACAAGTCAAAGGAGGAAGAACACTACAACAAGTTTTGTGAGTGGATGAAACCTTTATTTTTGCAAATTCCTTTGACTGATGCTATTAAGTTGCCTCCTTATTCAAAGTATATGAAGTATATTGTCTCTAATAAAAGGAAGATTCGTAATGAGGAGATTTCTACTTTCCTTGCTAATTACTCCTTCAATGGTAAGGTTCCAAAGAAACTTGGTGATCCAGGTATACCAACTATTCCTTGCTCCATTAAGAATAATTATGATAGAACTGCTTTATGTGATTTGGGAGCTGGAGTTAGTGTTATGCCTTTTTCTCTCTACAAGAGACTCCAGCTAGAAAAGTTGATACCAACTGATATATCTTTGCAAATGGCTGATAAGTCAACTACTGTTCATGTTGGTATATGTGAGGATGTTCCTGTTCAAGTAGCTCATAATTGCATGGTTTTAACTGATTTTGTTGTGCTTGAAATGCCTGAAGATGATAATATGTCTATTATTCTTGGGAGACCTTTTCTTAATATTGCAGGTGTTGTCATCAATTGTAATCAAGGAAAAGTAACATTCAATATTAATGACAAAGAGCACACTGTCTATTTCCCCAAGAAGGTTTCTAAGAGATATTGCCTAAACTCCATTGAAAATATTGAGAGCATCAAGGTTGGAGAAATATATTGTCCCATTCCACAAGAAAATTTTGAAACTATTATGATTGGGACCATTGCTATCAAGCTTGAGGTAACATAATCACTTGGTGGAATACAAAGTTTTGCTTCATCTAAGATTGTTTTGGTAACAAGACTTGATCAACCTTGTTAACAAAAGGATTTTAATGAACAAAATAATGTTTTCACTTGGGTTATTCTTTCTTTCTTTTACTTTTCTCCTTCCTAGTCTTTGCTTTTGCTTTAGTTTTGTTAGTTGTTTGGTAGTTTGAGTTTCTTAGAGCTCTTGTAGTTTGGTTTTGGTTTGCTTTTGATTCTTCTGAAAAAACTATTTCTGCGAGAAAATCAATTTTCATACCCTGAAAATTGGCCAAAAATAAAGTTTCCCGAAAAATCCCAGAAAATTCAAAATAATTTTTTTCTCGAAAAAAGGGGGAGAGAGGCACCTGAAGTGACCCAAGGGGCCACCACACCCATGGTAGGCGCGGTCTACCAGGGGGTGGCGCCTAGGGGGGTCTGGCCCCTCTAGGCTGCCTCCTCAAAGCCACCTTTTTTCTATCTCCCTAAAAACACCGGAAAACTTGCTCAAGCTCGAGTTCTTGCTGTTCTTGCTCGCTATTTTCTATCTCCTTGTTCATCCCATCTCAAGTGCTAATTTTTGGAGGGATTGCTCCTTCGTATGTGCCTCCTCCACTTGTCCAATTAGATTTGTGATTGGTAGATCATATCTTGAGTATTTTGCTACTATAGGTGTCAGGTTGTTTGATATTTCATGCTTGTTCTATGCTTAGAATCTTTATTTTGATGCATGTGTAGTCCTCTATCAAGTTCCTATCGTAGTTTATCATCATTTATCAACTTAGAAATCACTAAGTTTGATGTTTGTCTAAAAATTTTAGAATTAAGGGAAGTCATGGACCACCATACATTTGGTGATATATTTGAGAGTGATGCACCTAGAAGGGAAAGCTTCCAAGGTCATCTACCAGTACTAGACCCTCATACAATGAGGATCTCATCACTCCGCGATTTGGTGACGAGGGAGATGAAGGGGATGCGCACCCCTCCACCTTTCCTTGCCAAACCTTCTTACGAGCTGCTAGGATTCTTAATGATTTTATGACTTTGGTACAAAGGGCTGGACTAACAAGTTACATGCAGGATGAGAGTGCACAATATGCTTTACTTACTAAAACATTTGTGGAGATCTTTTCCTTTACTAATAGTGTGTTCAAGCCTGCTGTGTCTTTCAAAATTTATGGCAGGGCTCATTCTATGACTTTGAAGCAATTTTGCAAGGTCCTGGGACTTGGTACAACTAGGTCATCAAAGAAGATTACAACTCTACCTGCTGATTTGTTATAGCTTTACTGAGGAATAACCAATGATGATGACCGTAGAGCTCAGCGAGGGAAGATAAAGAACATTCAACTTCCAGCTATCTGGTACTTTGCCTACTATCTTGCCACCAGTGTTCTTGGTAGGGAGAACACTAGTAATATTTCCAACTATCAATTGGCCTTCTTAGCTGTTGTACTCAACAATGAAGACAAGTATAATCTTGGTTCTCTCGTTACTCGTCGTTTAGCTTCTAAGGGACCCATTTATGGGGGAATTATTGCTACTCGTATTGCTGCTGCCTTGAACATTGCTGTTGATCCACATGATACAGTTTTGGCTCCTCAGAGGCTTGATCTTGCTGCCATGAAGGCGCGCCACTTTGTCACCACTGGCTCTACCCTCGAGAACTTGGTTTATAGAATGTTGTATACTGACGGGGAAGAGAGAGATCCCTCTACCCCAAACCACTTTGCTCAGTATTTCTCAGGGACCTTTGTCACACTCGAAGGTGGAGATGGATGACAAGATGCGCTCTCTTAACTTCCACGGGCACTATCAGGAGGAAGCACCATCATATGACCCCTCTGTGTATTACACGGGGGAGGCCTCGAGCTCATACCAGGACGAGGGAGCTTCCTCGACATACTACAGAGGTGCATCCTCTTGGACACCATGGGATTGAGCCCCACTTAGGCCAAAAGCCTAAGCTTGGGGGAGGTATACCGACATCACACTCATTTATATATCATGTTCGGTCAGTTCTTTGTATATCCGTTGTTTCGCTTTCTTTTTGGTTCTTGTTGCTTCTTTATCAAAAACACAAAAATACCAAAAATATTTTCATTGTTTCTCTTGGTTTGTTTCTCTTGGTTTGTTTCTTTGTTTCTTTGCTTTGGTTTGCCTTAAAATAAAAATCCAAAAAGATTTTGCTTTGTTTTGTTTGCTTCTTGTTTTGTTTGCTTCTTGTTTCGTTTGTTTTTATTTGTTTTCTTGTTTCTAAAAAAATCGAAAACACCAAAAATATTTGTTGTTCTTCTTCGGTTTTGTGAGTTCTTTGCAGGGTTCAGCCGTCCTTAGTGGATTTTGGTTTCATGTTAATCATTCAAGTCACACAAGTGAAGAGCAATAATGAAGATTAAGACAACTTGAGGAGTGGTAAGAGGCTGGTAACGAACTCTATTTGTTTCACTTTTGTACATATACTCTTCATTGTGAGCATGCTTAGCATGTTTGTGTAAGGTGTATGTCTTTATGTATGCTTAGTAGTTCTTGCTTGTCTATGATTAGCTCCAGCTCGCTAATAGTTTGTAGCATGTTATATGAATGTTTGCCTGCATTGTTTTATTCATTCTTTGGTATGATATTGTGGTATCCTCCTCTGACTATTCATGTGAATCGAATTGGCACATGCTCACGCATGCATATGACTAATCAATAGTCAGTAAGCCTCGATGATTTATTGTGCCTCAGAGCTCTTGTATCACTTTCATGCCATAATTAGTCCTGTTTTGTTGCAAGCATGATTATGACAGCTATTGATCTCTCGTTTGTCGCTCCCTCTTTATTGCTAGCCTTCACTTGCACTAAGTATATGCTCTACATGTGCTTCCAACTCCCCAAAACCAATATTTCCAGCTGTGTCCACCATACCTACCTATTAGCATCATTTGATACTTTCGTGCATATTCTATATGCCGTATTTTCTTCCAAAATAAAATGTTTGTCTATTTTGAGAAAGTTAGTTTGTAAAGCTCTCACGAACTTGATGGCACACTTTATTATGTGCACTTACTAATCCTGAACCATTGTTACTAGTCCCTGAAATTTATATGCTTGCAAATTATATGCTGGGAGTCAGCAAAACCGTTTTGTCATGGGGAACGCTTTCAACACCTTTTAGATATATATATCTAGTTGATACGTTGCTCTTTTGTTTGCGGATGTCGACGATGTGAAATGAAAGGGGGACTTGTGAGTCCATGGAGTTTGTATTCTATGCTAGAGAAACGCCTGGGCCGCTATCCTAAGCCATGCCTAATCATGGTGGAAACTTGTAGCATCACCATAGTGAGATATCTATGAAGCATCCTCAATAAAAAAAACTATGCATTTAGTAAATAAAAATATTGCTGAGATGCTCATTGTTTTTTTGCCTTGTCATTTTGGTTATGGGAAAGCTCATGTACCATGTGCAAGGGGTACCCCGTTGGCGGTTCTCAATGATATGAAAATACTTACGATGACAAGAACTTGCCTGAACCCAAAAGTTGAGTAGCATGCGGAGCGGCCCTCGCACTCAAGGGACTCGAGATTTCCAGTTTATGGTCTGTCAAGCATATGATTCAGAGTGGACCTCACTTTCACCTTAACCACATAAAGATGCTTATGATAGGGGCAATGGCAGCTCAAAGCTAATGAGTACCTTCCTTTCAGCATTTGGAAGCCTTTCAAACTTTACGAAACCGCTTTCACAACCTTGTTGAGTCACCACTTATTCTATGAGCACCTTCTTGAGAGCATAGTTGTCATTTTTGTGTTTGTTCCAAAACTTGGTTAATTATGTCATGACTTTTATGCTTGTATCTCTGATATCTTTATCTCTAGTCTTCATGTGAACTTCAGAGGTGCCTTGGCATTTATATTGTGCTCTTCAAACAAAGGCAAGCGAGATACCACTCTATCATACCTTATTATGAGCATTGCAATGTTGCTTATGTTTATGTTCCATGCTACTTATTATTATTGAGTTGGTTTCTCTTCATAGCTTGCAATGACTATTGAGTAGACTTAGTTGCATACTCCTTATTATGAATTGTCTAAGCATCTACTCCTGTGCTGAGAATATTTACATCATATGAAGCAATGTGTTCGTGAAAGTTCTTTTATCGCACTCAGTTTTCAACTGAATTGCTTGAGGACAAGCAATAAGCTAAGCTTGGGGGGGGTTGATACGTCCAAAATATATCTACTTTCTCGAACACTTTGCTATTGTTCCTTTACTAATCATATTATTATGAAAATAGTGTTTTCTAACCTTTTTGAAATGTAGGTGATGACTGATACGTCCAAAACATATCTACTTTCTCAAACACTTTGCTATTGTTTCTCCTCTAAACTTGTGTGATTTGGATACAACTAACACGGACTGATGTTGTTTTCAGCAGAATTACTTTGGTGTCTTGTTTTTGTGCAGAAAATCAACTATTAGGAAAAATCCCGGAAAATATGCCAAAAATTACATTTCACTAGAAGATCCACGGAGCCAAAAGATAAGACGGAGAAGGGGCTGGGGGGGCCACACCCACCCCAGGCTTGGGGATGATAGGGATTGGATGAGTTCTATCATGTAATCGAATATGATTGTTAGGGCATAGTGCCTAGTATCTCTATCAGTGCTATTTGACTTTGTTGCAACTTGTTGTGCTTAATGCTTGCCACTAGGTCCCGAGTGCCATGATCTCAGATCTGAACTTATTATCGAATCATTATGATAGTATTGTTTGTGATCTTATCTGTAAGTTGTGTACACATATCATTGTCCGGATCCAAAGGCCCCAAAGTGACAATAATTGGGACAACCGGAGGGGATGGCTGTGGTGTGAGGATTACATGTGTTCACAGAGTGTTAATGCTTTGCTTCGGTGATCTATTAAAAGGAGCACCTTAATTGCCAGTAGTTCCCTAGAGGCCTCGCTGCCACGGGCTGGCTGGACAGAAGATGATGTGCAAGTTCTCATTGCGAGCACGTATGACTATATATGGAGCACATGCATAGGATTGTTTAGTACTTGGATGCTTGTTATTATTTATCTGCAATGCCCCAGATGTTGAAGTTACTTGTTTAGACTCGTCCATGCAACGCCCGTCCATACATCCCTATGCCTACCGCACTCGAATCCCATTGTTTACTGTTACTGTTATTGTTGCTCCTGTTTCACTGTTGTTGTTACTGTTGTTGTTGCTTTGATGTTACTACTACCAAACTATTGCTACTGATAAACTTCTGTGAGCAAGAACTCTTTCCAGGTGCAGCTGAATTGACAACTCAGTTGTTAAGGCTTGCAAGTATTCTTTGGCTCCCCTTGTGTCGAATCAATAAATTGGGTAATACTTCCCGCGAAGACTGTTGTGATCCCCTACACTTGTGGGTCATATATGACAATACTTGATTTGAAAATACTTTACAAAAAATAATCAAAGGAAATGAGCAAGTGTGAACTTGCCTTTTGTGATTGCAAGATTATGTACTCACGGTCTTCAAGATAGTAGAAGATCCAAATTCTATAAATAGCATCATTGGTCCGGTAAGGACTAATGTTTAAAGAATCAAGATGCAATTATGCATAAGTAATGTAATGCAAGTTTGAGAAACGCGAATTCCCAGAATAATCGTATCAAATCTAGGGTTTGGAAGCTTGTGGTGATATCTTTAGAATGTGTTGCACTTTTATACTAGCTTCATACTTGTGCTTCTTATTAAGGTTTGTGAGTGTGTGAAATAAATAACAGGTACAATAAAGTAACACACATTGATGTAACACCCAAAGTTTTGATATTTGGTTAGAGGATTATTCTTTACAAGCTTTCTATTAAAACGTAGAGACTTAAAGATATGCTTAGAGTTCATTTTTAATCTTCAAAAGAATAAACTTAAAAAAACCTATTTTACAAAGGAAAAGCATTTCAACTTGAAGTTACACTTTTAGGTTTTCTTATTAACTATAATTATTAAAAAGGAAATCATTATTTAAACAATCATAAAGTTCCATAAAGGTGGAATAAGAGTATTAATAAGTTTTAAATTTTGTAACAAGTCTATTTAAGAGTGTGAGATCATTCACTTTCAATTTAAGTGAATGATGAGCTTAAATGCAATTTTCTATTAGGAAATTGATGTGACTTATTAAAGAAAGAAATTTTAGATGATCTTATTGAACTGTTAAGGTTTGAAATCTTGATTAAGAATGGTTAAGAGATAAATAGCATTCACTTTTATTATGATGTTTAAAATTTTACTTAAATTGTTGGTTTAGTTTGGATTTATGATCTTAAAAGAGTTTTATAAAGTTAATAAGTTACACTTAATTTTTATTGTAGATTCAAGTTATGCCTTGGAATTAGTATTCAGATATAAAAGAGTTAAGGTTTAGTACTAATATGTGATTATTTCTTGTTTAAGAAATGTTTCTAAAGAATTTATAAGATAGGTATTTTATAGAATAGATAAAGATTATTACTTTAAAATCATAAAAACCTTTGGAATAATATGTTTAGCATTTTTATAGTAAACTATATTTATTCAAGATTTCAAAAATAATTTTTATTTATTTTTAAGTATTATTTGTATTTTAATAAAATTCCCCAAAGGATTCAATGTTTTTAAATATTTGCTTCAAGTTTTATCTGTACAAAAAAATAAGTTAGTATTTTTATAAAATAGTAGACTTATTTTTATATGCAAAAAAGATTTTTATGCATTTTTGGACTTTTACTTATTATATTATATTTCATTAAGGAATTTAATGGTGTTAATATTTAGTTGCATTTTATCTAACTTAAATAAGTAAAGTTATATTTTTATTTGGTAGATTTTATTTTTGTGATCATTTTGATATATCATATGTATTTTCCTAGGTTTCAAAATGTTTAGAGGGCATTTTAGTAATTTGATTTACCCATTTTTCTAATTTCCTTTTTATTTTCAGATTTGGGCCCATAGGTCAGTCCAGCCCACTAGGTTGGGCTAGACCACCTGGTCCGGTCCATTCAGTTAGTTGAGCCCGACCATATACTCTTCCTCGCCACTCGCCCTCTCTCTGGCGATGTAGATGGTGTCGCCCATCTGGCTCGATTCCGTCGAACACCGGCCATTTCGGCCGCCGCCGCCGGCTATTGAAGCTCCGCCGCTGCCTGGCCGATCTGGCCCTCCGATTTGATTTGGCCTCGAGGCCCTATCGAGCTCTCCCTCAACGCTTATCTGCTCAGGCCTGGCACCACCGCCGGTGTTGATCCGGCCGGCTTTGGCCCTTGCCGGCACCGCTCTACACAGGTATGTGTTTTGTATCTGGCCTCTACCTCGCCTACTTATGCCTCGGCTCCCCTCCACTATGGTGCCCAGCACCCGCGCGCACACCCCGGATGAAACCCTAGCCGAATCGGCTCCGCTTACTTCCATGATCCTACGCACCCGCCTTGCACCACAGTTACTTCTCGAGGATGACAGAGAGGTCTCGCCTTCTAATGTTCTTGCTTGGCATGTTCGTGTTGGCTATTTTGACCTAGGTGTTGGCGGGACGGCAGGGGTGTCTGCAACCCCAGCGACCTTGATAGGGTGCTTCTAAAATTGACTGTGGTGGTGGGGAAGGTGATGTGGTATTGCCTCTTCTCCGACACCGGTGGGTAGGCAAGTATCTGCAACCCCGACGTCGGCCTTTTTGTCTACTACCTCAACCATGTCTCTGGTGAGGTAAGACTCATGTGACCGGCCTTCGAGCCGATGAACTTGTTTAGGTGTAGAATTATGGTGGGTGGTTGAATTTCTCGACATGTACTAGGCTGTGATGTTAATTGAATGTGTATTCAGGTGATTGGTAAATTTGTTTGGAATTGGTGGTGTTGCAATGATTCCCAGTGCACCACACTTTGATGAGTAATATAATTTATTGCTTTCATTTGGTGGTAAAATAGATATGGTTGGCTGCCACGCTAGATGGGAACTTGTAATCTATTCTGAGTAGTCTGGTTTAGCAACATAGTTTGCTAACATGTGATACGCCCAATTTGCATCACCTTTCTATATCATAATTTACCTCTATTCATTGATATTTGTCTTATTATGAGGTATTACTTGTCGCTTTTTCATCTGTTTATGCATGTTGGATGATTATTGGAGGATGGACTGCCGGAGTCTAGATTCTGATGGAAAAGAAGGCGTTTCGGTGGAATTTCGCGAAAATCATAAAAATACTAGAAAAATATGGAAACGTATTATCTTACCGGAGGATGATTAGAGCCAGAAGGAGGAGCGAAGGCTGCAGGCCAAACCCCTAGGCGCGGCCCACCCGAGGCGCGCCTAGGTGTGTCCCCCACCCACCTGCCCGGCTCCCGACTCTCCCCCTTCGCCTATAACTTCCCTTCAGAACCCTAATACACAGGGAGCAACCACATATAGATTTCCGCCGCCTCTAGGGGCGGAAAACACCGAGAGAGAAAGATCTCTCTGGCAGACAGATTTCTGTCGGGAGAATTCCTTCACGGAGAGGGGAGACCATCGCCATCAACACCATCATCAAGCTAGGCTTCATCGGGATCAGCATCGTCATCATCCACACTATCATCTCCACCAGCACCATCATCACCACTCTGTCTCGCTGTAACAATTGTGTTGGATATTGCTTAGTTCATTAGGGGAAACTTTCCCGGTGTTGATTGCTATTGTCGTTGATGCTTGTGAGTGGAACCATTGGATTATTGTTTATGTTCAGATTGTTATCCATTATCATATCATCTTTGATCTTGATCCATATGATGTCTCGTGAGTAGTTCGTTTAGTTCTTGAGGACATGGGAGAAGTCATGTTGTTAGTAGTGAATATGTGATGAGTTATTATTCAATGGTTTAGTATTTAAGTTGTGGTGCTATTCTTCTAGTGGTGTCATGTGAATGTCGACTACATGACACTTCACCATTTATGGGCCTAGGGGAATGCATTGTGTATTTGGCTACTAATCACGGGGTTGTTGTAGTGATAGAAACCTGAATCCCCCTTAGGACACCTTTCTACAAGGGAGTGTAGGATCTCAAAGTTTAAGGATGTGTTTAGATTTATATCTTAATTACTTTCCTATAGTTATGGATGTTTGCAGGGGGTTTAATCACAAGTATGTATTAGTCCTATAAAGGGCAGTATGTTAGCACAGGTTCACCCACACAACACTTACAAACACCAGAGAAGAGTACTCAGCTATTTGCAGCGAAAGCACTTGACAGAATTCCCATGTGTCCTCGAGAATGTTTGGTCCTTATAAGTATTTCCACCGGCTTGTCCTTTGCTAAGAAAGGATTGGGCCACTTGCTCCGTTTGTTTCTCTTTGTTACCTTTTATGAAATTAAGCCCGCTTTGATGAATCTTGTGATGCGAGAGCAATTTTATGGTGCTGGCTCTTATGATCCTGCTGCCCATCTTAATAACTTTGTTGAACTTTGTGAGATGCAAAAATATAAGGATGTTGATGGAGATATTATTAAGCTCGGGCTTTTTTCCTTTCTCCTTAAGGGGAAAAGCTAAAGAATGGTTGTTATCTTTGCCTAAAAATAGTATTGATTCTTGGACTAAGTGCAAAGATGCTTTTATTGGAAAGTACTATCCTCCTGCTAAGATTATTGCTATGATAAGTGATATTATGAAATTTAAATAGCTTGATAGTGAACATGTTGCTCCTGCTTGGGAAAGAATGAAATCTTTGGTTAAAAATTGCCCTACTCATGGAATCACTGCTTGGATGATTATCCAAAAAAATTATGCAGGTTTGAACTTCTCCTCAAGAAACATGTTGGATTCTGCTGCTGGAGGTACTTTTATGGGACTCACCTTGGGTGCTGCAACAAGGCTCCTTTATAATATGATGGTTAACTACTCTGAATGGCATGTTGAGAGAGCTCCACATGGTAATAAGGTAAATTATGTTGAGGAAACTTCCTCTTTGAGTGAAAAGATTGATGTTATTATGGCTATGCTTGTTAATGGGAAAGCTCCTCTAGATCCTAATAGTGTTCCCTTAGCCTCTTTGGTTTCTCAAGAAGAGCAATTTGATGTGAACTTCATTAGAAACAACAATTTCAACAACAATGCCTATAGGAATAATTTTGGTAGCAACAACAATTATAGGCCTTATCCTCCTAATAATGGCAATTCCTATGGAAGCTCTTACAATAATGCTAGAAGTGCCCCCTCTGAACTTGAAGTCATGCTCAAGGACTTTATTTGTAAACAAACCACTTTCAATAAGACTATAGAGGAAAAGCTTTTAACTGTTGAGATAAATATATCCTCTTTGTCTGAAGCTCAAACTTCCTAGGTTAATAAAATGGCTGCTAAACCTGAAACTATGAAAAACACCTTTGCTACTGCTCATTCCATAAAAGTTACTATTGATGAAAATGTTAGGCTATTAGCTCAACTTCATGCTAGGTGGGAGCTGAAATTGATATAAACATTAGTGTGTGCACTATCACCACTAAACCACAAGTAGCCCCTATTCCTCCTCCTACTATGCCTAAGCCTATTGATCCTACTACTAGTGATGCTAAGTTTGATTTTGATATTGATGGTTGCAATATTTCTAAAGTGATTATGTTCCTACAAAAGTTTGCTAGAAGTCCTTATGCTAGTGATATGCATGTTGCCTTTACCAAACACATTACAGATGCTCTTGTTAATATTAAGGAAGAGAAGCTAAAACACAAAGCTTCTATTCCTAGGAAAGTAGAAGATAGTTGGGAACCCATTATTAATATGCAAGTGAATGACTTTTATCTCAAAGCTTCATGTGATCTTGGTTCTAATATTCTATTATGTCTAGTAAGATTTATGAAATGCTTGATTTGCCACCATTAGAAGATTGTTATTTGGATGTCCCACTTAATGATAATGCTAAAAAGAAACTCATGGGGAGTATTAATGATGTTCTCATTATGGTTAATAATGCTTATGTCCCTGTGGATTTCTATGTTTTGGATGTTGAATACAATGCTTCTTGTCATGTTACTTTGGGAAGACCTTTTCTTAGAACAGTTGGTGCCATCATTGATATGAAAGAAGTCACCATCAAATATGAATTTTCATTCAAGAAAGGTATTGAACACTTCCCTATGAGGAGAGAAAAGTTGTTTTTTGCTCCTCCTTTGAAAGCAATATTTGATGTTAATGCTTCCTCATTTGAAAATACTTGATTCTTCTTGCTTCTTGAGCCTAACTTAAAGGCGTTAAAGAAAAGTACTTGTTAGGAGATAACCCAAGAGTTTGCTTGAGTCTTGGAAGTTATTACTACTGTAATGACCTCTCCTTATCCTTTTTGTTTGTTTTTTGTGCCAAGAATGACCTCTAATGAGAGGGAAGTAAGATTTGGGGAGTCGCTGTCCCGAAACAGATTTCTGTCCTCCACCAAAAATATTCGTGAGGAGTCTCTGTAACTCGAATTGATCTCACAATTTACTAATAAATCCCCCAGTATGTTATCTAACTTTCGTTTGTTTAACACTTTTTGATTTGAGCAACAGAAGATGTTCAAAAAAAATTGTTTCTACCTGCTGGTCTGTTTTGATAGATTTCTGCCATTATTTGCATTTGCTTCTTATTGATTCCTTTTTGAGCTCTCTTCAGGTAAATTGAGTTTATTTGAAGGAGTTACTTTAGTATCTTATGTTTTTAGTGAAAAGTCTTGCTGTTACAAAGCTTTGCCAGTGGTATAATATCCTTTGAATAAACTAATGTTGCTAATGAAGATTGTGTGAAGTTTTGTATGAAGGAAAATTTTCAGGTGTAGAGAGAGAATGATGCAATGAGATGAAAAATGGACAAAAGCTCAAGATTGGGGATGACACCATGGTGTCACCCCAAGAAATATCCAAGAGGTACAAGCGTCAAAGCTTGGGGATGCCCAAGGCATCCCCTTCTTCATCAATAAAAAGCTCAGGCCTGTCTAGACACTTCGTTTTTATTGTTTCATGCACAGTTGTGTTGTTCTTGGAGCGTTTTAGTTTTCATTTGTTTTGCTTAGTTTGTTTAGTTTGATTTAGTAGTTTGGACCCCTGTTCTCGCTGTGTTGTTTTGCAAATAAGTTTGCTTGGTGTTTGGAAATGATTAGTAAGTTCTTGCTTGAAGTGCAAGAGGAGCTTGCATTGACTGTGACTTAGACTTTAGCATGACATGCTAGGTGTTTTTTAGCATTATGCTTAGTGATTATTGATGTAGCATGTCTTGTTCCAAACAACTGGGATTTCTTAGTATGCCTTGAAGAAATTATGGGTTGTTTTAGCATGCAAAAGCATAGTATTGTGGTATTCTCCTTTGATGTTTTGCTTGGGTTGACTTGGCACATGCTTACACCATGTTATGACAATGACAAGTCACTATTAGACTCTATGATCATTTAGTCCTTGACTTGTAGTACCACTCTTTTCTTTGATTATTTTGCTTTGTTGCATTGCATAATTATGGCCATTATTGCTCTCTTAGTTGGTTGCTCCCAGTTTTTTGCTAGCCTTCACTTGTATGAGTAAGTTATACTCATGCTTCCAACTCCCAAGAAAACCAAGTTTTTCCACAGTGTCCACTATAAACTCCTATGCATGGTGTGTTACACTATTCCAAGTATATTCTTGTTTTCAACTATCTTCCAATTAAAAACTATTTTGTTATGTGAAAACTTAGTGATTAAAGCCCTCATGAACTTGATGGCACATTTTATTCTTTGACCCTAATAAACTTGAACCATTGAGGCAACTTTGTTGTATATGCTTGCACTTATAAGTTGGGATTAGCAGAACCATGCTGTCACGGGGAACGTTTTCAACATTGCACTTGTACTTTTGTACTCCATTGATATCATGCTCTTTTGTCTATGGATGTTACCGGTGTGAAATGAAGTCGGAACTTGTAAGTCCATGGAGTTTGTATTCTATGTTAGAGAAACGCCTGGGCCGCTAGCCTAAGCCATGCCTAATCATGGTGGAAACTTGCAGCATCACCATAGTGACATTTATGAAGCATTCTTCTTATAAAAAAAGATACACAATGAAAAAAGAGGAAAGAGAGAAAAAAGCACCATATTCCCATGGTACATAAGAAGAATTGCTGAGATGCTCATTGTCTGCTTGCCTTGTCATTTTGGTTATGAGAAAGCTCCTGTACCATGTGCATGGGGTACCCCGTTGGCGGTTCTCAATGATATGCAAATACGTACAGTGACAAGAACTTACCTGGGCCCTAATTTGAGTATAAATGAGGTGTAGCCCTCATAGTCAAGGGACTTGAGATTGCCACCTTATACTTTGTCAAGCATATACTCCAGCTTTGCCACTTTAACCTTAAACACTTCAAGATGCTTATGATAGGGGCAATGAGGGCTGAAAGCTAATAAGTACCATAATTTTTGGAAGCTCTTTTTGAAACTTTTAATCCCTGCTTCCTTTATAAAAAGGCCTTTCTTCCACCATTACTTGCGTCTCCACCTTCTAACTTTAGGCACCATTAAGAGAGCATAGCTGTCATTATGTGTGCAGTGTTCCAAAGCTTATTAATTGATGCATATTGTGTTATTACTTGTTCTTGTGCTACTTGTTTCTAGTCACCCTTGTGAACTTTGAAGGTGTACTATGCATCTATATTGCTACTCTTTGAGGGACAAGCTGATTGCCACTATGCTATGTTTTCTGTATGTGAAACAAACAAACGTTTTTCAATTGCATGTTATTCATGATCTTTGTTTGTAGCTTGCCTTGTTGCATGCATAGTTACTATGTCGTACTGTTAGAACCCCATTCTTTCATGCACATGTTTAGAGTTCTTTGATCCCAGATTTCAATGCTTGCAGATGGTTGGATCTTTATTGTGAGGGTGCATGTTCACCTCAAAAATTATCCTTTTTATCACTTACCTACTCGACGACGAGCAGGAGTTAAACTTGGGGATGCTGATACGTTGGAAACGTATCTATAATTTTTGATGCTCCATGCTTGGTTTATATCTACTTTGCTTTACTTGTCTACACTTTGAGGTGCTTTTTACATGTTTTCTGGTACTAACCTATTAACAAGTTGCAAAAGTGTCAGATGCCTATTTTCTGTTGTTTTTTGTTTCAGAAAATTTAGTAAAGAAATATTCTCGGAATTGGACGGGACAAAGGACAAAGTCAATAACTTTCCGTGGGGAACAAGAAGTCCAAAGGAGAGCCCGAGGAGTCGGCCTGAGGGGATAGACCCCCCTCCCCCAGGCGCGGGTGGGCCCTAGGCCGTGCCTGGATAGGGTTTGGCTGCCCTGGCGGCCGCCTCGGTCTCCCCCTTCGCCTATAAGAAGCCTTCGATGTAGAAAACCTGAGTACCCGATCAATATTCCACGAAACCGTCTGTAGCCGCCGCCACCATCGTCCCTAGATCGGGGGGATCTGAACTCTTCCCGGCACCCTACCGGAGGGGATATCATCCCGGAGGCCTTCTCTCCGGTATGATGCGTGAGTAGTTCCACCTTGGACTATGGGTCCATGTAGTAGCTAGATGGTTGTATCTCCTCCTTGTGCTTTCATGTATAGATCTTGTGAGCTCTGTTCATGATCAAGATCTAATCTATTTATAATCATGCATGTTGTGTTTGCGGGGATCCGATGGATATTGAGATTATTATGTTGGTTTGATTAATGGTTCTATATTTGTGATTCTACCATGTCTGTGTTGTTTGTGATCTTGCATGCTCTCCGTTGCTAGTGGTTATCTTGGCCAAGTAGTTGCTAGTGACTCCAAGAGGGATTATTTATGCTCGATAGTGGGTTCATGCCTCTAGTTTCCAAGGGAAGTGATAGAAATCTCTTCGGTTGTAGATGTGATGTTGCTACTAGGGAGAAAACAACGGTCTCTTGTTCATGGAACATGTGGACTGTTTACCTTACACACTTTGCTTAAAGCAGTTGTCTGTTGCTTGCAACTTAATACCGAAGGGGGTTTGGATGATAACCTAAAGGTGGAGTTTTAGTCATAGATGCAGTTGGATTACGGTATATGTATGTTGTTGTATTTCCCAATCAACTCCATAGGATCTTTCTGGCTGGTAATTGCATTGTTATGCCTTGCTCAGTTCCTGTCAATTGCCCCGCTGCAATTTGTTTACCCTTCATGCCATGTTGTTTATCTAAGGAGAGCACCTCTAGTGAACTATGGACCTCGGTCCAATCTTTACCATTGATACATCTTTCACTGTTACTTGTTTACTTGCTGCAAACCATTACCTTCCACACCATACATTTAATCCTTTGTTACATCAAACAGGTGAGCTGGACAACCTCACTGATTCGTTGGGGCAAAGTCTTGAGTTTGTGTTGTGCAGGTCTCCACGTTGTTTGCAACACCTGTGTGACATTTACTTCCTCCTTATGGTTCGATAACCTCGGTCTCTACTGAGGGAAGACTTGCTGCTTGCTACTTCACACCTTGCTCTTGGGGTTTCCAACAAAGCGCTTCCACGTCAAACACCAGGCGCCATCAAGCTTTCTGGTGTCGTTACTGGGGAATCTACTTCACCCTCTTCCACCTCGTCAAGCGCTATCAACGTGTACTTGTTTTTGATATATGATAGGAATCTACATATAGATGATTCCTGGTTAATGATATCTAGGAAGATGATCGATTATATTTGGAATGGTTTGACAAATTGGTTATCTTTGGATTTGTGTTCTGTTATCATGTATAGATTCTTGTAGTTGATACCATGCTTTTGCTATTCGTAATCTCTTACTATACTTGTCCATTTATGACTGTGATCATTCCTTATGGAAGTACTGCAATGATGCTTACCTCTGCATAAGTTCTAAGGAAAATCTTAATAGCTATGGTACTACTAATTAATCAGCTCCAAGATGTGTTATTACTAGCAGTTTATTATAGCTGGTATTATGATGTTGCCCTAGATTTAACTGAGGTCTTATCTTCAGGAACCAACTATATTGAATTTTATTTGTCCAGGATGAGAGAAGTAAAAGCTTAAATGATCTCTAGTTAATTTTAACTAGAGAAATGATTTAGGAAATCTTCTAATGGTTTGAAAACCTAAGTTACCTCTGCTAGTTTACTTTGATGGATTTTATTGCTGTGATCCTATTACTGTGACGCCTCTTTGGAGTGTACACATTAGTAGGTTACAGTGATACTGATGTGCAATATTATATTAAGTGGAGAATCATGTAGATAACTGAAGTAGTGGTTGTGCTTTGCTTTAGAACCCTATTGTGGTGCCTCCAAAGAGTGCACAATAGCGGTTCATAGTGACATGATCTACTGTTGCAATATCTGACTAAATATGGACAGTTGGTTGCCAATGATGCAAGGACTCAGGCAAATTATTTGATTTAGAAGAACATATATTATTATTGCCTCCTCTTTTGACCCAGTGATGATCTAGACATGCCACTTGCATGCAAGTCTAAGAGAATCTTTCCATCCAATCCTCCTAGATAAAAATCTAGTTGAAGGGTAGATGGAACTTGTTGATGTGTATTATTCCCCTTGTATTCCCAGATATGTATGCAAGATATAAGAATAGATGTTGCATAATCTAGTGGGTAGTTCTGATGATTTGTACCTGCTGGTTGTGATTGGCTTATGGCCAGTTGTGGATCCTGATCAGCTACTTCTTATGCTACTACTAGCATGCTCCTCCTCAAGCTGATGTTGATCTTCTGCTGGTAAGTTTCTGGAAACTATTTCCTAGTACTGACATTCTCCTCCTTGTGGTGTTGATCTGATACTGGCATCCTTATTACACACTTGTCCTGCTCCTCCTCTTTGTACCTTGGCATGTCCTTGATCAAATACTAGAACTTCTCCTTGAGCCCTTGGATGGCTTCCCCAAGCAACCAGGTGCCTATGATGTGGTGGAATCTGGATAGTGATTTGGTTGGTGAAGTAAGGGTATGCTGATGTGAATCTAATGAGAACTAATGGTAAGATGGTGATGGTTTCTTGCTATTCTGAGTGTTGTAGCAAGTGTTTAGCAGAGTGTCTCTCTCTCTGCTTCGAATGATACTTATCCCCTGTCCTGATTGCTTCATGTGTTGACAGCACCACATACCTGCATGTATGTGTGAGCTGCTTGCACTGTTCTGGATCAGTAAAAGGAAAAAATATCTTGATTCCACCCTTCTACTTCTACTTTTTTGGTGAAACTTGCCCCATAAATTACTGCCAATGAGGTTGTACTGAAGCAACTTATCTGATTAAGGACAGATACTATGATTTGGTGAAACTTGTCCTTTTTAAGATTAGCTCAGTGATGAAATTGTAACATCCCAAAAATCATAGTTTCAAATTCATTCATATCATCTTTACATCATTCATCCATTTAGGGTTTTCTTAAAAACCATCTAGAAACAGAAGTTGGAGCTATGATTTCATGTGGACAATTTATCCCAAATGACCATCACCCTTTGAAATTTGAAAGTTTAAATACTTGTTTGCTTGCCTCCATTGATGGAAAGATTAGGTGAAACTTTTAAACCCAAGTTTTCAAATTTAGAAATGGATTCAAAGTCCTTTTTCAAATATTTGCAAACTAGAGCAAATCTCTGTTTACTTTGAAACCCAAGCTTGACCAAGCTTTGCCAAGTAACCACTTAGTTAAAATGACTGCTTATGAAACCACAAAACCCTACAAAATTCCCAAAACAGTTTAGATTCAAAAGGATTTGAATTCATATCAAAATCATTCCAGAAATAGAAATAGAAAAGAAAAGACTTAAACAAAGGAAAAGGTCACGGCCGAATCGCCCAAGCCCAACCAAGCCCAAAGAAGCCCACGGGATCTTCTTTTCTTCTCACACGCGCGAGCACACGCAAACAGTCGCTGACAACCTGACCCCACCAACACTTTGCGTTTGCCACGACAAGCGGACCAGACCACGCCGTCTCGTCTTCCCAGATCGCTGCGACCACGTCAGCTGGCGTTGATGGCCGTAATGGCGGAGTAAATGGGCAATAATCCTCGAGCTTTCTTGTCGATTCCCGGCTATAAGACTCCCTCTCGCCGATCTTTTCCCCAAACACCTCGCTCACTCCGCCACCAGTCGCCCGCAATCCTCCGCAAATCGCCACGACAGAACCCTCTCGAAGCGATTCAGTGAGCCTCGCGTTCTCTATCGCTCTTTGCTGACTCAGTACATCTTTGCGCATCTCCTGACCTCACTAGTCCGTCCTGTACTGCCCCAGGTCGCCGGTTCCACTCGACACCGTGAGCACTGACGGCGACATCAACTCCGACGAGTTTTCCCGGTAAGCACAGACCGCCCCTCGCCTCCCCGTTCATGCACACAACTTCCCCTTGACCCTGTGAACCTAATTGTGCCGCTCTTTTGCCTTGAGGTGGTTCACAGCGACGTCCACGACGACCACCTGACGCAACCGACGCCGCCACGAACTCCGGTGAGCAATCACAGCCGTGCCCGAGCGCCCCCTGACCAACCACGAGTACGTCGAGCCTCGCCAAGATCTCCTGAGCACGGTGAGCTACTCCTCGTTCTCTCCCTTACCTCAGCGCCGCCTCGCTAACGATCGGCCCGCCGGTAGCCGCCGCTCCGCCGCCAGATCTTAGTCAGTACAATAGCAGCCGTCGGATCCTTATCGTAGCGCTAGGATAGAATCACTTACTCTGAAGCGGTATGCGATCTGAGCCTGATTTCATTTAAATCCTACTGTGGATCTTGATCCGATGCGGCTTGACGGCGAATGAAAACACGACGTGGCAAGGTTTAGATTAAAACAGAATTTAAAACCTGATTTAGATTCAAACTTCAAATGCTCATAACTTTCAAATGCCACGTTAGATTTTTGCAAACTTTATACCGTTGGATTCAGTGAAACAAGGCCTTTCTGAATATCCAATTTGTAGCATATAGTAACAGTTAAAAATGATTTTATTTGTGGAACAAGTTTAGGGCTATTTTAGATATAGATTTATTCTTGTAAATTATATGGAGCCAAATAAGTTTAGTTAGCAATCTTGTGACTTGTTAAATTTCTGTGGGCAAGAACCTACTTGTAGAATTTTCAAAAATTCAACACTTGGTAAATCCTTGCATGCATGCATTCATATTATTTTTTATTGTATTTAAAGTGTGTGTAATTGTATGTTTTGATTTCATGTGTAGATTTTGCTAGTGATTGTGATTGTGAAGAGTGCTACTCTCCACACTACCAAGGCAAGTGATATTTTCATGATTATTCCTATCCTAAGTTTTGTACTAGCATTAGATATTTTTGCTAAAAGTGTATGCATAATATTTTTGCTTAGTACTATGATGGGAAATCCTAAGTAGAGTGAAATAGTAGAATTACTAGGGAAATTCTCCTAAGATAAGTTACCATACTTTGCTTAGCCTAGCTTATAGTAAACAAGGGTGGTGAACATCTATATAGTTTATGATAAAAATATTCTAAGTCAAGAGACTTATATTTTCTTAATAAAACAACTAAGACAAATGAACCTCCTGGGTGGAATGGCAAGATTGGGTTATGTTGAGTGGTTACACAAGGCCATGGACTTGGGTTGTGTATCTCACTTGTGGTATGCCACCCAGGCACAAAGGGATTTGGAGGCCAAGTGTTGAGAAAGCTTGCAGTGCAACCACTTGGCAATATGGGCTCTGCCTTGATCACATAGGTAGCTAGAACTTAGTCATTTGGACAGTTGGTGGTAGATGGGATAATAGGATGGAGCGCATCCATTTGACTAAGGAAAGGCTTCTGAAAGGTCCTGTCTTGGGAAACCAAGTCTGGTGGGAAAAGTGCACAACCTCTGCAGATGGAAAACCTAAGTACTTAGCCTTGTCCAAGGTAATGGACACTTTTGAGCATCAAGACATGGAAGCCACAAGAATCTCATCACTCCAACTTCTAAGTAAAAATTTGTGGGTGAACAAGGGTGAAGGACCCCAATGTCTATTGGTGGTTTCCTTGGGAATGTTTTTGACAAAGAAAAACTTAGTGATTTCAACTAATAGGAAAACTTATTTTAAGCAAAGCAAGCCAAGCTACACTAGCCAAAATGCATATAGTATTGTAGTCCACTTAAAATATACTAAGGTATCACTTGCCAATACTATTCCAAAGTATTGACCCTCTGTGGCTGTAACTTGTGATGTTGCAGGTTACTCCGATGATGATTAGGAGTCATGAGTCTACACTCAACATGCTTGCCTGTGGCACATGAAGATGAATACTTGTGTTTATTTACTTATTCCTTAAAACTCTTGTATTAGGCCTCTGGCCCTGAGTTGTAAAAGACTATGTTAACTCTGGAATGAATGTAATAAACGACCTTAGTATCTGTGTACTTCATCTTAAACTGTGGATGCTAGCATTGATCCAGGGACTAGCATTGCAATCACAGGGATCCTATCCTTATAAAGGAGGGGTCTAAAAGATGGTATCAGAGCACTGTGTTGCCTGTAGGATTATGACCCTAGGATTGGAAAACCACTAAGGAAAAAGTTTTTCAAATACTTCTACACTTGTCTATTCTTCTCGTAAAACTTTTCTAATCTCTTTCAACTTACTTTGTAGATGAACTCCATCAACGAAGCTGTAAAGAAGGGACCACTCATGACCATGACCTTGGAATGTGAAACTGAGTTTCCCAATATTCTCAAGGACCTCATGGAGGCAATGGATGCTCATGGTGAAGCCGTGTACAAAGGATTTCCAGTGATGGATAAAGGAGTGGAGTATTGGTGGGTGCAACTTCACTTGTACAAAAACAAGGAAGACAACCACAAAGAAAGGGGATTCTGCATTGTCACATCCCAAGATTTTCCGAATCTTGTAATGTGAAAATAAATGAATAAAATAAAACTTTGTTAGATTTTCAGAGCCAGAAGAAACTTTTTGAATTCAATTGGAACTTCAAACCCATTTGAATTAAATAAAATCCTAAAGGGATTCTTAAAGATAAACATTTAATAAAGGAAATTAAGATGTTTTGGAATTACCATTTTGGATCTTTTAATAAAAGGATTTGATAAGAAAAGATGGATTTACAAATAAGGATTATTTTATAAAACCAATTAAACCTTGACCAAGCTTTTGAATTAAAACATTCTATTTTAAAATAAAATAGCAAAGGTTTAATTAAAAATAATAAAGGATTTCTTAAATAAAATAATTAATATCCAAACTCTTTTAAAATAAAAGGTCTTACCAATTTAAATGAAACATTAAAACTTATTAATTTATTTAAAATAAGTTTTCTAAGTATTTTATATTCTCTAATAAAACCTGCTAAAATGTTTTGGCTTTGTTTTAGATTTCAAAATAAATATCTCAATAAAACAAATCCTATTGGATTTAATAAAGAAAGTCTATTATAATAATTAATAATGGATACTAAAATAAAAGGTTATTTTGTTTTAAACAAAGTTACAAATATTATATATTTCCCAAATTAAACCTACTAATTTGATTTGGAAAATATTTAGGTTTCAAATAAAGATTTTATTAATAAAAATCAAACCCTATTTGATTTAATAACTAAGACCCATTTTACTTAATTGTTAATGGACCCTAAAATAAAAGGATTATATTATTTTAAACAAGTCTTCAAAATATTCTTTATTAACAAATAAAACCTACAGATTTGAATTTGAAAATATTTTGGAATTTAAATTGAGATTTATTAAATAAATCATAACATATTTGATTAAATAACTATGGTCCATTTTATATTAAATAGATCTTAAAAAGGAATAAAAATATTATTTAATTTGGAATGTTGGTTTATGTTGATAAACACAACCAAGTTCAAAGAATTGAAATGTGGTGTTTGTATGAATTTATTTGGATTGATTGAATTGTTGTTTGAAATCCAAATCAGTAAATAGAAATAGAAAAAGAAAAGGAATCAGAAAACAGAAAAAAATAAAAAGAACCAACCCAACCCAGCAACCCACGAAGCCCACCGAGCCCAGCTCTTCCTTCCCCGAAGCGTTACCTTCTCACCGCTGAAACAACCCACGAGGCACTGACTGGTGGACCCTCCCTCTTCCTCTTTTCCCACTGACCGGTGGACCCCACCTCTTCTGTACATCGTCCACACCACAACAGCCGTTCTTCCTCCTCCTCAACGCTCTGCCGCCATTGATGTCGATTAATCCGCTGATGACCGCTTAACTCACCCAGAGACCACGCACCTTAAAGCGCCGGCCTCCTCTCTGCTTTCCCAGACGCTCCTCGACACGCCCCTGTGCCGAGGAATTTTACCCTACACCCCCTCTGTCTCCGGCGACCATTCTTGTCGATTCCGGCCAGCACACTCTCCTTTCCGCCTCCCTGAGCACACGAGCACACTCACCATACACCGGCACATCCTTCTGTGTCAGTCACTCGACCGCGGGCGCTCCATAGTGTCGAACGACAACCTCCAAAGACTGCCATGTCGCCTTTCTCCGACGAGCTCCTCCGGTAATCCCCGACCGCCTCCTCTTATCTTGCATACGCACGTCATTCCTCGACCATACGCTCCCTAATCGTATCCTCCGCTTGTCTTAGGCGCTCCTATCCACGCCCACGACGATCACCGACGACCCGCAACTCCGGTGAGCTCGACGCCGACCGTTCGCTTCCTCGATCGGTGAGACATACCCTTGATTAGTCTATGTCCTCGCCTTTCCAGATACTCGCCAAACACTCGCTGGTCTACAACCCTCCCGTCGACGAGTGAAAGCTCGGCCAAAGATAAGCTCCGGCGAGCAATTCCCTGTGAAACCGTCGCCTTCATCAACCAAAGGTGGCAGGTTGAGCATCCCGCACCACGCGAACACGGTGAGCTTCCCTCTCCTCGCTTCTGCGCATCGCCAGCTTAATCGATCGCTCACGCCGCCGTCGTTATCGCGCCGCCGTTCCGGCAAACATCTAGTAGCCATCCGATCTAGATCTGACTAGGATAGAACAGAGTGAAGGGTAAGTAACATCTCTGGACCGTGCGATGCAACTAAAATCCAACGCTCTATCATCAATCCACGCAAGCGGTTAGACGAATCGTAGTCGGAACACGTGGCGATTCTGTTTTAAACATTTTGAAATCAGAATTTGATACAGATTTCAAACCCTTATAACTTTTGAACCACACGTCCAAATTTGACAAATTTTATATCAAAAGATTCAGGAGAACAAGACCTAACCAACCCTACCCATAGTTTAGCAAATAGTATTTGATAAATTGTTTGAATTTGCAGAAACTTTTGTGAGCTTGTTTAGAGTATAAAAATTGTGTAAAATTGAATTTAGGAGTAAAACCTTTGCAAAATGTTTAGTTGTGACCTTACTGACCCTAGGAACCAAACCATGCCCTTATAAATGTCTTTGGAAAGATTTAGAATGGATTACTTGATTTAGTCCCTTTCTAGCTAAATAAAACTATTGATTTGATTATGAAAAATGGTTTTGAATGGAAAACTTTGGAGGAAATGTTTTGAACCAAACTTACTGACCTAAAAACACCAAGTTTTGCAATAGCAACTCATTTGGTGAACCCTATGGGAAAATGCCTTAATAAAAAAATATTTCTACACCACATAAAATAACATTTTGTTTTGAAAATAGTTTTAAAGTGAAACCTTTTACAAATGACTTGGCCACTTTAGGAAATGACCATTAGATGTACCCAAATGACTATGACCCACTAGGAACCACCTTTTCAAACAAAAACAAAACTTGGCATGCTTGCATGCATTTCTTTGACTTTGTTATTTATGTGTGTTGTTTTGCTTGATTGATAGATTGAGTTTGTACCTTGCTTGATTAATTTGTAGAGACTTGAAGAGTGTGATTGTTGCAAAGATCAAGAAGTGAACCTATACTCTACCAAAAAGGCAAGTGATGCTTCATACTTTCCATCCCAATACTTTTATTATGCATTAGTGATTTTGCTAAGTAAACTTGCATGGATTTTGCTAAGTATAGATCTTGCTATAGGAAAACCTTGTAGATGAATCCTTAATAGGATTTTCCTAAGTTAAGATTCCTATTACTACCAAGCTTAGCCTAGCTAATAGAAAACATGGGTGGAATATATATTCACACTATGGAAAAATATTATAAGTCTGAGGACTTAAGTTTTGATTAATAAAACAACTAAGTTAATGAATCACCTGGGTGGAATGGAAAGATTGGGTTATGTTGAGTGGTTCACAAGGCCCATATTTATGGTTATCCTTGTGTATCTCACTTGTGGATGGCCACCCAGGAAACAAAGGGATTTGAGATGTCAAGTGTTGAGAAGCTTCAAGTGCAACCACTTGGCAATATGGGCTCTGCCATGATCATATAGGTTGCAAGAACTTAGCCAAATGGACAGTGGGTGGTAGTGTTTTGATAGGTGGGAACGCGTCCATTTTGGTCTAAGGGAAGGCTTCTGAAAGATTTTGTCTTGGGAAACCAAGTCTTGTGGGTAAAGTGCACCACCTCTGCAGAGTGTAAAACCTAAGTACTTAGCCATGTCCCTGGTAAAGGACAATTTGAGCATCAAGACATGGAAACAATCAAGAATCTCATCATTCCAATTTCTAAATAAAAACTTGTGGGTGAACAAGGGATTGTGTGTATTCTTCAATCTTTGATGGAAAGATGGCTTGATATAAGGATCTTGAAATCTTGGATTGAGGAAAATGATTTTACCAAGCACTTCAGTCTTTGATTTGTAGATGCCTCGAGAAGGATCTTCAGTCTTTGATTGAGAGAAGCATTGGAAAGTTTTGACAAAACTATTTATTTTCAAATGATAAGAAAAATCTATTTTGAGCAATGCAAGCCTCAACTCCACTTAGCCAAATGCATATAGATGATAGACTCCACTATACTACCATAGTATCACTTGCCAATACAATTCAAATGTATTGACCCTTTGTGGCTGTAACTTGTATGTTGCAGGATTGATTGTTTTAAGTGAAGATTGATTGTTTAGGATTACAAAGTCTACAACCAACATCTGCCTGTGGCACTTTGAAGATGAAGGACCCATGACTATATTTATTCCGCTGCAACGTAATGTAATAGCCTAATGAGCTATGTTTGATGTAATAAAATTATGTTATACCTGGTTATAAAGTTATATTATGACCTTTGTTTCTTGATATTACATCTTACTGTGGATGCTAGCTATTGATCCAGGGACTAGCATTGTAAAACACAGGAGGACTCTACCTTATCAGGTTGGGACTCTAACAGATGGTATCAGAGCATTGTGTTGCCTGTAGGATTTGTAAACCCTAGGATTGGACAAAAACCCTTAGAAAAATAGGAGTGATATTTTGTTCCAAAAACTTATTTACAAAACACTTGTAAACTCTTTCCTCAACCATTTTGGTTTTCAGCTCTACATCTCTTCTCCTTCAACTTGATGGCAAAGCCTACCCCATGACCAAAGACTACCCCATGTGCAGAGACTTCTTCAACATCTTCAGCTCTAATGACTTCAACATCTTCAGCATTCTCACCAAGGACTTCTGACTTGGAAATTACTAAGGACCACAAGTTAGACAAGGAATTCTTACTCAAGATTTAGAGACTAAGGGAATGCAAAATAAGAAGAAACCATCAATAACTTTGAAGTATTATGACTAAGAGTTTTCTCAAGGGAACCATGATCTCAAGTAAGAAAAATCAAGAAAAGAAGGAAAGATCACAAGTGAACCATATAGATGGACCACCATAATTTAGTTAAGACAAAACACACCAACTTATGAGGTGTAACAAAAATATTTTGTTGCCCAAGTATATGCTTGAACTTTGTTGGAGTGAAATGTTTGGTTTGTGATTGCATGCACATTGTTTGTGTGAAATTATGATGTGTGTGATTAGAAATAATTCCTTAGAAATATCTTGCCTATTCTAATCTCCCTTCAAACCCAAACAGATGACTACCCCAAAGGATTCCAAGGTTGATGACACCAACACCAACCAAGCTGACAGCCTGGGAGAACTCATAGCAACCCAACATCAATTGAACCAATTGATGCAGTTCCTAGCCAACAATAGTAATGAAGATCCAGCATTACAAAGGTTTTAGAGGAAGTCCCAATTGATGCTTAAGGTGACTAATCAAATGATTAGCATGGAAGAAAACTTACCTAGAAGAGAGTATGATAGCAAGGATGAAAAGAATGTTGTTCTAGATGGAGCCCCAGCTTGCATTATTTGTGGAGACAAGGATCATACTTCCACAGAGCATGAAGGACAATGCCCAAATTGTGATGAAGATCATCCTGTTGGAGAATGCCCTACCTCTCAAGCTACTTGCTATCTTTGTGAAGGAAGTGATCATACTCCTGGCCTATGTCCTATCTATGCCATGGTAGAACAAAGGAAACAAGAAGGATCCAAGTCTACCAAAGGGAAAGGACCACTACTACTTCCAAGCAAGACAACCCAATTCAAAGGATCAAGGAAAATCAAGAAGCCCAAGCAAGACATGAGCCTTGTACAATGTCGTAAATGTAATGAAATGGGACACTACTCCAGTGGATGCCCAGGGAACATAAAGAATAAAGGAATTGACCAAGTATGGTGTAACAACTGTAATGAACCAGGTCACTTTGTAGCAACTTGCCCAAAAGAGCAACGCAAAGAACTCAAGGACATTAACTGTTTAATCAAGAAGAATCCAGACACTATGCAAGCAACTGTCCAGAAAGGATGAAGAACAAGTTGAACAAGCCTATGGAGAAGCTCAATCTTGGTCCATGAGTCAAGCATAGGAATAAAGCGAAAGTTTAACATAGAGAAATTCCAGGACCCAAGAAGGCCAATATGTAATTTTGTTTGAAAATTTTAAGGGTGGTAGTACCTAGTTGTTTGAACTTGCTTGTAACCCTAGCCTCCCCAAATCTCGGACGAGATTTATTTTAAGGGTAATTTGTCACATCCCAAGATTTTCCGAATCTTGTAATGTGAAAATAAATGAATAAAATAAAACTTTGTTAGATTTTCGAGCCAAGAAACTTTTTGAATTCAATTGGAACTTCAAACCCATTTGAATTAAATAAAATCCTAAAGGATTCTTAAAGATAAACATTTAATAAAGGAAATTAAGATGTTTTGGAATTACCATTTTGGATCTTTTAATAAAAGGATTTGATAAGAAAAGATGGATTTACAAATAAGGATTATTTTAAAACCAATTAAACCTTGACCAAGCTTTTGAATTAAAACATTCTATTTTAAAATAAAATAGCAAAGGTTTAATTAAAAATAATAAAGGATTTCTTAAATAAAATAATTAATATCCAAACTCTTTTAAAATAAAAGGTCTTACCAATTTAAATGAAACATTAAAACTTATTAATTTATTTAAAATAAGTTTTCTAAGTATTTTATATTCTCTAATAAAACCTGCTAAAATGTTTTGGCTTTGTTTTAGATTTCAAAATAAATATCTCAATAAAACAAATCCTATTGGATTTAATAAAGAAAGTCTATTATAATAATTAATAATGGATACTAAAATAAAAGGTTATTTTGTTTTAAACAAAGTTACAAATATTATATATTTCCCAAATTAAACCTACTAATTTGATTTGGAAAATATTTAGGTTTCAAATAAAGATTTTATTAATAAAAATCAAACCCTATTTGATTTAATAACTAAGACCCATTTTACTTAATTGTTAATGGACCTAAAATAAAAGGATTATATTATTTTAAACAAGTCTTCAAAATATTCTTTATTAACAAATAAAACCTACAGATTTGAATTTGAAAATATTTTGAATTTAAATTGAGATTTATTAAATAAATCATAACATATTTGATTAAATAACTATGGTCCATTTTATATTAAATAGATCTTAAAAGGAATAAAAATATTATTTAATTTGGAATGTTGGTTTATGTTGATAAACAGAACCAAGTTCAAAGAATTGAAATGTGGTGTTTGTATGAATTTATTTGGATTGATTGAATTGTTGTTTGAAATCCAAATCAGTAAATAGAAATAGAAAAAAGAAAAGGAATCAGAAAACAGAAAAAATAAAGAACCAACCCAACCCAGCAACCCACGAAGCCCACCGAGCCCAGCTCTTCCTTCCCCGAAGCGTTACCTTCTCACCGCTGAAACAACCCACGAGGCACCGGTGGACCCTCCTCTTCCTCTTTTCCCACCGACCGTGGACACCTCTTCTCTACATCGTCCACACCACAAGCCGTTTCTTCCTCCTCCCTCAACGTCGCTCTGCCGCCATTGATGTCGATTAATCCGCGTTGATGACCGGCTTAACTCACCCAGAGACCACGCACCTTAAAGCGCCGGCCTCCCCTCTTCTGTTTCCTCCAGACGCTCCTCCTCGACACGCCCCCAGGCCGAGGAATTTTACCCTACACCCCCTCTGTCTCCGGCGACCATTCTTGTCGATTCCGGCCAGCACACTCTCCTTTCCGCCTCCCTAAGCACACGAGCACACTCACCATACACCGGCACATCCTTCTGTGTCAGTCACTCGACCGCGGGCGCTCCATAGTGTCGGCAACGACAACCTCCAAAGACCGCCATGCTCGCCTTTCTCCGACGAGCTCCTCTGGTAATCCCTGACCGCCCCTCCTCTTATCTTGCATACGCACGTCATTCCCTCGACCATACGCTCCTAATCGTATCCTCCGTTTGTCTTAGGGCGCTCCCTATCCACGTCCACGACGATCACCGACGACCCCGCAACTCCGGTGAGCTCTGACGCTCGACTCCGTTCGCTCCTCGATCAGTGAGACATACCCCTTGATTAGTCTATGTCCTCTGCCTTTCCAGATACTTCGCCAAACACTCGCGTGGTCTAACCCTCCCGTCGACGAAGTGAAAGCTCCGCGCCAAGATAAGCTCGGCGAGCAATTCCTCAGAAACCGTCGCCCTTCATCAACCGGGCAGGTTGAGCATCCCGTACCACGACGAACACGTTGAGCTTCTCTCCTCTCCTCGCTTCGCATCGCCAGCCGCCGCTAATCGACGCTTCCGCCGCCGTCGTTATCGCGCCGCCGCCTCGGCAAACATCTAGTAGCCATCCGATCTAGATCGGCGACTAGGATAGAACAGAGTGAAGGGTAAGTAACATCTCTGGACCGCGATGCAACTAAAATCCAACGGCCCCTATCTCACAATCCACGCCAAGCGGTATAGACGAATCGTAGTCGACACGTGGCGCTTCGTTTTAACAGATTTTGAAATCAGAATTTGATACAGATTTCAAACCCTTATAACTTTTGAACCACACGTCCAAATTTGACAAATTTTATATCAAAAGATTCAGGAGAACAAGACCTAACCAACCCTACCCATAGTTTAGCAAATAGTATTTGATAAATTGTTTGAATTTGCAGAAACTTTTGTGAGCTTGTTTAGAGTATAAAAATTGTGTAAAATTGAATTTAGGAGTAAAACCTTTGCAAAATGTTTAGTTGTGACCTTACTGACCCTAGGAACCAAACCATGCCCTTATAAATGTCTTTGGAAAGATTTAGAATGGATTACTTGATTTAGTCCCTTTCTAGCTAAATAAAACTATTGATTTGATTATGAAAATGGTTTTGAATGGAAAACTTTGAGGAAATGTTTTGAACCAAACTTGACCTAAAAACACCAAGTTTTGCAATAGCAACTCATTTGGTGAACCCTATGGGAAAATGCCTTAATAAAAAAATATTTCTACACCACATAAAATAACATTTTGTTTTGAAAATAGTTTTAAAGTGAAACCTTTTACAAATGACTTGGCCACTTTAGGAAATGACCATTAGATGTACCCAAATGACTATGACCCACTAGGAACCACCTTTTCAAACAAAAACAAAACTTGGCATGCTTGCATGCATTTCTTTGACTTTGTTATTTATGTGTGTTGTTTTGCTTGATTGATAGATTGAGTTTGTACCTTGCTTGATTAATTTGTAGAGACTTGAAGAGTGTGATTGTTGCAAAGATCAAGAAGTGAACCTATACTCTACCAAAAAGGCAAGTGATGCTTCATACTTTCCATCCCAATACTTTTATTATGCATTAGTGATTTTGCTAAGTAAACTTGCATGGATTTTGCTAAGTATAGATCTTGCTATAGGAAAACCTTGTAGATGAATCCTTAATAGGATTTTCCTAAGTTAAGATTCCTATTACTACCAAGCTTAGCCTAGCTAATAGAAAACATGGGTGGAATATATATTCACACTATGGAAAAATATTATAAGTCTGAGGACTTAAGTTTTGATTAATAAAACAACTAAGTTAATGAATCACCGGTGGAATGGAAAGATTGGGTTATGTTGAGTGGTTCACAAGGCCCATATTTATGGTTATCCTTGTGTATCTCACTTGTGGATGGCCACCCAGAAACAAAGGGATTTGAGATGTCAAGTGTTGAGAAGCTTCAAGTGCAACCACTTGGCAATATGGGCTCACATGATCATATAGGTTGCAAGAACTTAGCCAAATGGACAAAGGTGGTAGTGTTTTGATAGGTGGGAACGCGTCCATTTTGGTCTAAGGGAAGGCTTCAAAGATTTTGTCTTGGGAAACCAAGTCTTGTGGGTAAAGTGCACCACCTCCAGAGTGTAAAACCTAAGTACTTAGCCATGTCCCTGGTAAAGGACAATTTGAGCATCAAGACATGGAAGCAATCAAGAATCTCATCATTCCAATTTCTAAATAAAAACTTGTGGGTGAACAAGGGATTGTGTGTATTCTTCAATCTTTGATGGAAAGATGGCTTGATATAAGGATCTTGAAATCTTGGATTGAGGAAAATGATTTTTACCAAGCACTTCAGTCTTTGATTTGTAGATGCCTCGAGAAGGATCTTCAGTTTTTGATTGAGAGAAGCATTGGAAAGTTTTGACAAAACTATTTATTTTCAAATGATAAGAAAAATCTATTTTGAGCAATGCAAGCCTCAACTCCACTTAGCCAAATGCATATAGATGATAGACTCCACTATACTACTATAGTATCACTTGCCAATACAATTCAAATGTATTGACCCTTTGTGTAGAATTTGGATGTTGCAGGATTGATTGTTTTAAGTGAAGATTGATTGTTTAGGATTACAAAGTCTACAACCAACATCTGCCTGTGGCACTTTGAAGATGAAGGACCCATGACTATATTTATTCCGCTGCAACGTAATGTAATAGCCTAATGAGCTATGTTTGATGTAATAAAATTATGTTATACCTGGTTATAAAGTTATATTATGACCTTTGTTTCTTGATATTACATCTTACTGTGGATGCTAGCTATTGATCCAGGGACTAGCATTGTAAAACACAGGAGGACTCTACCTTATCAGGTTGGGACTCTAACATGCATGTACACCAACACTACCATGCACACAACATTCTTTGAGTCAGCCAGGGATGCAGCTTGGAGGACTATCAAGGAACTAAGTGCTAGAGTTAAGTGCAGAATGCTCAACCTTCAAAAGGACTTAAAGAAAGAGAAGGAGCTTACTCAAGAGTTGGAAGACACCAACCAAGAAATAAGAGGAGATGTTATAGACTTAGTGATAGAGTCAAGAGAGCAAGATTGGTGGATTGCCTCTAGGAACATTGTGTTTAACAATAGATCCCGCGAGATTGGATTGTAAGGTCACTTCGTTAGTTGGACCACCACTCATCACCTTATTTTCAAAGGATATTTTAAATAAGTTTGGACCTTGAGTGATGTAATGAACTTATGTATGCATGACTTGTGTGACGATTCTGTTTCATGGATATGTATGAATGTTAGTCTTGATTTACCTTGAATTGCTATGTTCTAACTTTTCAATCTTATAAATAGATGCTTGTTGTCACAAGACCGTTGAGGAGTTTCGGTTACTCGCTTTGGTCCCGTATCATTGAGCTTACCACTCTACTTGATCTCCTCTTCCTACCATCACGGTGTACCCACTCACCAAGTTCGAGAGGAAGGACCTCTGGGCTTCAAGGTGACCCAGCCAGACGCCATCGAGCCTACTACAGAGGCCATCGTTTCAAGTTGATGCACGATGACAGGAGAGAGGCATGGAGGTGATCATGCAGACCTGATAGGACGATCATAGCCGTCACTCCCGACAAAGTTAGGGTACTCACTTTCACGCCTTCTAAGACGTGATGTTGATGGAGATTCCATCGACTTTGAGGACGACTCGAGGAGCACCGCGAGCCGATACGCCTTTATCTTCAGGACTTAGAGACTCTTCTCGTGCACGTAGATACGGACAGACGTAACGCCATGCTAGGTAATGACGAAGCTGTGCAGCGAAAAGGACAAGCTTTTTAAGCAGGATGAGATGATCAAGGAAATGGAGACAAAGTTCGAGGCCCAGGACCGCAAGTTCAAGAGTCAAGAGAAACGCGTCCAGGATAGGAACAAGAAGATCCGGGACATGACCGAGGAACTGAAGTCCAAGGACTTCGAGCTTGAACAGCAGCAGATGGTTATTGAGAGGCTTCGCTCCCAGAAGAGGGCTCTCAAGACCAAGGTTGATTCTTTGACCACTACGATAGAGGAGAACAAGACCGCGATGGAGAACGCAGGTCTTACCTTCATCGAGGAGGAGATAGATGCTGACGAGTAGACTTGTTTACACATTTTTTATCTTTCATATTCATACTTGTTGTTGCGAACTTATTATTGGACCATCCGACATGTGGATGGCTTGCCACTTGTGTGTTTTATTTCATGAGTTTGTTATGTGGATGTTGCACTTATATTCTTATGTTGCTTGTTATGTGTTGCTTGTGATGTATTGTGCATGAAACATCTATGGGTATCTCATTCTTATCTATTTGAACAACCACAGATGCCTCCCGTCAAAACCCCAACCCCAATAACATCACCCGAATGCAACAGATGATGAATGCGCAAACACAACTTATGCAAATGATGACGACATTCATCCGTAATCATAACAACAACAATAACAATCCCAACAACAACAATAACAACAACAACAACAACCCTCCGGTTTTGATATGCTTACCAGATTTCTGCGACTAAGGCCAAAGAAATTTCGGTACAACTGATCCCATGGCAGCCAATGACGTTACTCGTGAACAAAGACCTAGTGACAAAGGTGACCGATGCTGAAAAAGTCGATTCGCAAGACATCTGTTGAAGGACCACCGCCACTTGGTGGGATAACTTCCAAATCACCACTCCCATTGATGAAGTGACATGGGACATATTTGAGGATGGGTTTCGCACCGCTCATATCTCATCCGGATAATGAGTCGAAAAAGAAGGAGTTTCACAACTTGAAACAGCGCCATCGCGATGTGGCGTATCGTGAAGAATTCAACAATCAAGCGCTATGCACCGGATGAGGTTGATACCGATGCCAAGAGAAAGGAAAAGTTCTTAGAAGGCTTGAATGATGAGTGAACCTACAATTGTTCAGGGCATATGTTCCAACTTATCCTTTTGTGTGACAAGGCTGCTATTTTGGAAAGTAAAATGAAGCAAGTCGAGAGTAGGAAGAGGAAACACTCCGACAAACACAACTCGGGATCGCTCACAAACGGTCTCATTATGATGACAAGTATCAGATCCCATAAACATGGGAAATTTAACAAGCATCACAACCACAACCGTCATGACAACAAGCATCACCGTAGTCATGACAATGATAAGTACAAGAACCACAAGAGTGGACATAAGAGCCACCACAGTGGAAATGGTAGTGGAAGTGGAAATCATCACGTTAAAAAGGACATCAGTCAGGTTGAGTGCTTCAAATGCAAGAAGCTGGGGCATTATGCTAATGAGTGTCCTGAAAAGAAAGTTGAAGGACCTAACAAGCCAAATCCTTTCCAGAAAGGACAGGTTAACCACATTAATGTGGAGGAGGTATATGAGGAGCCTGATGCCGTGGCTGGTAAGTTCAGACTCAATTCAATTTCAGCATTTGTACTCTTTGATACTGGTGCATCTCATTCATTCATATCAAAGGCATTTGTTGATAGAAATGGGTTTACATCAGAAAACATTGGGTGTCCAATAAAGGTTAGTTCTCCAGGGGGAGATATGATAGTAAGCCTTGGATGTCGGGATCTCATCATAGAGTTTGGTAAGCATAGGTTTCCAGTAAGCCTGATAATCCTAGATTCCCAAGGACTAGATGTAATTTTGGGAATGGATTGGATGCCTAAGTATGAAGGAGTATTGGATTGTGCCAATCGTACGGTTACACTCACAACCCCAGAAGGAAAAAGAATAAAATTTAAGTCAAACTTTGAACCCAAAGGAAGTAAGCTAAATTCTCTTAAGGGGGTTAGCATGGACAGTGTGCCACTTGTGTGAGTATCCGGATGTATTTCGGAGGAATTACCAGAATGCCACCAGATAGAGATGTGGAGTTTTTGATAGATTTGATACCAGGTTCTGGACCAATAGCTAAGAGACCATACAAAATGTCAGTGGATGAACTGAAAGAACTCAAGAAACAACTAGGAGAATAGTTACAGAAAGGGTTTATACAACCAAGTTCTTCATCTTGGGAGCCCAGATTGTTTGTGGAGAAGAAGGATAGAACACAAAGATTATGTATTGACTACCGCTCTCAACGAGGTTACTATCAAGAACAAATATCCTTTGCCAAGAATCAACGACTTGTTTGATCAATTAGAAGGGCGTGTGTATTCTCAAGATTGATCTGGTCAAAGCTATTTTAAACTTAAGATAAGAGAGCAAGACATACCTAAGACAGCATTCACCACAAGGTATGGATTGTATGAGTACATTGTGATGCCTTTTGGTTTAACCAATGCTCCAGCATACTTCATGAATATGATGAACAAAGTGTTCATGGAATTCCTTGACAAGTTCGTTGTCGTTTTTATCGACGATATCCTAGTCTACTCCAAGAGCAAGGAAGAACATGAAAGACACTTGCGCTTGATACTTGAAAAGTTAAGAGAGCATAAACTTTATGCCAAATTCAGCAAGTGTGAGTTCTGGTTAGAGAAGGTTGGATTTCTTGGTCATGTTATGACAAAGGATGGTGTGGCAGTTGATCCCGCCAAAGTTTCACCGTGATGATTGGGAATCACCCAAGAATGTGAAGGAAGTTGGTAGTTTCCTTGGCTTAGGTTACTACTGAAGGTTCATTGAAAATTTCTAAAGTTGCTAAACCGATGATGAATTGCTAAAGAAGGACAAGAAATTTGTTTGGACCAAGGTTATAAGTCAGCTTCCAAGAGTTGAAGAAGAGACTTGTGACAGCACCAGTTCTATGTCTACCAGATTTGGAAAAGGATTTCCAAGTGTATTGTGATGCTTCTCATCAAGGCTTGGGTGCTGTACTTATGCAAGATGGTAGAGTCGTAGCCTATGCTTCGAGACAACTCAAAACTCATGAAGTAAACTATCCTACTCATGATTTGGAGTTAGCCTCTGTCGTCCATGCACTCAAAACATGGAGACATTACCTTTTAGGTAAGCGGTGTGAAGTATTCACCGATCATAAGAGCTTGAAGTATATCTTCACCCAGAAGGAGATCAACATGAGACAAAGAAGATGGCTAGAACTTATCAAGGATTATGACTTGAGTTTGCAATACCACCCCGGTAAAGCAAATGTGGTAGCCGATGCTTTAAGTCGTAAGACGTTTGTAAATGGTCTTACCAAAGGGGAATTGCCAGAAGATCTGTGTAAACAATTCAAGGAATTCAGATTGGAGATTGTACCAGAAGGACATCTCATGTCATTAGATGTTCAACCCACTCTTTTGAACAAGATCCAAGAAGCTCAGAAGACCGATAAGGAAATTGAAAAGATCAAGGAAAATATTAGTCTAGGAAAGGCTAAGAGTTTCCATATTGATGAACAAGGAACCTTATGGCACGAGAAACGTATATGTGTTCCACAAGACCTAGAGTTACGGAAACTGATCTTACAAGAAGGTCACAACTCTCCGTATTCTATCCACCCAGGAAACACCAAAATGTACATGGATATGAAAGAAAGATTTTGGTGGAACAATCTCAAAAGGGACATCGCCGAACATATTGCTTTGTGTGATGTGTGTAGTAGAGTCAAAGCGGAGCACCAAAACCAAAGAGGTTTGCTTCAACCACGCCTATTCCGAATGGAAGTGGGAAAATATTGGTATGGATTTCATTAGGATTACCAAGGACCATGTCGGTATGATTCCATATGGGTAGTAGTGGATCGCCTAACTAAAGTGGCTCATTTTATACCCGTGAAGACAACTTATACAAGTGCCAAGTTAGCAAAAATATACATGAGCAGAATCAGATGCCTTCACGGTGTGCCAAAGAGTATTGTGTCGATAGAGGAACTCAGCCACTTCTCACTTTTGGAGACACTTCATGAATCCTTGGGAACGAGATTGGAATTCAAGATCGCTTTCATCCTCAAACAGATGGTCAAACAGAGGACCAACCAAATTCTAGAAGACATGTTGAGAGCTTGTGCTTTAGATTATGGAGCGAGTTGGGATGAAAGTTTACCCCTACGCAGAAGTTTTCTTACAACAATAGTCATCAAGCTAGTATTGGAATGGCACCATTTGAACTACTCTACGGAAGGAAGTGTACCACCCCATTTTTATGGAATGGTGTGGGAGAAAGAAGCCTATTCGACCTGATCTTATCAAAGATGCCAAGAAAAGTCAAATTGGTTAAAGACAGGTTGAAGATAGCACAGCCAGGAAAAGCTACGCTGATTCTAAGCGAGAGAAGTCACCACGAAGTTGGGGATAGAGCTTATCTCAGGTATCACACTCCGGAGTGAAAAGATTTGGAGTCAAAGGAAAGTTGGCACCAAGATATGTTGGGCCATTCAAGATTCTAAGTCGCAAAGGAGAAGTTGCATATGAAGTTGAATTGCTGAATCTCTATCGTGATCCATAACGTTTTCATGTGAGTCACTTAAGAAATGTCACCCAGAAATGGAATAGTCCTCTTTGAAGGATACCATACCTTTGGAAGAAGTTCAACTAGAAAGTGATCTCACTTATGAAGAAAAGCCTGTCAAGATTCTAGAGACCGCAGAACGAGTCACCGTGACCAATACTATCAAATTTTTTAAAGTACAATGGAACCATCACTCCGAAGAGGAAGCAACATGGGAAAGAGAAGATGATCTTCGGAAAGACCACCCTCACCTATTTAGAAGTTAATCCGAATCTCGAGGGCGAGATTCATCTTAAGGGTTAGATTTGTAACATCCCAAAATCATAGTTTCAAATTCATTCATATCATCTTTACATCATTCATCCATTTAGGGTTTTTAAAAACCATCTAGAAATGTGGTTGGAGCTATGATTTCATGTGGACAATTTATCCCAAATGACCATCACCCTTTGAAATTTGAAAGTTTAAATACTTGTTTGCTTGCCTCCATTGATGGAAAGATTAGGTGAAACTTTTAAACCCAAGTTTTCAAATTTAGAAATGGATTCAAAGTCCTTTTCAAATATTTGCAAACTAGAGCAAATCTCTTTACTTTGAAACCCAAGCTTGACCAAGCTTTGCCAAGTAACCACTTAGTTAAAAATGACTGTTTATGAAACCACAAAACCCTACAAAATTCCCAAACAGTTTAGATTCAAAAGGATTTGAATTCATATCAAAAATCATTCCGAAATAGAAATAGAAAAAGAAAAGACTTAAACAAAGGAAAAGGTCGCGGCCAGAATCTGCCCAGAAGCCCACCCGGGATCTTCTTTTCTTCTCACACGCCGAAAGCACACGCAAATAGCGACAACCTGACCCACCAACACTTTGCTGCGTTACCGACAAGCGGGACGACCACGTCGTCTCGTCTTCCCAGATCGCTGCGACCACGTCGCCGCGCAAGAATGATGGCCGTAATGGCGCGAGTAAATGGGCAATAATCCTCGGCGTTTGTCGATTCCGGCTATAAGACCCCTCGCTTCGTGATCTTTTTTCCCCAAACACCTCGCTCACTCGCCACCAGCTGCCCGCAATCCTCGCAAATCGCCACGATGTAACCCTCCGAAGCGATTCAGTGAGCCTCGCTCTCCGCCATCGTTCTTGCTGACTCGTGCATCTTTGCGCATCTCGACCTCACTAGTCCGTCTTATGCCCCTGTGTCGCCGGTTCCACTCGACACCGCGAGCATCGACGACATCAACTCCGACGAGTTTTCCCAGAAGCAGACCGCCTCGCCTCCCCGTTCATGCACACAACTTCCTTGACCTGTGAACCTAATCGTCGCTCTTTTGCCTTGAGGTGGTTCACCGACGCCCACGACGACCACCGACGCGCCGACGCCGCCACGAACTCCGGTGAGCAATCACCGTGCCCGAGCGCTCGACCAACCACGGTATGTCGAGCCGCCAAGATCTCCGAGCACGGTGAGCGGCTCCTCGGTCTCCCTTACCTCGAAGCGCCCGCCAACGATCGATAGCCTGGTAGCCCGCCGCCGCCAGATCTTAGTCAGTACAATAGCAGCCGTCGGATCCTTATCGTAGCGCTAGGATAGAATCACTTACTCTGAAGCGGTACGCGATCTGAGCCGCCTGATTTCATTTAAATCCTACGGCTGTGGATCTTGATCCGATGCGAAGCGGTACGGGCGAATGAAAACACGACGCGTGGCAAGGTTTAGATTAAAAACAGAATTTAAAACCTGATTTAGATTCAAACTTCAAATGCTCATAACTTTCAAATGCCACGTTAGATTTTTGCAAACTTTATACCGTTGGATTCAGTGAAACAAGGCCTTTCTGAATATCCAATTTGTGTAGCATATAGTAACAGTTAAAAATGATTTTATTTGTGGAACAAGTTTAGGGCTATTTTAGATATAGATTTATTCTTGTAAATTATATGGAGCCAAATAAGTTTAGTTAGCAATCTTGTGACTTGTTAAATTTCTGTGGGCAAGAACCTACTTGTAGAATTTTCAAAAATTCAACACTTGGTAAATCCTTGCATGCATGCATTCATATTATTTTTTATTGTATTTAAAGTGTGTGTAATTGTATGTTTTGATTTCATGTGTAGATTTTGCTAGTGATTGTGATTGTGAAGAGTGCTACTCCACACTACCAAGGCAAGTGATATTTTCATGATTATTCCTATCCTAAGTTTTGTACTAGCATTAGATATTTTTGCTAAAAGTGTATGCATAATATTTTTGCTTAGTACTATGATGGGAAATCCTAAGTAGAGTGAAATAGTAGAATTACTAGGGAAATTCTCCTAAGATAAGTTACCATACTTTGCTTAGCCTAGCTTATAGTAAACAAGGGTGGTGAACATCTATATAGTTTATGATAAAAATATTCTAAGTCAAGAGACTTATATTTTCTTAATAAAACAACTAAGGCAAATAAACCTCCTGGGTGGAATGGCAAGATTGGGTTATGTTGAGTGGTTACACAAGGCCATGGACTTGGGTTGTGTATCTCACTTGTGGTATGCCACCCAGGCACAAAGGGATTTGGAGGCCAAGTGTTGAGAAAGCTTACAGTGCAACCACTTGGCAATATGGGCTCTGCCTTGATCACATAGGTAGCTAGAACTTAGTCTTTTGGACAGTTGGTGGTAGATGGGATAATAGGATGGAGCGCGTCCATTTGACTAAGGAAAGGCTTCTGAAAGGTCCTGTCTTGGGAAACCAAGTCTGGTGGGAAAAGTGCACAACCTCTGCAGATGGAAAACCTAAGTACTTAGCCTTGTCCAAGGTAATGGACACTTTTGAGCATCAAGACATGGAAGCCACAAGAATCTCATCACTCCAACTTCTAAGTAAAAATTTGTGGGTGAACAAGGGTGAAGGACCCCAATGTCTATTGGTGGTTTCCTTGGGAATGTTTTTGACAAAGAAAAACTTAGTGATTTCAACTAATAGGAAAAACTTATTTTTAAGCAAAGCAAGCCAAGCTACACTAGCCAAAATGCATATAGTATTGTAGTCCACTTAAAATATACTAAGGTATCACTTGCCAATACTATTCCAAAGTATTGACCCTCTGTGGTCAGAACTTGTGATGTTGCAGTTACTCCGATGATGATTAGGAGTCATGAGTCTACACTCAACATGCTTGCCTGTGGCACATGAAGATGAAGACTTGTGTTTATTTACTTATTCCTTAAAACTCTTGTATTAGGCCTCTGGCCCTGAGTTGTAAAAGACTATGTTAACTCTGGAATGAATGTAATAAACGACCTTTGTATCTGTGTACTTCATCTTAAACTGTGGATGCTAGCATTGATCCAGGGACTAGCATTGCAATCACAGGGATCCTATCCTTATAAAGGAGGGGTCTAACAGAAATGATTACAGTACATCACGCTATTTATTCTGAGAGAAATCCCCTTTTAACACTTACTGTTTTATTTGTGTTTTGTAGAGACAAAAGGGTAACAAGAGAAGAAGATACCAGAGATGAATAGGAAATTGAGTTTAGAAATAGTTTTAGGTTTTTACTTTATTCTTTTTCTTTTATGAGGTCTAAAGCATTATAATTTTAATATAATTGTAATAAAGGAATTCTTTTTATTTATTCATTCTTATCTTGTAAAAAATATTGTATTGTTTATTTTAAGTAATAAAGTTAATGTTTTCCTTCAATTGCAATTTGTACATTTCTCTTATTTATTTATTATAAAGGACAATGTAGTGTATATATTTATCTTATATTTAATACTTCTCTTTTATTTCATTATTGTAATCATTTCTTTTATGGAATTGTTTCAATTTACTAAAATGTAATCATGATTGCATTATCATGCTATATTATAGAATAATTCAATTCTTTTCTTTTGCATTTTAATACTTGTGATTATTTATATCTTATTCATAAATAAGATCTCAAATATATATTTATAATTGTTACACCATTTTAAATTATAATTCTATTTTAAATTATTTTACAATTAATTACATCTTTTGAGTATTCAAATTTGAATTGCTTTCCCCTTAAATACAGAAGTACAGTAGATGTCATGTCGAAATCCATCACACTTACCCTGATGTTTCCATTAGAACAAGAGAGATCTCGATCTCTATAACATCTTTAGTTTTGCGTGAAAATTCTCTAGATTTTCTAATGCATGAATGCAATGCACACACATGTATCATGTATATTTCGAGGTGCTAATCCTAGGATGTTACAGATTTCTCCTGGCACTGCCATCGACCCTAATGCCATTAGACACCCGCATAGAAAGGAGCCACCATGGCCTCTCATGATGAGAAGAGCGCCATGGTCGTCAGCCGAGCAGGAGGCGCCGATAACCATCCCACCACCACCTCAAAGGAGGGTAGATGGTAGGGCGATCCAGCCCACCACCGCCTGGCTAGTCGTCGGCACCACCACGGTGCCAATAAGTGGCTCCACCAGGCTACACGATGCTGACTTGTTGCCACGAACAAACACATACAAGGCCCGCCCTCTTGTCCAAGCAAGAATAGATATCACTGCCGCATCAGGAGCGCTTCCACCGTTGGGAGGCCGCGACTTCTCCAACATCGTCGCGTCGCACTGGCCGCCTGGCCCTGTAGCACCTCGTCGCCTGGCCCTGTAGCACCTCGCCGCTAAGGCACCGATGATCCACGCATCGCCACCATCTCCAGAGGAAAGCGCCACCACCGTGCTCTGCCATGCCGCCCGCTAGGGTTTGTAGTCGTCGATAGGTGTTCTAGGGATCTACTATAATTTATATTACTTTTAGCACCCTTGGTAATGATGTTGGTGATTGTTAATAGATCGGTGAAATTTCTAGAAAAAAGTTATGCTGCAATTTCTAGAAAAAAGTTGTGATGTTGATGATTGTTAAGGAGTTTGAAAAGCAGATGATTTTTTTTTCAAAATTTGGTAAGTGATGAAAACATTTTATGCTTCCTTCGATCCATATTACTTGTTATTGAAATGTATGTATCTAGTATGGATCCAAGGGAGTAATATGTATTTAGAAATGTTTCAGTGGATGCATGCGAATCTAGATATAATCTATGACAATTAACTCATAAAAAATTAAAAAATGGACGCGTCAAGCGAGCGCCTAGGCGCCAAACAAATGAACCTGGCGCGCCAGGTTTGAGAGGTATGATCGCCAGCTGTCTTGATACGCTTTTGGAAAGTTTCCTTTTCCGCTTTTGACTCTTTCTCGGTTCGTGCGAGGGAGGGCGCTCGTCTGCCTTTATCTGGCGCCCCCCCACTGCGCCCAACACGTGATCCTCCCCGCATCCTATCTCTAACCCTACCGCCCCCAGATCTCATCCCCTACATCGTCTTCTTCCTCCAACCCAGCCGCCATTGCTTCCTCTTTTTCTGCTTGCTCCATGAACCCACAACATGTCAACTACCCAATCCTCAACCATACTAACATGTTCCATGGGGAGAGCAGCTCGAGGAACGCACCTGCATCTGGAATTGATCTCTCAGATTCAATACAGGTACTCATCCATCTTTTTCTCTCTTCTTTTTCTCTTGTTGCTTTTTTTGTTGTAGTCAACTTTGTGACAAACACAAGCAACTTATCTCTACTCCTTAATAACTTCCCCAGATCGTAGGCAACATATGTTGCCATGTACTTCTAGTTTTTTTATCAGTTTCTTGCAAATTCAGATGAAAATTGTAACTTTTGTGTTGTTTTTAGCAACTTTTTTCTTTTCTGTAACAACTTCTATCATACCCCAGGCAACTTATTTTTAGTAGATTGCAGTTTAGATGGAGAAAATGCAAATTTTTAGTTCAGATAAATTTGCAACTTTTGTGATATTCTTAGCAACTTTTCTCTGTTTTTTAGCAACTTCTATCAAATCACAGGCAACTTCTATTTCTACTGCTAGATACATTTTTTCCCTGTTCAATATGAGACTTTTCTGGGGGGTAGGCAATTAGCCCATGTTACATAGCAACTTTTACCAGATCGCATGCAACTTTTATGTCTAAGGCAATTTTTGCAACTTGCATCTTAGTTGAGCCAACTTTTGTGCCCAAGGCAACTTTTGTTCATGCCAACTAAACTTGTCAACAAATATGCTCCTTTTTTACGCACAGAATCATCATATGAACAGAGAGTACCAACATTAATTTTTAAATTCACAGAATCATCATATGAACAGTAGGCAACTAATTTACATAAGTAGGAAACTTGGTAGCATCTGCAAGCAACTTTCTTACATAAGTATGCAACTTAGTTTCACACAATTGTCATTCAACTTGGTATCATCTAGATAGTTGCACCGAAAAATAACAGAAAACTATAACAGAGTTTGCAACGTACTAATCCTAATTACAACACATGTAAAACATGACTTGAAACATTTGTTGCCTTCATTTCTTTGCATCTGGTCATCGCTTTCTCGTCTTTTCCCCACATGAAGTGGCTCTTGACTAGTACCTACATGTCAAAAAATAGCAATAAAATGTTAGAACTTGTGAGGCTAAAAAATAGAATTAGAAGTACTATTTAGCCAAACAATGCATAGTTTTTTGTCTATATATACTTTGAAGTTGCCTTTTTCCCTTATTTGTTTTTCTGATTTATTTTTGTTGTGCAGCCAATGGGTATCCTTGACCTCAATGTGGAGTTGTTTGACCTTAATGAGTAGGCTGGTTTGCTACCGCCTAATTACTTCACGCATCTCCTTATGGAAGAATATATTGATGAGACTCCGGAGTTGCTAGTTGACATTGACGCCCCCGCTGTTGATGTACATACAATACCAACTGACAGTGAAACTGGACCGTTTGTTGCCGGTACAAACACAACATCGCTTGCCCAAGACGATGCAGATGACAACAAGGCTTCATCGCAACCAATGGACCCACATATTGGAATGCGTTATGACACGCTGCAGGGTGCTAAGGAACACTACAACGCATATGCTGCTAGGACTGGATTTTCAATCAAGGTCAATAGGAACAGAAAGTCAGGGCGCACCAATGAGATTTCTAAACAGCAATTTGTATGCAATAAATTCAGGAAACCTAGGAATGATGATGGCGGAGGTGACAAACCAGATGTAGTTGGGACAATACCATCCTCAGAATCATCGGATGAGGAGGACCAGCAGAACACAGAACTTGCGTCAGTTGTTGCTGAGATTGCTAAGCAGAAAGGCCAAAAAAAGAATCCGAAGAAGCGGAAAAGGGACACAATAATACCAACTAATTGCAAGGCGGAGATGGTGGTGAAGTTAAAGGATGGTAGATGGGAAGTTATTGCTTTTACAACGGGGCATAATCATCGTCTTGTCCACAAGCCATCGCTAAACAAGTATCTTAGGTCACAGCAAGGTATACCAACAGAGGAAAAAGATTTTGTAAAGAATTTGCACAACACAAACCTGACTGCTGGTATGTTACCAAATCTATTTCCTGTGTTTTTGTTAGCTGTACCCATAGTTGTTGGAAGACCATATGAAGTTGTTAGTTGTAGTGTACATAGTTGCTGGTGTAACAGATTAAGTTGCTAGTTGCTAGTACTGTGTGTTGCTGTGTAACATATTAAGTTGTTAGTTGTTGGTGTAACAGATTAAGTTGCTGCATTTTCAAAAAATGTAATCAGGAAAAAGTTGCTAGAACAGTTTGTATTAGTTGCTAGCTAGTAATATAGACCTTGGCAGAAATTAGGAAAAAGTTGCTAGAACAGTATGTATTAGTTGCTAGCTAGTAATATAAACCTCGGCAGAAATCAGGAAAAAGTTGCTAGAACAGTATGTATTAGTTGCTAGCTAGTAATATAAACCTTGGCAGAAATCAGTATGTTAGTTGCTAGTAGCTACTGTAAAAAATAAAGTTTTCCTCACTTATTTGCTTTCTACAAAAAAAATTACAGGGAGGATGATTGATATAATGTCAGAGTTCTATGGCTCAGAGATGCTAGCCCCGTACACTGAGAGAACTATCACCAACTACTGTGCAACTTTGACTGCAGAAGAAACAAAAGATGGTGACATGACCGAAGTGATCAACCATTTTCAAGAGCAAAAAGAGAAGGATTCTGATTTTTACTTCAGATTAGAATGTGACAAGGAGGACAGGGTGAAAAATATCTTCTAGGTTGATGGGCATGCTAGGAGAGCATATGCGGGGGCTTACCATGACTGTGTATCCTTTGACAACACGTACTTGACGAACAAATACAACATGCCCTTTGCACCGTTCATCGGGATCAACAAGCATGGCCAATCTATCATGTTGGGCTGCGGATTTGTGAGGCAAGAGTTGGCAACCAGTTTTGATTGGTTGTTTGAGAGTTTCCTTATCACGATGAATGGACGAGCACCGGACAACATCATCACTGACCAAGATGTTGCTATGAAGATGTCAATTGAGAGGATGTTCCTAGAAACTATCCACCGTTTTTTCCGCTGGCACATAATGCAGGAAGCACAGACTAAGTGTGGTACTGTTCTGGGCAGAAACCCAGGTCTAGCAGAAGATTTGAATGCCTGCATAGACTTCACCTTTTCGTCGGAGGAGTTTGAGGCGAAATGGGCTCTGTTTTTAGGCAAGTGGCATGCTGCTGTTGGACACTCGCACTTTAGGAAGTTGTATGACATTAGGGACAAGTGGGTTCCTTGCTACTTCCTACACCGTTTTTTCCCTTTCCTCCAGTCCACACAGCGTAGTGAGGATTTTCATGCGGTGCTGAAACAATATGTGAACCCACACAAGTCACTATTGAAATTTGTGAAACAGTATGAGAAGATCCAGGTGCATGTGCTTGTGAAGGAGGGTGGCAACGACTACCGTACGGAATTTCTCGAGGTCCAGAGATGGTCGCCATATCCCATTGAGGAACATGTGTTCAATGTGTACTGCAGAGACATATATTTGAAGTTTCGTCATGAGTTTGAGCTTATTGCCAAGTACAATGTGAGTCACTTTGGTGTTTTTTACTACAGGCTTGAGCCAAATAGGACATGGTGTGCCAAGTATGGGCCGAGGACCTACGTGGTTACAACGAACAAGGATGAAGGCATCTACTCATGTGAGTGTTCAAAGTTTGATAGGGATGGCATGATTTGTTGCCACATATTGAAGGTTTTCACCCACCTTGGTGTTGTTGTGATACCCAAGAGGTACATCCTAAAAAGGTGGATGCCACAAGCAGTCTCTGGTGGACATGAAGCCGAAGTTGTGGAGCAGCCAGATGTGATGCCACCATAGTCGCAGCAGCAAGTGCGACATGCAAACCTGAACATGTCGTTTCAGAAACTTGCTCGTGTGTCTTGCACAATGGATGCCGCTGCTGCGATTGTGAACAAACACATGCGAGCTGCCTAGGCGAAAATTACTCAAATGAACAAGTCGCGGAAGAAAAAGAAGAAACCTGTTGCTGAACCGTTGGCAAGCGCCCTTGTTGATCCTACTATTCCTAGGGACCCGCCAAAGTAAACTACTAAAAAGGGCGAACGAAGGAACATCGGACAAAATCTTCCCTTGAACTTCATCCAAAACAGAAAAACCAGTGTAGGACGTGTGGTTCGTTTGAGCACAATTCTGCAACATGTGTAGAGAGGCTGGTGTAGGCAGGAACAAAAAACATTTTAGGTTAGGCAGCTTTTATTAGTTCTATGGCAACTTTCATTGTAGTTCTAGCAACTAGTACCATTATTCCTGGCAAGTTTTATTAGATAAGCAACTTATATTTGTTTTTGACAACTATGTTACTGTGAGAAGCAACTTTCTGCATTTGAAGTGCACCTAGGTACTGTTAAATCCACATAAACAAGAACAATCAAGCAAAAAAAGATAAAAAAAGAAAACAATTTGTATGTAATCTTGAGCAACTATAGACATTTGATATGAACAATAAAAAGACAAATGGAGATCGGAGTTTGTGCGGGGGCATGCCTTCATTTCTTAAAGCTTGAGGACTTTCTTCCAGTCGGCTTTGTTGTCCTCCGATGTCACCCAACCGTTTGTCATGATCTTCCTGATGTCTGGGATATCCTTTGCTATGTAGTTCTGAGATGCTCTACCATCCCAATTGATGTTCATTAAGGTGAAAACCCCGCAGTCATCGCTGTAAAAACACATCCATAAATTCAGTATGGATGTTATCTTGAACAAACGAAGGGAACAAACATGTTGGGCAAAAGCAACTACTTATGCATGACAGCTAGTGTAACTAACAGGTTGGTTTGAGCAACTAACATTATCAGACAAGCAACTAACAGGTTGGTTTGAGCAACTAAAATTATCAGACAAGCAACTAACAGGTTGGTTTGAGCAACTACTAATGTGTTAGGTTGGTTTGAGCAACTAACTGTGTCAGGGAAGCAACTAATGTTTTTAGTCAAAAACAACATGACAGCTAGTGTAACTAACATGTTGGTTTGAGCAACTAACACCATCAGACAAGCAACTAACAGGTTGGTTTGAGCAACTAACTATGTGAGGGAAGCAACTAACATTAAACAGGAAAAATAGTATTGTGGGAAAGTTGCTTGCTGAGATTGATTACTTGTTTTTCTGCTTTGGAACTTGGATTTCTTGAAGACGGAAATTGTCAAGTTTGACTTCGGATGCACCGTAGTTATTATCCTAGTGAATTCTTAGAGATGCGATGATGGCTTGGTAACTTTTCTGCAGAAGCTTATCCTCAATTGTCCTCCACGAGTCAAGGATCTGAAATTGCTTGTCTCTGATATTTAAGTTGAACAACCAATAATGGTTGACAACATCCTTTGCTTTTGGGTTGAGGGCTTGGATAATTGGGAACATAACCTCTGTAGTTAGGCAATTAGTAGTTAACTGCACGGAAAGCAACTATTTATATTGTGCAGGCAACTAGTGAGCTTGATGCAGCAACTAGAAAATAGACCGACATAGATAGTATTTTTGTGCAGGAAAAAAGCTATAGCTAGGGAAGTTGTGGTATAGTCAGAAGAAAGTACTAACATATGTAAAGCAAGTAATAAGATAGTGGGAGAAAATTTTGAAATGTTGTACAGCTTCAAACTCATTGAGGCAACTTTTATTTCTAGATAGACAACTAGTTTCATAGTGAAAAGCAACAAAGTAAGCTGAACTAAGCAACTACAGGCCCAGAAAAAAGAAAGTAGTATGAAGTGGTGTGGGGGTGGTGTGTGTTATGTTCATGTGGGAAAGTGTACGCACCATATCTTGTCGGTCCAAACGTCGTGAATTGCTGAACAGTTCCTTCAGTTCTTTCCGATTAAAATCTAAATCCTGCAGCCATGTCTTTGGAAAAAAAGGCAAAAAAGTAGCGACTGTGAGTAACGAAACAAGTTTAATCGGAAAAAGTAAACAAAGTTGGTTCGAAACCATGATTTCACTTACAGATATCCTCAAAGGCATGACTATCTTCTTTGCAGATTCAAGAATGGTTTTTGCAATCGCCATGATTCCAAGTTCCATGACCGAAGTGTGGAGCCATCCTCCTGGTTTCATAGAAGTTGCAAGCTCCCATGTTGTAACATGGTAGGTGCCAAAGTTGACGACTATCGGGCTGCACAAAGTAGTTTTCACCAGACACATAGTCATGCCTTGGCAACAAAACATATGTATGCTAACAAATTTTCCTATCAGTAAAGCAACTATGCATCCTGTATAAGCAACTTGTACCATAACTAAAAAGCGATAAGAGAAGTTTGTAAAAAAACAGTGGTAAAGACCACCTTTCGTTACTTTTCTGTTAGTTTGTTCTGATGCTTCCTTTGTGCTGAATTATTTTTGCGTATACCTTGTTAGAACTTTCCGTGCTTATGAATCGTTTCTTGATGTCTACATTGGCGTACAGCGATAGTTGGCAAGGGGGAGGCTTGATTAACCTTCTCACATACTGTTGAGGAGTTGTGGAGCTGCCTGAACCATCAGTGTCTGCATCTGGTGCTGTGGGGGCAGGGGCTTTGTCGGGCGTTTGCAGCTCGCCATGTGTTTCTTCATTGTCTTCCATGTTTGCTGCCTGATCCACTGCCCTCCGAGATATTTCTGCTTCAACACACACTCTCTCAATCTCTTCAGGATCGATGTTCGCTAAAACGTCAGGCTCAACAGATTCAGCAGCTTCCGTTTTCTGAGCAACTTCATCATCTTCATCATCAACTTCTGGACCACCGACATCATCAAAATATAGACCTAGGCTAAAAGATGGGCAATCCATATCGATAGCAGACCTGGCCCTTGGAAGCGGCATCTTGTATGTGTGTTGTTCCTGCGCTTGGGGATCGGGCAACTTGTTTGCTTGTTTCCCTCGGATGGGTGATGGTGGCGGGCAAGTTTGTCTAGTTGGTGGTGGGCTAAAGTGCACTCTTTTTGCCATTGCTGGGCTGTTCAGCGGTTGTTTTCCCTGTGCTGTTGCCTTTGGGTGCACTGTAGTTGCCTTGGTTTGTGCAATAGTTGTCTGTATAGCTGGAGAAGTTGCATGCAGAACTGGAGAACTTGCCTGCAGAACAGCAGAACCTGCCTGCTTATTCTCTAAAGTTGCATGAGGAACCCGTGCACTTGATGGTTCCTTCAGTTTCGCAGGCTCCCCTTTGCTGGACTGCATATCCGTCTTATTTTCCATGTCAACTTGATCAAGATACCCCTTGAAAGTCCCTGGACTACACTGTATTCCACCATCGATTCATTCCAAACCAGTGTCTTGTGAGTCACCTGATTTTTTCAACTCTTCTTGCAAAATAGACTTCAACTCACTTTGTGAATTCATTTCAAAGATGGCGGGTTCTTCGATGAGATGAATTTCTGGCAACTTCTTCTTCCCAACGTTCATCTTGCACAAATCCAACAAAGACATTTTTCCATAGTCTCGTTCTTGGCTGCTCCCAGCATCGGCATGCTGTCCAGGAGTAACTTCCTCTCTATCCTGAGCAACTATCTTAGTTTTTTCACTGGATTGTGCATTAGATCCAAGAATCTTAGTGTTATGCTCAATATCCTGAGTAATGGCGCCTCCAACGGTGCCTCCAAGTGCATCAGGAACAATTTTCGAAGTATCCAAAACAGTGGTGCCGGCCAAAACTAATGGGATGCCGGCTGGGCAAGACATTTTTCCATCACGAGCCACTAATTTAGCCTTCTTGATAACTGTGACTTCTCCAGTTGGTATTTGCTGCTGGGCAGGTTGTCCATGCTTTTCACTGGCCTGAGAAACTTTTACACTGGGCTGAGCAACTTACACACTTGCCTGAGCAACTTTACCACTGGTCTCCACAACTTTACCTTTAGGATCAGTAACTTTCCCCCTGGTCTCATGTTGTACAACATGTTTTATGGTCCGTGGTACACTTGTCTGCATTGTCCGCTGGACAAAATCAATCTTGCTTTGCTGAACTAGCTCTTCCACGGTAGGGGCAACTTCTTGCACGGTAGGTTCAATATTTCTCTGGGTACTTGTAGCAACTTCCTTCCTGGTAACAGCAACTTCCTTCCTGGTATAAACAACTTTCTCCCTGGTATCAGCAATTTTCTCCCTGGTTTGTTACACAAATTTCTCCCGGGTTTCAGCAACTTTTGTATAGGTGTGGGCAACTTGCTCCCTGGAACTAGCAACTTGCCCCCTTGGCTGTTGAGCATCTACCTCAGATGTTTTCCCAGCAAAATCTTTGTTGACCTGATGAGCAACTTCCTTGCTGGTCTGAACAACTTCCTTGCTGGTCTGAGAAACTTGCTTACTTGTCTGGGCAACTTCAACCCTGGTCTGCGCCAGTGGCTGACTAAATTGTTCTGTAGCCTGTGCAAGTTCTTCCTCAGTCTCTTCAGCATCGTCTTCGACTGCCCTCTTCCTTTTTTCCCCCGACCTTGCGGCGGACCTTGTTTCTCTGTCTTCAATATAGAACTGATCTGCGCAACTATCATCCATGCTCTTGTCGTTGTCACTGCCATCGTCTCCATCTTCTCCTCTGCTAGAGCCTATGTTCCCAGCGCCACCATCGTCATCATCACCATCGGTGTTGCTGTTGTCATCCCTATCCTCGTCATCCTCATCCTTTTCTCGCTGGTCGGACACATCATCGTCGTCATCGTCGTCGTTCTCGATCTATTCTTTGCTGTGTGCAACAAAAAAAGGCCAAAAAGGTAAAAGTAAGGTACTGGTAAAAAACAGTAAGGTAGTTGCTCAAAACTACACACGATAAAACACATGATAGTAGTCTTGCCTGCTGTTTTCATCATCAGAGTTGTCGGAGTCCTCATCAGGCAACACCGGTTCTTCGAACACCGGTTCTTCGTCTTTCTTGTTGTTTCTTCGTATCTTCGTAGGTCTTGGTTGAGCTCTGCCAGTTACAATACTTTCTTCTATTTCACCAATGCCATTCGCAAACTTTGCCATGATATTTTCAAAATCTGAGCATGCTACATGGACCAAAGCAGAAAGTTTCCTTTTTCTCTACAAGTTTGTTATTAAGAATGAATAACACAAGTTAGTTGTCATGCTAAGCAACTAATAGTGTAAGACAAGCAACTTATATTGTCATGCAGGCAACAAACTTGTCAGATTGAGTAACTAAAAAAATGAGGTATTCACACACTGGTCGTAGTTTGGCGGCAAATTTGCGGTGACGAACTGTTCAGCCTTTAGCAATCCGCCGAAAAGTCCTCCATACCGCGTGTCTCTGTATTTCTCCTTAAGCTGTTTTTTGACAAAGTAGGTTAGTCAAAACTAGATTGATATAGGAACGTAGGCATAGAAGGAGAGTAAAAATGTAAAAAAACAAGCATATCATGCTTACTTGCAGTTTTCCAAAAAACCCTAGTTTGATAATGTCTTTCTTCTTGACCTTATTTAATAAGGTGCTGTTCCAAGCATCTACTCGAGGGTAACAAACCTCTATGAAACCTTAGCTGTATGTGCAGAGTTGCGCAGCGCCGAAAAGTGTTCCGGAGGCATCAACAAAGCTCATGGCTCACGTACCTCAAAGGTTGTGGTCACGGAGATCCAAGTTCCTATTGAAACAAGTAGGTCGGATGAACAATCAAATACCAAGATTTGAGGGTTGAATCATTATTTGAGAATAATGAACCGACTACATGCAAAGATGCGATGATGGGCCCTGACTCCGTCAATTGGCTTGAAGCCATAAAATCCGTGATAGTTCCATACACGAGAAATCAAGTTTTGAACTTGAAGGACCCTCGAGAAAGGTGTAAGACCTTACAGTTGTGTCTGGATCTATAAAGAAATAGACATGGATGTTTTACATCTATGAAATAGTCGACATGTTGGGAAAGTGTTCACAAAATGTTCAAAGGTTGACTATGACAAGATTTGATCTTTCATAGTGATATTTAGTCTAGACGGATTAATGTAGCAACCACTACATATAATTTGTTATATGGTAGTTGAATAAACAAAACAAGTTCTTCTAATAGAATCGTTACCTAGGACATGTGCATAACACGGTCCATAGGGTTTTGTTAATTCAAAAGGATGCTAAAAGCATATGCAAACTTCAATGGTTAAAGTGAGCATCGCAGAGTTGGAATCTTCACTGTGATGAAACTGTTAAAGGAGTTTAAAAGTTCATCAGAGACGATGGAGATGCTTGCATTTGCAAGAAATTAAGTGGGAGCGCTAAGACATGTTTCTAATACATTATGTGGAAGACATATTGTTGACTGTAAATAATGTATCTTTTATTAACACATATTAAGAATTTCATCCCGATGAAAGACTTAGGCAAAACCCAAATAGTTGGCATCAATAGACGCTAATATGGTTGTGCCAGAAGTACATAGACGAGATATTGAATGAGTTCAATATATAAACTACAAGAAAGGTTCTTGTCGCACAGAAAGAATTGAAGGAGTTCAAATGTTGATGATATATTCAAGTGTATTGACATTTGGTAAAGTGAAACAAATAATCAAGTATAGATTTATACTTGATGTATGAAATCACAAAGAGTATTTATATCAATCATACTGTGATATGTACAAATCCAGATATGTCCTATGCTCTAAATGTTATGAGCATATACCAGAATGATTCGTAAGATGATCATTGGACAATAGTAAGGATATTCTTATGATCTTTTGGAAGAACTAAGAGTATATTATTTGTAGAAGTGACAAATAGAAGGTTAGTTCATTGTAAAAGTACTACATTGATACTAGTTTTGTCACAAAGTACAAATTAAGTTTATCTCAGTCTAAACTAAGGGTGGCACAATATAATGGAAAGTGAGTTCCATAATGGATTTGGATGAGTTCCAAAGTTAAGACATTGTGGAGATACTACAACAAAAGGCTAAGTATATGAGCTATTATAGCGACAAAAGAGGGCATTTGTGTCAAGTAGTTTGTTATCAAACTAGGTGTAGTTCACGAGGGATAATACTATGAAGATATATTGTCGACAATATTATCAACATGTTTTAACCCCAAAGAACTAAAGGTCACACCGAAAGACCAAATTTATACAAAGCCATCTCATTAGAGAATGAGTGATGCGTAGAGGCATAAAGACATGCAATTACACACACGGAAGTGTCGGATCCGAGATCATTGACCACTAGCAATCGTGTACATACAACACTAGGAAAGCCATAGGTGTTATATACACAAGGTTTGAAACTAGATTATTGACTCTAGTGCAAGTGGGAGACTGTTGGAGATATGCCCAAGAGGCAATAATAAAGTGGTTATTATCATATATTCACACTTATGATAAATGTTTACATACCATGCTATAATTGTATTAACCGGAAACATTAATACTTGTGTGATTTGTAAACTAAAATAAGAGTCCTAGTAAAGCATCTTGTTAAACTAGCTTGTTGGTTAATATATGATCATGGTTTCCGATCATGAACATAGAGATGTTATTAACAACAGGATCATATCATTAGGAGAATGATGTGATGGACATACTCCTATAGATAAGCGTAGCATAAAGATCAAGTCATTTCAATAGTTCAATTGCTATATGCTTTACGATACATAGTAACCTAATTCCTTCGACCATGAGATCATGCATATCACCTTTAGGATGGATGCTTTGATGTCATCAAACACCACCGTGGCGGGTGGCTATAAAGGTGGCATTGAGTGTTCGGAAAGTATTGGTTGAAACACATGGATCAAGAGTGGGATTTGTCCATCCATATGACGGATAGATATACTCTGGGCCCTCTCGGTGAAATGTCATCCAATTATGTTGCAATCATGTGACTGGCTCACAAGGGATCACATATCACGGAGCGAGAAAGAGTACTTATCGGTGCAGATTGAACTAGGTATGCGAGAGATACAAGCGATCATAACCTCGGATAAGTAAACTATCGTGAGACAAAGGGAAATTGGTATCGTATGTAAGTGGTTCATTCGATCGCAAAGTAATCGTAGAAATATGTGGGAGCCATATGAATTTCCAGATTCCTCTATTGGTTATTGTTCGGAGAAGTGTCTCGATCATGTCCGCATAATTCACGAACCGTAGGGAGACACACTTAAGGATTCGACGTTGTTTGAGTAGTTATGGTATTATGAGAAAGAGACCGAATGTTGTTCGGAATCTCGGATGGGATCCGGGATATCACGAGGTGATCCGGAATGGTCCGGAGAATAAGTCATATTGCAAACTTTCAGTAAGTTCCGGTTACTCCATGAATTTTAATAATTAGTATTAAATCAAGAGTAACAATTCCAAGTGTTAGTATATAAGTATCATGTTTGTCTCCATGATTCTTGATATTCAAAGGATTCTCTTAATATCAAGGTTATCTAGGATCTGAAAGAGTTGTTTGAAACCATGATGTGTGGAAGATATTGTGATATCTGAAGCGAAGTAGTTACAACATGATAGAGTATAATATGGCAAAAGTCATGTTCTCATAGTTGATGAGAATTTGCAAAAGGTTGGAGACACTAGTTGTCCTAATCCTCCAAAAGGTTTTGGAGAGCAACATTATACTTGCGATTCACCGTTACAAGTTAAAAGTAGCTTGATCATGGATAAATCCATGATGAGGGTGAATATTTGATGTAGGTAAGATATTTACTACACCAAGAGATTACTAAAGAAAGGAATTTGAAAGAACACCAAACATTTGATGATAGGTGATCTACTTCAAAGTGCAAGTCCAAAGACATTGGTATTTAATTATACACGCTTTGGATTATGTGTCATATGTATGACTCCACTATTGATGTTGATAGATTCTTTCAAACAGAAAAAGGAAATCTTGAAGAGAATCTCATAAATATATGGCGGAAAGGAAAAGACTAGAATTGTTCAGCTTAAGTATATAGATGATATACATGTTATGGCTATATTCTTTGCTTATTAAACAATGTGGTTCTCAAGTATTTGATCTTGAATTTGTTGGTGTGAATCGTCATACGAAACAACACAATTCATGAACTACAATGGCCTAAGTAACTAGCAAAGAATATGTGATGATGTTCATCGAGAACAAATAAAGGGTTATTGTGTTGCTCGTTAAACATCAAAGCTTGCCTTCAAAGATTTGTTTTATCAGGTATTATGAGAACAAAAGGGTTGTTCAAATAATTGCCGTAATCCATAAAAGATGGATTCGCAAATCTCGTTGGAGACATCACATCCATAAAACTAGTGCTAAAAGATGCCGAAAGACAAATTGATTGAAAGATCACTTAGGAAGTGACATCGCCGTTTAAATTATACTGAAAAGAAAACATGAAGAAACTCCATGTGGATGGAATTTTGGAGTCTTTTGATTTTTGATCAAATGACACTTGTAAAACTTTCCTAGTGATAATTGAAACTTCGTTCATAGGCCAAAAGGGAACGAAAGACTAACTTATTGGAATTTGTATATATTGTTGTACGAAGTCCATTATGTGTAGTCAAGAGCGATGGATTTTAACTTCATTTGCTTTTTCCGAAATTTTGAAGTAAATATATGAATATTTACTTAATAAGGATGAAGTATGAAACATTTGAAAAGTTCAAAGACTTTCAAGATGAAGTGAAAAATCATTGTAACAAGAATATAAATAGTTTATGATAAGATCATAAAGGAAAATATTTAAGTTACAAGTTTAGCATAATACCTAAGATTTAAGGAATCGTTCCGTGGATTTGCATTTCCCGAAACACCATAAGGGTATGGAGCGTTCGAGATATGTAATTAAACCTTGTTTGACATGGTAAGATCAAAGGTATAATTCATAAAACTGCCATTATATTTTAAAGATTAAAAGCTTTAGAGATTACCGTTTTTCCACTGAAAAGAGCTCCATCATAATCCGTTGAAATGACACCATATAAAGTTATGGTTTGGGATAAAACCCAAGTTGTCCTTTCTCAAACATTGGTATGCTATGCATAAGAAAGATGTTTGCAACCAAAGTCGGATGAACCTGTCTTTGTATGTTATTTGAATAAGCTGTTAAGTAATCCTCCATAACATCGGAGACAAAGTGTTTGTCACTTAAGCGTCAAGTTTCTTTGAGAAGGAATTTTTCGTGAAAAGTTAAGTGGGAGGACAATAGAACTTTGATAAGGTTAAAGAACCTTAGCTGTATGTCAGAGTTGCTTGACCGAAAAGTGTTAGGAGGCATCAACAAAGCTCATGGCTCACGTACCTCAAAGGTTGTGGTCACGGAGATCCAAGTTCCTATTGAAACAAGTAGGTCGGATGAACAATCAAATACCAAGATTTGAGGTTGAATCATTATTTGAGAATAATGAACCGACTACATGCAAAGATGCGATGATGGGCCGACTCCGTCAATTGGCTTGAAGCCATAAAATCCGTGATAGTTCCATACGAGAAATCAAGTTTTGAACTTAAGGACCCTCGAGAAAGGTGTAAGACCTTACGGTTGTCTGGATCTATAAAGAAATAGACATGGATGTTTTACATCTATGAAATAGTCGACATGTTGGGAAAGAGTTCACAAAATGTTCAAAGGTTGACTATGACAAGATTTGATCTTTCATAGTGATATTTAGTCTGAGGATTAATGTAGCAACCACTACATATAATTTGTTATATGGTAGTTGAATAAACAAAACAAGTTCTTCTAATAGAATCGTTACCTAGGACATGTGCATAACACGGTCCATAGGGTTTTGTTAATTCAAAAGGATGCTAAAAGCATATGCAAACTTCAATGGTTAAAGTGAGCATCGCGAGTTGGAATCTTCACCGTGATGAAGCTGTTAAAGGAGTTTAAAAGTTCATCGAGAGGCGATGGAGATGCTTGCATTTGCAAGAAATTAAGTGGGGGCGCTAAGACATGTTTCTAATACATTATGTGGAAGACATATTGTTGATTGTAAATAATGTATCTTTTATTAACACATATTAAGAATTTCATCCCGATGAAAGACTTAGGCAAAACCAAATATTTGGCATCAATAGGCTAATATGGTTGTGCGAAGTACATAGACGAGATATTGAATGAGTTCAATATATAAACTACAAGAAAGGTTCTTGTGCGAGAAAAGAATTGAAAGAGTTCAAATGTTGATGATATATTCAAGTGTATTGACATTTGGTAAAGTGAAACAAATAATCAAGTATAGATTGATACTTGATGTATGAAATCACAAAAGTATTTATATCAATCATCTTGTGATATGTACAAATCCAGATATGTCCTATGCTCTAAATGTTATGAGCATATACGAATGATTATAAGATGATCATTGGACAATAGTAAGGATATTCTTATGATCTTTTGGAAGAACTAAGAGTATATTATTTGTAGAAGTGACAAATAGAAGGTTAGTTCATTGTAAAGTACTACATTGATACTAGTTTTGTCACAAAGTACAAATTAAGTTTATCTCGGTCTAAACTAAGGGTGGCACAATATAATGGAAAGTGAGTTCCATAATGGATTTGGATGAGTTCCAAAGTTAAGACATTGTGAGATACTACAACAAAAGGCTAAGTATATGACTTATTATAGCGACAAAGAGGCATTTGTGTCAAGTAGTTTGTTATCAAACTAGGTGTAGTTCACGGAGGGATAATACTATGAAGATATATTGTGACAATATTATCAACATGTTTTAACCCCAAAGAACTAAAGGTCACACGAAAGACCAAATTTATACAAAGCCATCTCATTAGAGAATGAGTGATGCGAGAGCAAAAGACATGCAATTACACGGACACGGAAGTGTCGATCCAGGAATCAGTTGGCCACTAGCAATCGTGTACATACAACAGGAAAGCCATAGGTGTTATATACACAAGGTTTGAAACTAGATTATTGACTCTAGTGCAAGTGGGAGGCTGTTGGAGATATGCCCAAGAGGCAATAATAAAGTGGTTATTATCATATCTTCACACTTATGATAAATGTTTACATACCATGCTATAATTGTATTAACCGAAACATTAATACTTGTGTGATTTGTAAACTAAAATAAGAGTCCCTAGTAAAGCCTCTTGTTAAACTAGCTTGTTGGTTAATATATGATCATGGTTTCGATCATGAACATAGAGATGTTATTAACAACAGATCATATCATTAGGAGAATGATGTGATGGACATACTCCTATAGATAAGCGTAGCATAAAGATCAAGTCATTTCAATAGTTCAATTGCTATATGCTTTCGATACATAGTAACCTAATTCCTTCGACCATGAGATCATGCATATCACCTTACCGGATGGATGCTTTGATGTCATCAAACACCACACCGTAATCGGGTGGCTATAAAGGTGGCATTGAGTGTTGAAAGTATTGGTTGAAACACATGGATCAAGAGGGATTTGTCCATCCATATGACGGATAGATATACTCTGGGACCTCTCGGTGGAATGTCATCCAATAAGCTTGCAAGCATGTTACTGGCTCACAAGGATCACATATCACGGAGCGAGAAAGAGTACTTATCGATAGCGAGATTGAACTAGGTATGCGAGATACCGACGATCATAACCTCGGATAAGTAAACTATCGTGAGACAAAAGGAAATTGGTATCGTATGTAAGTGGTTCATTCGATTGCAAAGTAATCGTAGAAATATGTGAGAACCATATGAATTTCCAGATTCCTCTATTGGTTATTGTTCGGAGAAGTGTCTCGATCATGTCCGCATAATTCACGAACCGTAGGGAGACACACTTAAGGATTCGATGTTGTTTGAGTAGTTATGGTATTATGAGAAAGAGACCAATGTTGTTCGAGTCTCGGATGGGATCCGGATATCACGAGGTGATCCGGAATGGTCCGAGAATAAGATTCATATAAGGGAAGTCCCGTTTGAGTTCGGGAATGATTAGGTGTTTTCATCGAATGTTCTAGAAGGTTCGGATTGTCCAGACTCCGGGGAGGGTACATGAATGTGTCATTACATATTGAATGATTGCATCATGTACTAAGTGTTCTTGCTGTTCCAAAACTGAAAAGTCAAAGCGCGGTTTGAAAGTCAAACGCTAAAACAGAAAATGTGGAAAACAGAAACTGGGGAAGCAGAAACTGGGAAACAAGCAAGAGGTGGTTGGAACCGACTTGGGAGGAGTCCTCCAAGCCGCGCCAACCAAGGCCGACTTGGGAGGGACTCCTCCCTTGGCCGCCCTCCCACTATAAAAGGAGGGCAGGGCCTCCTCTAGACACACAAGTTCCTATCCTCTAATCTCCGGTTTAGAGCCGTTTTGGTTTAGAGCTTCTAATTGCTCTAGCCTCAGTTTAGAGCCTTCTAATTGGTGTGTATAATCCCTAGACCACTAATAGCTCTCTCTCATACTCCACCATACTCGCTCGGCTTAAGGCGAAGCCTGATGGATCTCCCTCTACTTAGGTACCACGCCGTTGTCTTAGGAATCGCGAGGAGAGTGCTACAACCTCCGTTACCTTTGGAACAAGGGAGAGGAAGGTCTTACGAAAACCGAACGTGTGACCGATCATGGAAGCGCCGAACGGCCTTGGAAGGATCGTCTACGATCTTGAGATCGGAAAGAGTACGACTACATCACCCACGAGAATCCGCTCTCGTTAAACACTTTGGAATCTTCGAGGGTAAGTTATTCCATCGACTCGTTGCTACAATCTAGTAGATAGATCTTGGCTTGTTTGTTTGTATGCGATAGAAAATTTTTGTTTTCCATGCTACGAACCCCTACATGGCAGCCCCCAGATCCCGTGCACACTTTCTGCATCGACCGGGATCTTTCCGCAGTCCGGTATGATAAACTCAGAGGTGTCGGGGTCATAGCACTTCATAACCCACTGACTGAGTTCAAGAGGCATGGTGCATGCGCCTATGTTCAAGAGGCCACCAATGTTTTTTCTCAATCAGTGCAATCTTCTGTGGACCTGTCAGTTTGTGGTTTAGTGCGACAAAACGCGAAGGCGATGACCTGTTTCTGATTTCACCAATTTCCTGAGCCTATAATTCAAGCAACAAAAAAAATATATGAGATAGTTTCCATATAGGCTTAAAAATATGGTTGGAAAATAGCAACTATCCACTGTACAGAAGAAAATTCATACTGCAGAGAAGCGACTATCTATTGCAGGAAAGCAACAACCTACTGCAGAAAAGCAACTACCTACTAAAAAGATAAAAAAATGACAAGTAATAAGATTTAGAATGATACAAATGTAGATAGCATGGGTAGAACTTACATCAGAGATGTCCGCTGTTTTTCTGGTTGCAACCTTTTTCCCCTTGTTCTTTGTATTGTCCGCCATTTCAACAATATCAACAACATGTTTCTTTGCAATTGTTGTCTTCTTTGACTGCTTCACAAGAGGCAGTCCACGATTAGCGAGAGCCTTCTTTCTCTTTTGCTTAGGTTCATTCGTAGGTGGAACCTTTATTTGTTGGCTCGCTGAAGATGAGCCCCCACCTGCTGATGGATCAGACCCATTCATCATGCAAACCTACTTAACCAATATCATGAAAACACAGAAACCTTTTATGAAAACTAGCAACTTATTCGTGGATGTATGAAACAAACTTATGTCATAAGTAGTATTTAGCAACTACTTATGTCAAATAAGCAAAACAGACAGGTCTGATTTAGCAAAACTAATAATGACATGAAAAACAGTACTTATAGACACCATGGTAATAAAAACCTGTGCAACTACTAGTCCAATATAGGCAACAAACATGTTTGGCAAAACAAACTACTTGTGTCTTAGCACCTACTAAATGGCAGGCAACAAAATAAGACTACTAGTCTAATATAGGCAACAAACATGTTTGGCAAAACAAACTACTTGTGTCTTAGCACCTACTAAATGGCAGGCAACAAAATAAGGTTTAACAACTAATAAAAAATGTCAGACACAAAAAAGTCAGATTGAGCAACTAATATTGTGAGACAAGCAACTAATATTATGAGACAAACAACTTCTATTATCAAATAGCCAACAAACTTGACAGGTTGAGCAACTAAAAATTATGAGACAAGCAACTTGTATTATAAGACTAAATCATGATCCTTGTCACATACTACGAAACAACAACTTCTACTAGCAACTAGTAGTTTCATGTATGAAACAAACGATGTTTAAACTAGCAACTTATTTGCCAACAAAAGCAACTAATCAACAGCAAAAAAACTAACCAACTACTAAATCAAGTAGTAGGTTGAGCAACTAATATTTTGAGACAAGCAACTTCTATTATCATCTCGCCAACAAACATCACAGGTTGAGGAACTAATATTTTCAGACAAGCAACTTTTATTATCATCTAGCCAACAAACATCACAGGTTGAGCAACTAATATTTTAAGACAAGCAACTAATATTATCATCTAGCCAACAAACATCACATGTTGAGCAACTAATAGTGTGATACAAGCAACTTCTATTATCATCTAGCCAACAAACATCACAGGTTGAGCAACTAACAGTGTAGGACAAGCAACTTCTATTATCACAGACTAAACCACAATCCTCATCATATCCTATTCCTCTGGTAACTAATAGTGCGCATTAAAACCCCCCAGATCCCCTTTCTTAATACGCCAATCCACCCCCTACGAAAGCATGAATGCGTTTCATATAACCCCCTACAGAGCAATCCACCTTGAGAAATCACATCACATGCGAACCCCCTAGCGCCCAAATCCACCCCGAGAGAACCACACAAAAATCGCATGAAAAACACACATAGAGGAGACGAAAATTAAGGGGATTCATGGAATCAGAACGTACCTAATCTGTCGTGGTGCAGGAGTTGTGCCAAAAATGTGCTCGCGCAACGTCAATCGTCAGATTCCGCCGAGAATCCCCGAGAATCTCCGAGAAAATCAACGCCTCCTCCTCCACCTCCACCGCCTCCACCTCCCAAACTCCCCTGGCCGAGCGCTAGTTCCCCCTCACCGCAACGGCCCCACCACCGCCGCCAATCGCCGGAGAGACGGGAGGGAACCACCCCGCACTACGGTTTGGGAACGAGAGAGAGCAGCGAGAGAGAGAGAAACAGGAGGAAGGGAGTAAATGCGTGGAGTGGACAAAAAATAGCCCGGGACACGTTACCCACGACGCCACGCTGGACAACACCATAACAACCACGCGTGTGGCCCGCGACGAGTTTCTAGCGCGCCCAACACGTTTGCGCCGAAAAGTAAATAGGTTAAAAAGTTTGGGAAGCAAAATGTCTATTTCTACCCGAAGTAGCAACCGTACGGATGAAACTACCCGACATTCGCCGGTGCGACCTCCCCGTACAGCCCACGGACGCGCGCCGTCACCGCCCGTCCATTCCGGCTCGAGAAAACCACCCAAATTGACTTCTTCTCCGTCGGCACCATTTCCTCCAAATTACCACACGCCGCACAATCACCTGCGCAGCTTCCACTGTCACTGATCCACTCTCCCTCCCACTCCCCAGCCACCACCTCCCACGCCGGCCGCGCCCAAACCCCGCAAAACCCTAGCAGGCCAGCACCACAGCCACCATGCCTGCCGCTCCCCTCCTCCTCGCCCTCTTCCTCCTGCTCCTCGCCGCCGCGCCGCGCCCCGTGGCCCCCGCCTCCACCGACCGCGCTGCGCTCCTGGCCTTCCGCGCCTCCCTCTCCCCGCCCTCCCGCGCGGCGCTCTCCTCCTGGCACGGCCCGCTCTCCGCGTCCTGGCTCGGCGTCTCGCTCCACCCACCCACCGCCGCCCTCGCGACCCCGCCCTCCGTCGCGGCGCTCGCGCTCCCGGGCCTCAACCTCTCCGGGCCGCTCCCGGCCCCGCCGCTCGCCCTCCTACGCCGCCTCCGGGAGCTCGACCTCTCCGCGAACGCGCTCACCGGCGAGCTCCCCTGCTCCCTCCCGCGCTCGCTCGTCGACCTCGACCTCTCCCGCAACGCGCTTTCCGGGGCCGTGCCCACCTGCCTCCCCGCCTCGCTCCAGGCCCTCCGCACCCTCAATCTCTCGGCGAACTCCCTCCGCTTCCCGCTTTCCCCGTGGTTCTCCTTCTCCTCGCGCCTCGTCGCCCTCGACTTCTCCCGCAACGCGCTCTCTGGTCCCGTCCCGCCGCGAATCGTCGCAGACCCCGACGCATCCGGCCTACTCCTCCTCGACCTCTCCCACAACCGCTTCTCCGGCGAGATCCCTGCGGGGATAACCGAGATACGGAGCTTGCAGGGCCTGTTCCTTGCGGACAATCAGCTGTCCGGGGAGATCCCGCCCGGGATTGGGAACCTGACCTACTTGCAGGCTCTGGATTTGTCAAATAACCGGCTCTCTGGTGTAGTGCCGGCGGGGCTTGCCGGCTGCTTCCAGCTTCTGTACCTGCGTCTTGGGGGGAACCAGCTCTCTGGGTCGCTGCGTCCGGAGCTTGATGCGCTCGATAGCTTGAAGGTTCTAGATTTATCCAACAACCGGATATCTGGTGACATTCCGCTGCCGTTGGCTGGGTGCCGGTCTCTCGAGGTGGTGATCTTGTCAGGAAATGAGATCACCGGGGAGCTCAGCGGGGCTGTGGCGAAATGGCAGAGCCTGAGGTCCCTGTCGCTGGCTGATAATCAGCTCTCTGGCCAGCTACCAGATTGGATGTTCTCATTCCCGCTTCTCCAGTGGCTTGATTTGTCTGGCAATAGGCTTGAAGGTTTCATCCCTGATGGTGGCTTCAATGCGAGTTCAGTGCTTAATGGCGCAGGAGGTGTTCAGGGGATTCCCTCAGGTCGTATGGAATCACCTCAATTGTTTGTGTCAGCATCTGTAGATGTGACTGGCCAGCAGCTAGAGCTGGGCTATGATCTTCGGGCAGCTCCTGGGATAGATTTATCAACAAATATGCTCCATGGAGAGATACCTGAAGGGTTAGTTGCAATGAAAGGATTGGAGTATTTGAACCTCTCCTGTAACTACTTAGCTGGGCCAATCCCTGCAGGACTTGGGGGGATGGGGAGGCTGCGGACGCTGGATTTCTCACACAATGGGCTGTCAGGGGAGGTGCCTCCTGCAATTGCTGCCATGACAGAGCTCGAAGCGCTGAACCTCTCTTACAATAGCCTATCTGGGCCTGTGCCAACAACCGATGGGTTGCGGAAATTCCCAGGAGCATTGGCAGGAAACCCTGGGATATGCAATGGGGAAGGTTGCACTGCGGATGCAGGGATGACAGAAGGTAAAATTCCAGGAGGTAATCATCATGGCTGGTTCGGTGGCTGGCATGGAGAGAATGGATGGGTGTCCCCTGGGGCATTCTGTATCAGCACGATGACTAGCTTCTTTGTGTCGTTGGCAACCTTGCTATCCTCCCCTAAGGCTAGGAGCTTTGTATTTCGGCCTGTGAGGATAGAATATTAACATTCGAGGGAGCATCATGCAATAAGTTCTGTAAATATGACAATGTGTGAAGTGTGAGTGAATTTGTAGTGTGCAGCTAATCTTGACCGAAGGATGTTTGCTAGCTCGTTCTAATTTCAGGCATTGCGTCAGTGTTGGCCCAGTGTTGTTGTAGGGGCATGTAAATCTGTTTCTGGTGTATTTGCATTCTCACGGAGGATTTGCTGGTTGTAATCCTGCCATTTCAGAGGGTTGGACACCAGTTTCTAGTTGAGATCAACAAGTCCTGTTACTGAGGATGTACATGTCAGGTGGCGACAGCCACAAATGGAAGAATGTTGTACCATGAGCAGTATCAGAAGAAATACCATGTCAGTTTTCTCACGTCGGGTGAAGGTTTGAGTAGTAAGTTCTGAATTCCTGTCCAGATCATGTAATCTTGTATAGGAACCTTTCGCTGCCACATCAATTGATCATTTATATATATATATATATATATTTATACTTGAATGCATTGTACTGTAGTAGTATATTAGTATTTTGACTACCATGTGATAGTTACCAGCGAGGTGCTAGTAACCAATCTATCTCAGGTGGCATGGTGAGCAATCCTGCTTCCAGAGCAATAGATAGAGGTGACGCAAACTAACTCAGACCAGGTATTTGCAATTGCAGCTTAAGGATTATAACTGTCCACGTCACTTGGATTGTTCATTTAGAAAAGGAGCAGGATGCCAGAACCAGCATCATGCGCCTTTCCAAAAGAATGCGAAGAATCCTGGGCAGAGTCAGTTAGTGCTGGTAGGGAATCTGGTTCTTGTTCATCCACATCTACTTTATTCCGAACTTGTGGAAACCACTGTCACAGTGTAAAACCACATAATTTTCTTGCGATGCGGCCTTTCAAAGCAAATTAGCTTTCATTAATTGCTTTTTTTTACACAGACATGAACTGGGATGTATACTTTCAGTAGACAGAGGTGGGGGGTTTGAACTTCCTTTGTGTGGAATTCTTCGGAGCCTGACGTAAATTACATGCAGGATCTCATCGTCTGACAAGCGCATGTATTTTGGCGTAATCCTTAGAGCATCTTCACTCGTGTTTTTTGGGCGACGGAATAGTTTTTACCCCAGACGCAGCTTCACTGCGTGTCAGACCCTAAATTCGGCTAAAAATTATAAAAGATGGGCGAATTTCATTAAGTTGGGTGAATATAGGCGGATTACATCAAATTTAAACTAAACTAGTACATAATAAACTAAAAAAGGCCGTCGCCGGTGCCTTCGCCGTTCTACATGCCGAAGTTGTTGTAGAACGCCGTGTAGCCGGGATCGGCGCGGCCGTCATCATCGCCGTCGTCGTCGTCGTCGCTCGGCGGCTGGTTCTAGCGGGAGCTCCCCTGGACTGAGTCGCCGAACCTCTACGGCTGGTAGGACGGGTCTTCATCCTCGTCGTCGAGACGTAAGTGAAGCGCCATGGTGGCGAGCTCGCCGCCAGTTCGCCGCCGCCGCCAGCCGAGGATGCGCTGCCGCTTCGCCTTCTCCCAGTCCTTCTTGGACCATTCCAGGATGTCCGGCGAGGACGGCTCCACCGACGGCGGCTGCGGCGCCGAGTCGCGGAGCGACTCCTCCAGCGCCATCCTCAAGGCGCTGTCGTTGGGCTGCGCCGAGCCTTCAATCTTCGGGCGCGGAAGATGAAGGTGGCCGGTGGGTGACGCCGTCGCGCGTGGCTCGTCGATGAAGAAGCCGCGCGAGCGTGTTCGCGGCGACGAGCACACATGCGAGACAGCCTCGCGCTTGACTGGGCGTGGCCTCGACGATGGCAGAGGCGTAGAGCCGGAGGAGTGGGAGGCGGAGGAGGACGAGCTCATGTTGGCCATCCTCCTCGGCATCCAGTTCGCCGGAGGTCGCCGACCCGACCTTGACGCCGGCACGGGTGTGCGCGGGTAGCCGAGACGCGGCGTGTCCCCGGCGTTGATGTGCTCAATCACCAACCGGAGCGTCCGGCCTGGTGCGCTCCAGAAACGCCGCCGGCCGGCCGAGTTGTTGCATTTCGGCGGCGACTCGTTCGGCGGCCCCTCGTGGCGGGCGAGCTCCTGGGAGCGGTGGTCCGCGAAGAACTGCTCCGAGTACAGCAGGTTGTCGGCGCTCTCGGCGGCGGAGGGGTCGTCCATGCCGGAGATGAACTCCTGGATCTCGTACGGGAGCTCCTCCGGCGTCGGCGCCGGCGGGATGGGAATGCCACCAGCGCTAAGCTTCCACCCCGGCGGAGACCTCGTATCCGGCGGCGCAACGTAGCCGGCCTCGTAGAGCAGGCGCGCCTCCCACGCCTGCAGAGTGCCCCGGCCGAAGCCGTTCGTCGCCGCACCGTCGCCGGGGTACCTCTCGGCCATAGCTGGAGGAGGAGAGCTGGGAGAAAGAGTTCGCCCGAGTTCGGTGGGCTAGGGCGAGCTGTGAGAAAGTGTGGGGTTCTCCGGCGAGGGGTACGGCTTATAAAGGTCGAGGCGGACGGCTTATAAAGGGCGAGGGCGGGAAAGGGCGAGGGCGGGAAAAGGCGAAACAACGAGAAGTTAGTGCCCGCCGGTCCGTCGCGGTAGCCGAGAAAACGACGGTGGCGCCATAATTCGGCGACGTGTGGCCGACGCGACGAGCAGTTAATGTTCGGCGGTCGCCGCGTGGTTCTGAGCAGGGGCGGACCTAGGCCCAGGGCAACTAGAGCCCTGGCCCGGGTCGCGGCCCAAATTCCTACTTACCATCTACGGAAAAAAAATTTTGGCCCGGGGCGTCGATGCGTCGTGGTTGCCTCCTGCCCTCCTCGACTCCAGGATCGCTCGCTCGGTATCTCCTCGGGAGCAGGGTGCGCGGCGCCGCCACTGCCACTCCACACCGACGAGGCCAGGGGCCAGGGCGACGAGCCACGCCGGCAGGAATCCACGCTGCATGCACGAGCTGGACTGCTGAAGGGCCCCTTCTTCGCCTTCAGGATCTCCGCCCGAGCTGCTAGGTTGCCGTAGTACTAGACTTCCGAGGATGACGACGACTTGGCTTCCGTCCCTGACTCGGCGGGTCCATGCACCGTTTTTTTTTCACCGAGTTCGCTGCGTCCGGCGTTCCCAGGGCGTACCCGAAAACCTGGGTTTGGCATGGGTAGTCCGGCCAAAATTGGCCCAAATCCGACCGAAAACATGTCCCTGGATACGCGACTGAGCCAATTTTTACGTCCGGACCAAATTTCGGCGTCCAGATTAGTGTCCTAGGTAGGCGAGTGGAGATGCTCTTACGAAGTAGCACCCAAAACAGTGAAGGTAGTATCTTTGCTTGACCAGATGAGTAGTAACGCACATCGTTCTGTTGGTACACTTTGGAGCAGATTACTGCAGCTGCTCTTGATTCTTCCACATTATCAATCTTCAACCGTAGTAGCGGCTGAAATAGAGACCGATGGCTGCTGTTCTGGTTACTGAACATACTACTTTTTCGTCAGAACTGATTTCTGAACATACCCAGGTTATTACTGGCTCGTATGCTGTGATGAACCAGTGCAACCTTGCAGCTCGCTTTGCGAAGAATCCAGCTCCAATCTTGCTTTCGGGAAGCCCCTTGCCCTTGGGCTCCAGACCTCCAGTGTGTAGGGTGGAGTGTACGTCAGTATAACTTATACCAAGTTGATCATGGGAATGAGTTTGATCCGGCAAGCGCACTGTTCTTTGATCAGATGATCTGCCTGAAACAAGGAACAGGGGAGGACTAGCTTGCCTTGCCTTCGATCGCTTTGCGTTCTCGTGATGGTTGTTGGAAACCGTAGCGGCACACGGGCTGGGCGTCTCGGGACGGCCGGGGAGGCACAGATCACAGGTGACTGAGCAGGCGAAGGTTGCAACCTGGCACGGAGTACGCCCTTAGAGCATCTCCACCCGGGTTTTTATGGACGCGCTTAAAGCATCTTCACTCCGGTTCCTAAAGCCTCACAAGGGCTATGTGGGATATAGGGAGTGCCGGCGCTTAAAATCTTGCGCAGACGGTCTTTCAAATTTTTTTTTACACCAGCGCAACTCGTTTTGTTATCCGGCGTTCCTAGACTGAACCCAACCCACCGAGGGCAAGCGGGGGCACCAAATGAAGCTAAAAATGAGACGGACCAGCCTATCGGCGCAAACTCGCCCATTTTGCATTTTCTCCTCCCACGACCACCACCCCAGTAGCTTGCCACCGCTACCACCCCTCACCGTCGGCCATTCAATCCGCTAGAAACACGCGCGCAGTCGCCAGAAATACTCCCCATGCCCTCCCGAGCCACCTCCTCGCTCGCGTCAGCATCGCCGTTCCGCCTCCTGGTAGCTCTAAGGTCTCCTTCTTTTCAGCTTCTTCGCCAGCTTCTCCCAGAAGCTACCCTCAACCAGCTTCTCCCAGAATCTCATCTGCCAAAATCGTTTATACTTTTAAATTGATATTGAAAATACTAGTTAAGAAGTTTGAACGAATTTTGAAAATGAGATTCTGGGAGAAGCTGGCCAAGAAGCTGAAAAGAAGGGGGCCTAAGCCCGCCACACAACCGCCCTACTCACTAGGTTTTTGGCGGTTTGCCAAAGGCATGGATTCGTATGAGGAAGAGATGCTTGCTGCTGTGATGGACGATGAAGTCGTCGTTGTTTCTGGCGCCCGAGACATCGTCGGTGACGACGATCATCTCATGATCATCACTTCCCTCCTAGGCATGATGGCTGGTGTCAAGGAGAAACCGTCTGCTGGGGGTTCAAAGCCTAGGCGACGCAAGAGAAAGCCGAGGCAGAGGATGGAAGACTACTACATTCTCTATGCCGACTACGTCAGCGATGACCCATTACACGACGACGTCGCATTTCAGCGCCGTTTCAGAATGAGTCGGAAGATTTTCCTGAAGATCGTCGAGCAATTGAGAGAGAGTTCGACGACTAGTTCAAACTAAAGAGAGACGCAGTCGGAATGTTTGGTTTCTCCATAATCCAAAAATGCACAGTTGTTTTCCGGATGCTTGCATATGGAATTCTTGGAGACACACATGACGACTACCTCCGCATGTCCGAGTCCACAGCCATGACTGCATGCACATGTTTTGCAGGGCAATTGTGGCAGTGTATGAGAAGAATTACCTGAGAACACTCAATACAGAAGACGTAGCTCGGATCTTCAAACAGAATGCAGCAAGGGTTTTTCCAGGAATGCTTGAAAACATTGACTGTATCCACTGGGCATGGAAGAACTGTCCATTCGCGTACCAGGACATGTACAAAGGTCACAAAGGATCATGCAGTGTGATGCTTGAGGTTGTGGCAGACCAGGATCTATGGATTTTCCATATGCTTTCTTCAGTATGGAAGATTCATACAATGGCATCAACATGCTGCAGTGTTCAAGTGTGTTCGGCAAACTTGTTGAAGGCAGAGTTTATATAGTGCAGTTCGAGATCAATGGCCACCAGTATAACAAAGTCTACTACTTGGCGGATGGCATCTACCCAAGATGGTCAATAGTTGTGAAGACAATATGAAACCTTGTGCCTGGAGGAAAGAAAGCTTGGTTGGACACATAGCAGGAGGCTTGCAGGAAGGATGTGGAGAGGGCATTCAGTGTGCTGCAAGCTCGATTTTCCATTGTTAGATACCATGCCCTTACCTGGTCAAAAGATCAGATGTGGAAGGTCATGACTGTCTGTGTGAACTTGCACAACATGATCATTAGGAGTGAGCGGGAGACTCCAGTGTTTGACACTGAAATGTATTATCGCTAAGATCCTCTTGCAAACGTTGATCACCAAGTGTCACCTGCGTTTGCTTCTTTTCTCGCTAGGTGGCAAGAAGTTCTAGACACAAATACTCATAGTCAATTGCAAGATGACCTCGTAAAGCATGTAAAGCATTTGTGGAGGCTCAAAGGAGTCAGCTAGTTTGTTTATTTGTATGTCTTTGTTTGCTATATTGAACTTGTTGAATTGTTTGTTTACTTTCATAAAGTTGTAATAAATTGGTATGTTGAATTATTTATTTGCTATATTGAACTTGTTGAATTGCCTATTTGATTTGATAAACAAACTTAATAAGTTGTTGATTTTTTTTGTATGGGGGGGGGCTGGCCCCCCCCAATTCATCAACGTATCCGGTGCCCCCCATACAGGCCAAAAAAGGTCGCGCCGGACGCCATATGGAGGGACGAGTGAAGATTCTCTTAGAGTTCCGCGTACGATTGCTGGTGCTATTGTCCAGAGATAACACGTCACAATAGTGATCTTGATGCCCAACCATCTGGGACGTGTTTGACGTGTTTGGTTGTGCATGGAGTGGTTTCCTGCACCTTGATGAAATAAATAACCTTGTTTGGATGGTCGCACGTTGGGCTGGACGGCTGGGCTTGCATGGCATGCGTCTTAAAATAAGGGAAATAAATGCCCAAATGTTTTTGTGGGGACAAGCCCTGACGAGCGCGAGGAAGGGCAGGAGACGCTGCAACATATTGAGAATGCACGTCATAAATCCGGTCACTACTCACTCTCCACTCTCACTCGCCCCATTGACAATCGCACTTTCTACTCTCTCCTCTCACCGTTGGTGCATGCTCTACCATTGGAAGATCGAAGATCACCGCTAGGACGGGAGACCATGGTAGATCGAAGAGGACCGCTTCGCTTCTATTATCTCTACTGCATCCTCGATTGCGATGCCTTATTCCTCGGCACATTTGGTGCTCCTGACCTCCGTCAATGGCGATAAGGACTAATTACCCAAAAGAAAAATAGAGGCGGCAGCTAGGGTGAAACCCTAGCCCGCTGTCGCCATCCGCACCTCGTCTTTGTTGTCTATGATTAGAAATCGGTGGGTCCCCGTCTTCTCTGCTTGTCGCTCCGGCGACGGGAGGAGGTGGGGACCTCGGACCTGCGCTCGACGTTGTAGAAGGGTCCCTAAAGTTAGAGTTTGGTCAACCGACATCGACGTTATGGTGGCTATAGCGACGCTATGCGGGACAAGAATAAGGTATACACTCCTCCTTATCCACCTCGTCAGCGGCGATCTCGCCGGTGGCCCTAGGGAGGGCAGGGATTCGTCTAGTCGTTGCTTCCATGGAGTGATCGATCTCGTCCAGTCTATGTGTGTTATACATTTGGTGTTTGAAGCTTTGGATCAATTCAAGTGTTCAATAAGGGCGACTTGGCTCAGGGGCGTTGGTCCTTAGGGAAACATGCACGAAGACTTCCCGACTGTCATCAACAACATTAAGCCGACTCTGGTAAGGGAGCGGCGATTGCGGCACATCAGCTGCTTGCTCTGGCGGTAGTAGTGGTCGTTAGGTGGTCCAAGGACCTCGATGTAATTTTTATTATGTTTGGTGTGCCTTGTACTTCTTGTGATCTCAAGGAATATATCCAAATCTTTCTCGCAAAGAAAATGGCGGCAAGGCCTCAAACCACTCTCTTTTTTGCTACACGGTAGATATGTATGTTATAGCGTAGTTTTGAATGTTTCATTGACATACATGGTAAATTTGTATCGATTTGGTATAGTTTGGGTCAACTTGATAGATTTTTGTCTTCGAAGTTCTTTTGTTGTTTCTGGTGCCTTGGTATGATGAAGACTAGCGACACATTGCTTCAATCTAGGGTTTTGATTGGGTAGATTTAGCCTTAGGGTTTCTTGGCCGGATGAAAAAATGGAGATTTTTGCACTTCTCATGTTCTAGTGCCGATAATTAATCTACATCACAACATAATGGAAAGGATGAACCTTTCGAACCTGGTTGTGAGATCGAATGTCTATCATGTACCATTCTCTTCTTAACCTTTACATGTTGTCGATGATTGGTTTGGTAAACAATGTTGTATGTGCTAGGTACTATGAGGCAACATTCTCTTCTTAACATTTACATGTTGTCGATGATTAAATCTGTAGCACCATGTTTCTAGGGGATGAATCTATATTACCCTGAATCTTTCACAAAAAACAATGTTCTGCACTGTTCTTGGTAGTGCAGATTCGTCTCACCGGTCTTTGTGGGCACATCATATATGAGGCTCCAAAATCTTGTTGCGGCACACTGATCAAACTATAGTACATGCTCATCACATAATTGATGCGATTGGAATTCGATGGTATATACAACCAAATTGCTTGTGCATATTCTCTAGATTTCGGTCGCACCAACTCTGCGGATTGTGTGCTAGTTATCTGAAGCTCTCAATAGGTGGTATTTTTGCGTGTGTACTAAGCTTTGATCTACTGCCATTGATTGCAATATGTCCCATCATAGGTTCTAGGGATGTCCTTTAGTACCTAGTACTATTGATACACTCAAATTGAGTTATGCATGATTCTTGGTACTAAAGGATCATCTATTGGGTGATGTTTATGAGGCACTAGCCATTGATGAAAAACATGTTGTAAGCACATTGTGTCTTGTGCATCAGCTGGTCATTAAAATGTGGCACAATGTAATGCTTAGGGATTATTTCCATGACAAATCTTATGTGAGAACACATTTGTTTGTTCATATGTCTTGGTCCTGGGAGAATCCCTTTGTATTTCTGTTATTACATATGAGGCCATATTTGTTAGCCACAACTTATGTGCTAACATGTGTTGTTTCTTTTATCAGTGCTCCAAGATGATGGATGGTGCTCTCCCCAACCATGGCGAAGGATGCTGGTGAAGGTAGCTGCCAAGAGGCCGAGGAAATGTTGGGCACTTCCATGCCCAAGTAGGTCCAACCCATTTCACCAAGCCGATCATGAACCTGGGTTGTACATGATACCAATTCCTGATGGCTTCCATCCTTTCTTTGGCACTGTCCGAAGGATGATCATTCTATAGACTAACAATGGATGCAGATGGACGGTGAAGCTCAAGGATGTGAACGACAGGGTTTGTCTTGACCAAGGTTGGCCTGGATTCACCATTGGGCACCAAATCAAGATCAGGTACTTCCTTACCTTCAAGATGCTCAAGGGCGGCGTCTTCAAGGTCACCATCTTATACTACAGCATGAATGAAGTGGTCAAGAAGTGTCCGGAGCATGATCCAGCCCTTGCTATAATTGACGGAGAAGGGTTTAGGTGACCTTGCTAGGTTGTTATTGGTGTCTAGAACTAAGTATTGTTGTGCTATGAACTTGGTCATAGTGTTGTGCTGATATATATTGCAGTCTAGTGAAATATGCTATTAGTCTTACATGACTTACTTGTTCACATATGTCTCGTAACCTTACCATCTAATTAAGAGGTTATCATACTACACTATTAGCCCACAATCAAACACATCATTCTGTTTCTCCCAAACATAAAACATCTCACCAAACAAAGAGTATCAGTTTCCACCGACATCCCTAACAATGCCCTTGCGACAACCAATACGTGGGGATAATTTGGCTCATGGACTGATCCGCGCGTGCTGTCTCTGCGCGTGCAACTTGCACCTGTGGAAAAACCCTGCCCAGTAACCAAACACGCCCCTGACAAACGTTGCAAGAGAATCTCCAAAAGATCATGCAAATAGGGCAGCGTCGGCTAGTTTTAGGGCACCACTTTTTGGTGTTTAAGGCACGAAATATAGGACACCCGTTTCAGATGATGTAAAATAGGGCACTTGCAAAATTCCGGTTGATGTAAAATAAGACACAAGGTGTGTACCCTATATTGTCACATTTGCAAACATATGTGTGTGATAGGATATGAAACCAAAATCATTGCAGATATATCAATTTAAGCAGCGAGACAGCTTGGCCGGATTGTTGGCCACGCGCGAAATTAAGTAGATTCATTTTAGACTGTTCATCGTCTTGGTTTGGGGGCGGCGACGACAGCGCTAAATATTTTTTCTTCAGATTCTTCCCCAATGGATTCAAAGACCAGTCTATTCAAGCAAGGATGGTGCGACGGTGCCAGTATCCTTATGGTGGATGTGTGTCCTCAGGATCCACCGCTAGGGCGGCGTTTACTCCAGCGCGGAATCTGGGAGGTAGTCAAGGAGCAGATGCAGATTATGGTCTGCATCGACGGCATCTGGAAGATGGTGGATTGCATGCCGAGTCCATGGTTCGTGGATGGCAGGTGTGGTTTCCTCCTCCAACGTCTTAGTCATGCGGGGGTGCTAGATTTGGGGTTCGATGTCGTGTCTAAGGTCTAAGGTGCTGCCCCAGTCCAATTCAATGGTTTCACCTTGGGTGAGCCTCGGCAAAGTTGCATATCAGCAATGGAGCCGCATCGAGCTCGAGTGAGGAGATGATCCATTATTTTTTCCTTTGGTGGTTGTTATTGTGGTGCCAAAGGCAGGTAACGGGCGTTGGCGTCAAGCTCAAAGAATTTTTCGGTCTAGATTGTAATTTATTTCTTAGAAGGTGAAGTTGCCATGCTATAAAAGCTAGCACAGAATAATGCTGACAACCACCGGCAATTTCCTGCAGGTAAAGTATAACTGATCGTCAAGATTCTCAGCATCACTGAAGGCCATTGTACAAGTGATGATGCTACTGAACTGACACTGTAACAGTCAATAAATATTAATATTTCTTCTTTGATTTTACGAGACACTAACCAGTAATCTGACGATGCTAGGTCCCAATCTACTGTTGGGGGGACACCAATGGCTAAATATTAGTAAGAATGAAGAAAAATACAGCAAATAGTACTCATAAATTATGGCGACAAGAGAGGTGAAATGCATATACTCCAGTCATTCATGACAATGTTCAAATTGTTCCTTTTCTCAACCTTGATATAGATTTAAACATACTCAACAACTCAAGTTTCCTAAAAACAGTTTAACGATCAAGATTAAATTAACCAGGAATTGTCTCACCTTACCTCATTAAAACATGCATGTTGCAGACACCTTAAAAAACGATCTTGCTATGGAAATTAGCTTGGACTACAACTAGAACATAATCACAAATAATCAATCCAACAAACAAAGCTCTTTGAGATCATAGAAATGAAAAGGAACAAAATCTCCTACGACTCGGACGAAACTCGAAAGCAGATCAAGGTCGAATAGCAAATTAGGTTCAGTCACATGGGTTCTATATATTTCTTGATAATTACTGTGCCACATAAAGAGTAAATTCCAGTTTTTACCCCTTAATTTTAAAATTTTGACACTAATTACCCCATCTAGCAAATATTCATCCTAATTACCCCATTTAGGAAAAGGTGTGCCAAATTTTACCCCATGTAAAATCTTATGAGTGTTTTGGCAAGGGGTGTCTAGTACAGGTAGCATGCTACTTCGTTTTTTTTCTGGGTTTTGTTTCTCATGAGAAGCGGTCTGATCATGAGTTGAACCATCTGGTCTTGTCTGTTTCTCAAACCGTGTCTTCCTTCAACAAAAAATGTGTCTTTCTTAAGCCAAAAGAAATCCTAGTGCTACGTCAAACTAACTTAATACTATTCCTAATCGATTGATCTGCTGAGCAAGATCATGTTACTCTCAAATATTACAAGGCCCTTCTAGTTCTTATTTAAACCGCAGCTACAACACTATCGTTGAACTAGACCCAGCTCCGCTAGTTTTTCATTAGCGCAGACCGAAGAAACACAACACTAAGATGGAAGATTGGAATGAAAAAAACCTTCCAGGAGAAAACAACCACAACAAAACTAGTCTACGTGTCACGCCACATGTATTTACAACATGGATCCACCTGTCAAAACGTTCATAAAAATTTAAGGGGGTAAAAATTGGAACAACTTTTATTAAATAGGGTAATTAGAATGAAAAAAATTTAAATGGGATAATTAGTGTCAAAATTTTGAAACTAGGAGGTAAAAACTGGAATTAACTCCCACATAAACTTTTACTCTTATAAGTGTCTGAGTATTCCTCAAAAAAGAGAGTACCTGACTAGGCATGAACATGAAAAATCACCTGATAATAGTAAGAAACAGTATAACTCCTACAGGCCTGTAAGATCCAAGCATTCCAAACACACCCTTACATTGGATGGAGCATGACACGATATTGTTCACAAGCCATTTAGTAAGCTGTTACCTGAAACAAGTTCTTCAGACTTTCTAAATTGATGAATAGTATTATTGCTGTCCACCCTGTGCTTAGCATGCAACAAGCAAAAGAATATTGGGGATAACAAAACCGGAACCAGTCCCAGGCATGACGGTTGCAATTGAGATGGGCGAAATATCCGCCTTCCGTTAATGGTTCCTCATTCCAACCAAGGACGATACTTTGTAGAGCAAGGAACATATTCCCACTAGCCAAAAAAAAAGCACTGGACCACCACCAAGGCGCTAATCCACCACACATATTGGAACTACAGAGTATACAAGAATCATCTGATCGACAGCATACGTCATTGAGATTTCTATGAGTAGAGAAACGTATGAAGCGGGATCTTAGGTTCTTCTGAACTTCTGATACATGTAAATGTCGACATGCTGCATGAACTAGTACTAGTGAGTACTACTCCCTCCGTTTTAAAATATAAGATGTTTTAGATTTGTGAAGAAAATGTATCTAGACTTGTTTTAGTGTGTAGGTTCATTCTAAACACGAGTGAACCTACACACTAAAACAAGACTACATACATTTTCTTCATAAACCTAAAATATCTTATATTTTAAAACAGGAGGGAGTAGTGACTAAAGAGCACACGCCCATCATATCTGAAATTTGGATCTACTACAAGTTAGTGACGCAAGATCCATCTCCATCTGGCACCAAACCCCATAAGCAAGACCAAGGAGGAATCAGTAGCACTACTGCAACAAAAGTGAGAACCGGATGCAGAGGTTTATCGACCGATTCCCGCTTTGCAGTAAGCTGTGATTATAACAAGAAAAAAACCTCTAATGGCCACCCAGGACCAGCAGCACAAGGCAGGGAACGGATCGATAAACCACTGCGCCCAGGTATCACCCCGCCCCTAGATCATAAGCCGGCGGAGAAGAACAAAGACTAACACGACCAAATTAAGAAGAAAAAGGTGGGGCGAAATAAGAGCAGAAGAAACCACCTGGGAGATCCGATTACGCAGCACCCTGCGAGTGCGGCTGAGTGTGTGTGTGTATGTATGTCCTACAACAACAAGGAGGTGGAAGGCGAGAGATCTGGATCTGGGGATTTATATTGCCACGGCATCGGGTGGAGAATGTGACGTGAGCGGGGGAATGCGAGTGGCAGCCGAAAGTGGGGTGAGGACTAGGAATCTTTCTGGCGCTGCAAAGGGGGGCTTGGGGCTTGGCCTGTTCCCAGGAGAAGAGCACAGGGAAGCATGGCTGGACTGGCAAGGATGTTTCTTTTCTTCCACCTTATTTATTTATATTTCTCCATTGTGCTTTTAGAGGAAAGAGAGGAAATTGCACAAACTGTCACCAATTGCTGACTATATCTGTTTTTTTACACAAACCACCAACTATATGTATAATTTATTGCATATAAATGTCTTAATCTGGAATGAAGTTGGTTAAATATAAATTTGACGATAGAGCCCCACATGACAATGATGATGTGGTGTCCATGTCTCATCGGCTATTTTTTATCAAACGTACATGGTTGATAAAAAAAATCTTATCCCACATTTACTTCTCTAAAAATTTTATAACTTCTAGAGATTACTCAGGTCATATTGTTTCAATTAATAGAATATTTTCAATTCTGGCCGAGCCTTATAAATAGTGATAAATATTTATAATCGGATGATCTAAACTGTTTAAAACTTTCTCAATTTTTCGTATTTGTTAGTTATATTGATTAAGTATTAAAAAAATACATATTTCTTTTTGAAATATTTGAAAAAAGAATAGCAAATGACATGTGGATGCCATAAAAGCACTAACATATGAGCTCTAGCCGTCAGATTTACTATTAAGCAACCTAATATCAGATTTGGACCACTGTGTAACGAATTTCAAGTATAGTTGGAGGTTTGTGCAAAAAATTACATATAGTTGGTGTTTTATGCAACTGAAACGGCAACAGGTGGTGGTTTGTGCAATTTCATGGAGGAAAGAGGCAAAATGGTGACCATTGTTCGTTTTGGCGGAGGTTGCATAGGGAAGGGCAATGGCAAAGCAAATTCGGAGAGCATTGAGGTTAGGTCCGATCCATGTTAGCATACTATTATTATTTTTGAAATGGAAGCAAAAGTTTTGCCTCATCTTATTAATGAAGAGAAGTTTAAAGGTCTGTTACAAAACTGAGCGTTTACAAAAGGATCACTCTCGAGGCATTATAGACCCAAAGTGCTTAGCACCTGACGTGCTCCAAAGAGCCGTCTCTCATAATTTTAGATACAATAAGAGTAAACATAGAGGAGACGATACGAAAGATCCTCACATTCCGCTCGTTCCAAATTTCCCAAGAGGTTAGCATGATGAGAGATGCAAAAGATTTTTGTCTCGTGTCATTGGAATAGACGAAGGACAACTACTAATATTTGACCGGATCAAGTTGGGCCCTAAGGGAGGTGTCCACCAAACGAGCCAAGAAATAATGGAGTTTCATATCTGCATGGAGTACCGACACTTGAAGACAAGATATGCCGTTGATTCTGGCACCTTTATGCATAATTTGCAAACATCGCAATTTTTCCATCTATGCCTTTGAAACCTGTCGGCCGTCCACACACGGTCTTGGAGTATGAGCTAAGCGAACAACTTGCACTTCGGATGGTTCAATTTTTCCACACCGCCTCCATCATAAAAGGGTCCTCCATGCCCTCGAATTGTGCCCTATAGGCCGACACCACCGATACGAACCCGAAGTTGTGAACTTCCAAGTGGTGTCATCTGGGGTTCCCTCCACATGATGAACCTCATTTACCTTCTCCACAGGTCCAAAAACTCGTTAATGTGCTGCACCATGATGCCTTCATTGGTGTTGATCATTGAAATCCAAAAGTATTGATGAAACCCTTAACTAACTAAGAAGTTTTTCCACTTTGAGATGGATTGTGCAATGTTCTATGGCTTACTCCCTCCAAGCCAAGGCACATGCAAAAACCTAGCTATGTGCCCATTTGCGATAGTGATAGTGGTGGCCACATAGAAGAAATCCATATCAAAATCATCACATGGACCTCCACTCTCGGAATGTTACTTGACATATTAACACAACACACAATTAGCGTCATTTGTTCTTCATGTCTCACATCTGGTGTAAAGTCCAATATAATAAAGAAATACTTGGCATCCTTGATGGTCCTTAAAATAACCATTTTCACGGTATTAGCAAGAAGTGAGATCAACTAATTCTGAATACCGCGGCCAAGATAATGATGATGTATTTCATTATTCTGAATGCGCCTAATATGGTCTTGCATCATAGGATCAAATTCAGCAATCATTTCAACCATGCCCAAAAAATTACCATTATTATCTTGATATAGCTTCTCATTTCTTCCTCTAAAGGCCAAAGTACGTTTTGCAAGAAACTTCACTGTAAAAACTATCCTTAGCAATACCTGTCTACATCGCTCTTTTTCCTTTGCAATCTTCTGTTGCATCTCATCATCAATTGTTCGATTTATGCTTACCCTCAACCAAAGTTCATTCCATGTGTTCATGTTGGTAAAGTGCTCAACACTGATCTCATGCTCTTTGAGACTTGCAATGATACGCCTTAAGTCCCTCAATCCATTAGACGCTAGCAAAGACCTGTTCTAATTAGATTTGAACAACTGTAGCAAAAACAGTAAACTTTGTCAACCTCTTTAGAGTAAACCAACCACTTTATATCAATAACCTCGCGATTAGCTAACTTTTTGGTGTATAAAGAATATGATAAATGACTACCATCGGAATCCTTAGGAAACTCCAAACCCAATTCTCTCACATGCCCATTTTCAATTAAAATATCTCTTTTGCAGTTGTCAAGATTATCCCATGTTTTTGGATCATATATATAGATAAAAGAGAATCATCTTGTTTTTCACCATTAAATGCGTCGGTGAAGGCTGCAAATTTCCCTCCTTCATATTGTCTTCATTAACATCAACATCTATATTTGAGTTCAAAAATTTACAATTAGTTGCTAACTTACTTATACAAAAATCAAAGCTATTTAGTTACTTACCCTCATGATCGACATTTGTAGTTTCATCATCGTCCTGTGTAGATATATATTTTTTACTTTGATTATCATCATTAACATCAACACCACGTGCTGCTGGAAAATACCTTTTTAAAGCACCTTTCTGCGATTCAATAAGATCAAGCTTCCGCTTTATGTTTAGGTGCCATATTACCTAAAATACATTACATAAGAGCATCTTCAGCAGATGCGCCATTTTGCAGCGCTGCAAATGTGCGATGTAGTGCGCTGCGCTAGAATAGAGCATGCTATTTTGCCGCGGCCTCCGCCGGAGGCGCTATTTTGCAGCGCGCGTGGCTCGGCAAAAAACCCTCCTCCACCAGACGCTGCAAAATAGAGCGCGCACTATCAGCGCAAACACCAAACCAACAAATGCATACACTCTACAAGATCAAACAAATACCAAAAATTGAACAATAAATTGTCTAGATAATTTATTACAATAAGTTTTGCATCAACAATACAACAAATAGTTTTACAACACACCAAGAAATAGTTTTACAACAAATACAACATATTGTTTCACAATAATACAACAAACATACAAATAAACTATTACACTAGCGGCCTCCAAACCATTTCCACCACTCCTTGATGAGATCATGTTGAAACTCATCATGTGTGTCATTGGACCGGATTGCGTGATAAAAAGGTCATGAACCGTACAATCCTATGTTGTGTTTGTTGAACTTGCACGGGCACACCCATCAAGTCATAGTGGTTGGTTTGATCTATATCTTTTTCACGGTCATCCTTTATAATCATGTTATGCATGACGACGCAAGCATTCATGATATTACCAAAGACACTCTTGGTCCCAAAATCTAGCCGGTCCTCTCACAATAGCAAATTGGGTTTGCAAAATCTCAAATGATCTCTCCACATCTTTTCTAGCCGCTGCTTGTGCATTGTGAAAGTGGGTTTGCTTCTTACCTTTGGGCTTGTGGACCGGCTTCACAAATGTTTGCCACCTTGGGTAGATGTCGTCGGCAAGATAGTAGCCATAGTTGTACTTATGGCCATTTGCTTCAAACTCCACTTGTGGACCTTCACGCAATGCAATCCTTGTCATAAGAGGAGACCGTTGGATAACATTGATGTCATTGCAAGACCCGGGCATACCAAAAAATGCATTCCAAATCCAAGTCTCGTGGTTGGCCACTACTTTAAAGATTATAGTGGAATCCTTTTTGTGCCATTTGAATTATCCATGTCATGTCGCAAGACAATTCTTCCTACTCCAATGCATGTAATATATGGAGCCAAGAATTTGGAAATCCCAGCGTTCTCCTCCAAGAGCCTAGCTGTGTCCTCGACATTGGGGGATCTCAAATATGTGGTGCCAAACACTTGCACAATGGCCACAACAAACCGCTTGACAGACTTGATAGCGGTGCTCTCACCCATGGCCAAGTAGTCATCAATGAGATCCACCGGTATACCATATGCCAACATCCTCAAAGCGGCGGTCACCTTTTGATAGGTGCTATGCCCAAGCTCTCCGGCGGCATTCCACCTCTGCACAAAGTATGGATCATACTTGTCCACCTTCTTCGCGATGTGCTTGAACAAACCGATGCTCGTCCAAAAATGGCGACAAAAATAGCTCTCGGGAAATGGTGCATCATCATTGAAATACATCCGCATCAACTTGTTGTGGCCTTCGATCCATTCCCTCCACAATTTCTGCCTACCAAAAACCGAGCCACCTATCTTCGTCTTCTTGTTAGCGCGCCAAGCCAATAGCATGAAAATGGCCTCATCTTCCTCCATATCGAATTCATCATCGGAGTCATCATAGGATGAACTCATCTACATACATGCAAAATAATTGAACAAAATGTATTATCTAAAATGAACAAAAAATGGGCGTGGAGCGGTGGAACGAACCTTGCGGTGATTATAAAAAACACCTTGTGTGCTCCAAGTTGCCTCCCGGCTCGAGGAAGACATCGGCGCCGACAAACTTGAGCGTGGCGCCGTGACAGCACGTCGCAAACGAATCGAGACCGCGCGACCGCCAAGCTTCGAGAAATTCGACCACGTCGCCCGGCGGCCGAGGCGGTGGGCGGGGGCGGTGGCCAGGGTAGGTGAGCGCGGTTCGTGGGTCGATTAGCGGGGATGCACGCGTAGCGACGGCGGCGGCGCCGACGAGGGGTTGGTGGTGCGGCGCTGAAATGGGCTAGGGGGGAAGAGAGTGCGTGTACGGGAGGGAAATGTATGGCGGTTGCTTGTTCCCGCGCGAGCCGAGCAATACCGCGCGCTGTAGTCCGAGCGCGATATATCCCGCTCCAAATAGCGTAAAATTCCGCGCCACGCTAAAATTTTGCAGCGCGCGGGATTATAGCGCCTCTACTGGAGGAGTTTGTAGCGCGCACGGCGTAAAAAGGGGTTAATTTAGCGCTGCGCTATTATAGCGTCTCTGTTGTAGATGCTCTAAAAAAATTAAAGATAGAACCCTAACACTTTTATCAGAGAGTTAGTAGGCCAGGAACAGTCTCCTTTACGGATGACTCTCCACCTCGTCCACCTGCTCTCGGGCGACAGCCATGGCGACTCCACCTCCACCCACATCTATACCAAGATCTGCCAATGAATCTAGCCTTGAAGACGATGGGTCCCTTCTCCGATCCTCACTCCATCGCCAGTAGGCTGGACTTCTCCGCTGGACACGCATTCCGAGCCAAGCTCCATTCAAACTTCGCTACGCCCGTCAACTCTGTCTCCTCTGCTGTTGGTTTCTCTCACGTGGTTTCATTTGGCCGGGCATCTTTCGATCTATATACCCTCAATGTTGGCCTTGCACTGCATGTTTGGGTGCGGCGCACGATGAACTCCAAATCACTCCTCTACGAGGAAGAGTTTTCCTGTTTGATGTGTGTTATAAAGCAGTTGGCCTTCTGATATGTAATAAAAGAACACACATTGATAGAGATTTCATCTGTTATTTGGATCTGTGGGGTAATGGTGGCCCAAACTGGGAACCCGAAGAAAAATTGTGGTATGCTGAGCAAGATCAGGAATGGACGCATATCGTCCCCAAGAGACGCATGTACGTCACTAAACCTAATCATAGATCCTCCCAGCTTCATATGCCTGCACTTAGATCCAATCTTCTTTGGGTTCCTATCGAGAAAAAAGGCCATCAATCTGATCCACCACCCACGAATCAGACTCCCCATTGCAACATTCAAGTTAATACATCTCGTAATCATAGATCCTTTGTGGATATTGTGGGATACGAATCTCTTGTTGATGATCGTATGGTCAGGGGAACAGTTGAACGTTTTGCATGCAGAGATTCAGATTCAAACATAGCCAAGCAAAACTATCAACATAGATCCTCTATTTTTCTACCCCACCTAGCCTAAATCTGCATGGGCCTAGAAAACTCAGTGATCCAGGGGTAGAGACAATTTTGCATTTATCTACCTTCTCCACCAGATGTTTAGCTGATGGACACCGCTCTAGTGCGTGCACAAACCGGATTCGATGCCGCTCTTGTTACAACTATGGGCATATCTTAAGGCAATGTCTAAACAAACTCTGTAAACAGATACCTTATTGGAGGAAAGTTGTTAAGATTGCTAACCGCGTGGTTAAAACACCGGAGAAAAACTCTGAGGTTGCATCTACCCTAGATGATTTTGAGAGCATCACGCACGTCTCTGAATCAAGCGCCTCCTCCCAATCTACCCCACCCAGACGCCCCTCCCCTCCGATGGAGAAATACCCATGTGACCCCGACCCACATGTGCCAGAGAGGATGGTCGCCCTTCCTCCCGGTCCCCTACATACCTAGCGAGGCTACGTGGTCCTTGGTGGAGACTTTCCCTTGTATGCTGACGATTGGGCGATCACCACCTTGGTACCTGAGATCCGCCAGAACAATTTCGAGTTGGCGGTGGCGACCATTGAAGGACAGCTCCAAGGACTGGGCATCCCCATCAGATCCTTCTCCAAGTGTGCCATGGGCATGGCGCTGGTACGCTTCCCTACGGTCACAGACCGTGATGCTGCGGTCCACCTCAGTCCGCACTTTATCGGAGACACTGTCCTCCGCTTTGTGGAACAATATCAAGGTATCAACCGCCGCTCGAAAGAGGAATCAAGAAAGGTTTCCATATTGAGAAGGACAAGATTGTCTATATCGAGTCAGTGGAATCTTCAAATGTATATTCGATAGGTTTTTTCTTGGTCTCGTATTGTTAGTTGGGAGGCCGGGTTTAGGATAGATAAGCGTCTTATCGAGAGGGCTCTCGAGTGAGTAATTCGGTCATATCTTTTGGAGAGAGCTTAAACTTTTGCATACTTAGCATCATCTTTCTTGGTTGTTACTTGGATCTTATCCATGTGAGGTTCTGGAGCTTGTGATAATATTCATGACAAGCTCTAGTTCATCAAAAATGGATTTACCTTTTATATCTTATTGTGTTTTTTATCTTGGAGGTTTTTCGGTTTTTCACCAAAGAAGGGATCTTACTTTATAATACATGAAATATTCTCTCTTGGTGGTAACCATTATTTTCAACAAAATTGGTTTCGGGTCAATCATAGCTTCCTTACTCAAGTTATCGCTATTTGATATTTGCCTTGTATTTGATTTAAAAAGAAAAAAGTTTCCTGCTGGGCCAAGCGGTAGTACATGAGCTGCTACCGCTTGTGCCCAGCTCTCAGCCCGCCGGTAGGCATGGCCGGTGCTACCAGCCCAGCCCAAGCGGTAGTACCGCCCGGCCGGCCGGTAGTACCGGGCCCGCATGCCTGGTCACCTTGCTGCCTGCTATCGCTTCTCCCACTGGGCCGCTGCTCCCGCACGCTCCACGCCTCCTTGCTCGCCGCCTGCCGTGCACTGCTCGTCGCCCGATCTCCTTCTCTCGTGCTCGTTTGATCGCCTAGCGCCAACGCCCGCGTTGACTTTCCCTCTGCTCGCTTGCTTTCACCTAGGCCTGGCGCTGATGGGCGTCTGGGTCTGGTAGTACCGGGCCTCAGCTGTACTACCGGCCTAGTCCTGGAAAAAGGCCCCAACGGGCAGAAATTCTCAGCCCTCTATATAAGCCTTTTTCCTTCTCCTTTCTAGTTGCTTCTTCTTCCTCTATTTTCTCAAGCTTTGCCCCATTGTTTTAATCTCTTGGAGCTTGATTTATTTATTCCCCTCCAATGATGCTTGCCCATATTTGAGAGGAAGTTTGAGGAACCCTAGACGGTGTGTGGCCTTTGTGGTGTGTTCTTGGGGGCTCCAATTAAGTTGTGGAGTTATCCTCAACCTAGTAGACTTGGTGGAGTTTATTGGGAGCCTCCAATTAAGTTGTGGAGATTGCCCCGATCTTGTGCGGGTTTGGTGACCGTCCTCAAGTGTCCCATAATGGATCGGGTGCTTGCCGTGCGGCGGGTGCTTGGGAGAATAGGGTGAGGCCTCTTGTGGCATTGGTGGTCTTAGTACCGCCCACCCCTCCAATGAGACGTACTTCCATGTTGGAAGGAACTCGGTAAAATATCATCGTCCCCGCGTGTCTCGATTATCTCTATACCTCTTTACTTATGCACTTCACATTGTGATAGCCTTCGTGCTTGAAGTAATCTATCTTGATATCACATGTTGCTTGTTTTGCTTAGCATTAGGTGTTGGTGGACATAGGTGAACCTTAGTATATATAGGCTTTGTGATTGACAAAAGAAAACTCTATTTTTATTCCGCCATTGTTAAGCCCATCTCGTAAAAGTTTTAAATCGCCTATTCACCCCCTCTAGGCGGCATCTGTGATCTTTCAACGCTATTGCCCGGACTGGGACTAGGGTTTCCCCTAGTACTTAGAGGGGACTAGGGAAGGGGTACACCTGATGCCCTTTAGGAAGGAACGATAGCACCCACGGGTGTCACTTCATCGGTGCCAGAGGATCCAACAGGGATTTCACCCGACCCTCAAAAAACCACAACATTGGTCGCTCTAAACCGCTCCATCCAACTTGCCGCCTACCATCGTGGGACATCATGGTCATGTATCCATCCTCGTCGTCTCCCTGCGATCACCGTCATGAGGTCTGGAGACATAATAGGAGGGTGCAACAGTAGTCGGGGACAACATCGCCGAGAGTCGAGCGGGAGGGAATTTCCTCCACCGTGAAGGCGGCAGCTGATGGCGCCTAGTACTGTCACGGGATGTTTCGTCGGAAACCCCAAGAGCAAGTTGTGATGAGCACAACAACAAGTTTTACCTCAGTAAGAAACCGAGGTTATCGAACCGGTAGGAGGAAGGAAACGTCTCAAAGGTGTTGCAAGCAACGTGGAAACCTGCACAACACAAACTCAAGACTTTTCCCCACGAGCGATAGGTTGTCAAGCTCACGGTTCTTGTAACAAAGGATTAACTGTATGGTGTGTAAGGTGATGATGGTTTGCAGTAAGTAAATAGTGGAAGATGTATCAATGGTAAAGATTGGACCGTGGTACATAGTTCACTAGAGGTGCTCTCCTTAGATAAACAACATGGCATGAAGGGTAAACAAATTACAATGAGGGCAATTGGCGAGGCGAGCAAAGCATAACAATGCAATACCAGACAAAAAGATCCTATGAGATTTGATTGGGCAATGCAACAATATACATAGACCGCCATCCAACTGCATCTACGACTAGAATTCCACCTTCAGGTAATCATCCGAACCCCCTCTAGTATTAAGTTGCAAGCAACAGACAACTACTTTAAGCAAAGTGTGTAAGGTAAACAATCCATTGTTCCATGAACAAGAGGCGTTGTTTTCTCCCTAGTGGAAACAACACATCTACAACCAAAGAGATTTTTGTCTCTTCCCTTGGAACTAGAGGCATGAACCCACTATCGAGCATAAATACCCCCTCTTGGAGTCACTAGCAACTACTTGGCCAAGATAGCTACTAACAATGGAGAGCATGCAAGATCACAAACAACACAGACATGATAGAATCAAATAGACAAAAACATTAATCAATCTGACATAGTAATCTCAATATCCATCGGATCCCCGCAAACACAACATGCATGATTACAAATAGATTAGATCTTGATCATGAATGGAGCTCACAAGATCTATACATGAAAGCATAAGGAGGAGATACAACCATCTAGCTACTACATGGACCTGTAGTCCAAGGTGGAACTACTCACGCTTCATACCGGAGAAGAAGGCCTCCGGGATGATCTCCCCTCCGGCAGGGTACCAGGAAGAACTTCAGATCCCCCCCCCCGATCTAGGGACGATGGTGGCGGCGGCTCTGCAGTTCGTGGAGTTTTGATCGTGCCTAGGGTTTCTGCATCGGGGACTTCTTATAGGCGAGGAGGCAAGGCAGGTGGGTGCCTAGGGGGCCCACACCCTTGACGTGAGCCCACCACAGGCCAGGGGGTGTGGCATACTGTGGCGCCTCTCCGTCTCTCCTGGACTTCGTGTTGCCACGGTAAAATATTGACTTTGTCTTTTGTCGTCAATTCCAGTATTGATTTTTACATGGCATCCCAAAAACCACTACTAGAAAATCGCGTTGAATTTGTGCATTGCATCGTCATCATCATGCATTGTTTGCCAAAACTATTTTCAACACCGTTTTGTTTTCTTAAACGCCCACCTCTATTCAAATGTCCACCCCCGGATGTTAGGATATTTTGGTTTGTCTAAAACTAGTTATAAAAGCTATTTAAAAATAAATAAAATATTAAGATTATTTTAATAGGGAGTCGAGCAGGCAGTGACGAGCACGGCCAGAAACTAAATCGGTCCAACTAGTCGCCTCTAATTCCTAAAGCTACCCACTATCCCCACACCCCGGCCACCTCACTCCACCCAATCGAACATGCCACCTCACTCCCTCTCCCTCTACAGTCCCCTGCCACGTGGCCTAGCCCACTCACCACCCCACCCAGCCATACCGACGCCACCTGTGACCTCGCTGAGCCTGCCCCACCCTCATTGCGGCCGGGCCCCAGCCGAACCCGCAGCATGACGCCCAGCCTTGCGCCACAGCAGTCCCGCGGACCTGTGATCGCCACACTTCCTCTCAGCCTGACCACGCCTGACAACCACAGGCCCTGCAGCGTCCATACTGCGTCCCGCGCGCCACCTGCAGCCGTGACCGGCCCACCACCTTCTTCCTCCTCCATCTCTCTCCGCCTTGCCCCGCCGCCACCACTTTGGCTCGCCTCACCCGCAAGCCCATTTCGCCTCCGGCCCTTCTCCTGACCTCCCGCATCCCGCGAAGCCCGGCGAGCCCGTGTCGCCCGCCGGCTTCGCCGCCCGCTGCCCTCGCCTAGGCGCGCGCCTCTCGCACCTCGCCAAGCCTCCCATGCCCGTCGCGCCGCGGCCGCGCCTCTGCGCACCTGATTCGGCATGCGTCGTCGCCACCCTCCGCGCCTCGCCGCCTGCGGAACCCGCCTTCCTCGCCTCCTCCAGCCCGCCGCCACGGCTTCCTCCACCGTCCCGGACCCGGCAGCGCCGCCCGTCGTCGTCCTCCTCTCGCCGCCGCGGCCGCGGCAGCGCCCGTCAGCTCTCCGCGCTTCGCCTTTTCGCGGCCGTCAAACCCGCCGCTTCTTCTCTCCTCCGGCGAGCCCGACAGCGCCCCTCGAAAAGCCGCGCGGCGACTCCGCCAGCCGTCATCGCCCGCGTCCCCGGTCGCCGCCAGAGCTCCGGTCGCGCCTTTCGATACTTTCTCGCCAGCGTCTCGCCGCCCGCCGCTTCGCGTCTGCCGTCCATGACCAACACCGTCGGTGGTCGTGCCAGGAGCCGAGCCCGTGGGTCTTTGTTCCTCTGCTTTCGGCGGGGCCGTTTGGTCTGTAAGATCACTGCGCGTGTATGAAGGTTGCATGTGCATGTATGCAGTCAAGCCCTTGCCAAGGAACGGAACAATCACCACAATGCCAACAACGGGATCCGAACAAGATCTTCGTCACGGGCAGAGTTACGCCACATGCCGCGGACCTTCTAAGGGAATAATCAAGTGGCCCCGAACCCGAACCCGAGTTCTTGACGCAGCAAGATCTCCTTCATGGAAAACGAAGCGAGCGGAGACCTCCGTCATGGATCGTCGAGCACTTCTACACGGACCCATGGGATGACCTGTGCTTCGACCAAGGGCGACAAGGTTCGCTTCACGGATTTCGAGACCCTGACATCGTGTAACACCCTCAGAATCGGCCCTATGCAAGTTTTAGCAAAACTCGCCAAACCCGCCAAAGCGATTGAAGGTGCCACCGAGCACTTTCGTGCGGGTGGAAAGCAAAGTAATAACATTACACAGTCCTCGATGGGACCCACAGCAGATATATATACAACGCGACTCAAGGAGTCAAGAATACGAATATCGGTACAAAGATCCAAATCACCTTGAAAGAGGCGTCCGACTACGGACAAGATGCAAATGGGGCTAAGAGCCACGAAGAATAACCAATGGCGTCCATAACCCTGCCCTGTGCAAGCCGGAAGGTAACCACCTTCGGCGTCGATCTCAAAACCTGCTTAAACAAAGGGGTGCCGACAAGGGCAAAGGAAAAAGAGGGCGTCGATCTTGAGGCGACACAGCGAGGCTAGAATTCGGCGGTCCTCGCCTACATAGGTATGGTGGATGAAGCGGCGGCGGCATGCAAACAACCTATAGAGACTCGATACAATGGCGGCTATCGGAGGGTGAGAATGACCTATCCGGATCCAACACGAAGCTATCACCAAGCAAACCCCTCGGCATTTCCCCTCGTAACCAAGCGAGGAAGTCAACGAGGAACTCCACGGTTGGCGATTTTCTTGATTCGATTATAGTTGCGGCACTTTACTAGTCGGTTTAGATAATCATCGATAAAGTAAGCGGTGGGCACTTTTAGTTAATCATTCGTTATAGTGGCAACACTTACTAGTCGAGATACAATTATCATGAGATAGCCCCAAAACCCAGCAATTGTTGATACTTTTACTTAGCCATTACATTGTAGTGGGTGATTACTAATCATATCGGAAACAAGTCATTTTAAAACGATAAACTTTAGTTATAGTTGTCTATGATCGAGACCGTGCTCCAAGTCGTCCATAACGCGGACACGGCTTCTCGAAAGATTAAACCTGCAGGGTGCACCAAAGTATCCACGCACTTGACCCTTTTGCGGATCGGTTAACATACACCCATCGGTATGTCGGCGGGGCCTAAGTCACGACGTTCCCGGACCAAAGCAAGCACTGGGGGCCACCCCACTAAGTACACCATAGCGAAGTCGGCCGGTCTCGAGACGGACTTAGGGTTTGTGGGGCGGCATGGCAGCGGCGGGTCCCCAAGCGGGAACTGTCGATACCACGTAAGCGGGTCACAATTCCTAAGCGATGCGGTGTCAGACCTCGCACAATAAATAAATAAAGCGATAAACATGGCATAAGTACAGGATAGTAATAAAGCCCCAAACTACTTTGTGGCCCCGATGATACTTTGAAATCGGTAATTATCAATGGGGGCCCATATCTCCCCACTGTGGTTAGCGCTCGATCTCGAACAGTGTCAAGAACTCGGGTCCTGGGACACAAGTGGGATCGGAAACCAAATCTTACCTATCACCCACCGATGCCTGCTTAGTTCAATTTTAGTTGTTAAACAGGAATTAAAGTGATACAATAATTAAAGCCATGATCATCTCCAACGTCGACATGCGGCAATTCTCCAACAAAGGTGGTACTTGACGACAAGCAAAACACTTGAGCAAGCGACTACGACACGCGGGTCCAACTATCTACCAAACAACAGGTAATAGGATGTGTCCAAGGCTATATATGGCTGCAAGGGATATCACGGTGCGAAATCTAGAGCACCGCAACACGGATAGCAAAGATCAACGGGAGGAAGTAAATACTAGCAAAGTAAGATAGGTAGAAAGGGAGATGCTACTTTGAAAACATTGTCGAAGGTTCAACCAAGATCGGTAAGCTCACATCAACTCAACGGCCTTATCGCGAAGAACCAAAACACTAGAAGAAACACGGATGCAATATTTAATACAGCGGAAGATCGGCATGATGCATGTATGATGCATGACATGGCAAGGGTCTGCAATTAGGTCGATTAAGCGGGAAGGGGTCCCGACAATTGATTATATTGTTCAAGTTATTTAGAACCCCCGCAATTTAAATGTTGTTATAACAAGGCAAGATAAGATACCGGTTCGCTACACAAGTTTAAATGAGGCCAATATGAGACTAGATTTGCCCGCATATGGGCCCCATATTTAATTATTAGGTGAATCGGCAAAAGGCCCCCAAACCACAGATATGCATGCGAGATGACAATTTAAATATGCCACAAGTTGTTATTATGTTATAAAATAGGGTATCGAGGAAAAGGGTCACACATCAGAGGGGCTCGACGATCTTGAGTTCCGGGGTTCGGGGTCGGTCTCAGGGTTCGACGGATCTGGGGTTCGGGGTTCGGCGGAAGCGTTCTCGGACTCCGGGGTCGTTCTCGGTATCGGGGCAGATCTTGTCGCATCGGGGTCTCGATGTCCGGGATGAAGTACTCGGCGTCTCCGCGTCGGCGATCTCGGCGTATCCCTGGCGTGGTCCTTGTCGGGGTTCGGCTCGGGGTGAAGAACTTGGTGTCGGCGGAGTTCTCGAATGCGACCATCGGATCTGGGTGGTGGTACTCGGGGTCGGTACGGCGATCTTGTCGATGACCTTGGCGCTTCGGATCCTTGAGATCGGGGTCTTCGGTTCCCTCTCTTACGTCGGTACCGTGCGGGGTCTCCGCCTCGGTCTTGGCGACCTTGTCGTACTCGAGCCGCGGCATCAACACAAGGTGACCATCACCACACAAACCATCGATAGCTCAGGCTCGCACCGGAAGAAAGACAGTCCTTTGCGGCGCTGAGAGGTTGGCGGCAGGCGTGGCGAGCCATGCCGGGACCACGGCAATGGTCGGCGACAGGCTCGTGCTTGGGGTCGCGGCATACGGCGGCAGCGGAGGCGCCTTGGAAAGCGGCCGCAGCCGGGCGTGAGGCGAAGCGGCAGCGACGGCGAGCTCTGGCGGGCGCAGACTGGCGAGGCGGCGGTCGAGGTGGGCAACGCAGCGAGATCGGTGGCGTCGGCGGCCCAGGAGGCGGCCGGCAGCCTGCGAGAAAAGCGGCTGCGCGGTGAGGCAGGCGGCGCAGCTCGGTCATGGCCGGCGGCAAAGCGAGCCGAGCAAATGGCGGAGCGGAGCGACGGCGAACAGCCGGCGGCAGTTCAGGAGGTGAGCAGGGAGGAGGAGGAGGCTGAGGCAGGCCTCATGATGGCCGGCTCAGCGAGCAGGCGGGGCGAGGGAGAGGAGCTGCGGGAGAGCGGAGGTTGGTGCGGGAGAGGGCGGTGAGTCAGCGGTCCGTGGCCGGGATCCGTGAGCGGTCGCGAGGCGGAGCTCAGGGAGGGAGACGGCCCAGGGGAGAGGAGAGAGAGAGCAGCAGGCGCGAGCGGAAGAAGATCTTTGGGGAGGAGGGCTGGTGCTTGGCGTGGGGCGGTGGGTCCAGAGGCAGGGGTTGGGGAGGGGGTGGACCAGGTCGGCGTGGAGGCTGCTGGGTTGGGCAGGTGGGAAGAAATGGGGGGCCAGGTGGGGTGGGAGTGGGCCAGGCGGTTGAGGCTTGGTGTGTGTAGCGCATGTGGCGGGTGCAGGGGCTGTGTGTGTGTGCTGGCGCGTGTGGGGTGGGGTGAGAGAGAGAGGAGAGAGAGGGGGAGGGTTGGGACACGTGGTAGGTGGGGATTGGGTGAGGGTTAGGGAGAGGGTGAAGTGGCAGCGCGTGATAGGTAGGAGTGATGTGGCTGGGAGGGATGGGTAGCTTTTTAGGTGGGTTTAGAATTAGATGGGGCTGGCAGGTCTGGCCGATCTAAAAACAGGGGTGGTCGTTCGGGTCTACTCGGCCCGTTCGACTGCCCCTACTAAAACAAATTAAATCTTTTATTTAATTTCATTGGGCCGTTTGCAACCCGAATGCAACAAAACAAAATATTCCGGAGCCCCGGGGTTTTGGCGTTTGAATAAGATGGGCGTTTAGAAAACAAAGACGGGTTTTGCAAACATAGTTTTGGCAAACAATGCATGATGATGACGATGCAATGCACAAATTCAACGCGATTTTCTAGTAGTGGTTTTGCGGGATGCCACAATTCGACACCACTAACAAGGGATCTCGCCCTCGAGATCCGCCTCATGGTCTTGGAAGGAAGGTCGGCGATCTGCGTCTTCTCGCCGTGTAGATCCTCGCGACACCACTAACAAGATCGTTGTCCCTGAGTCAAGAGAACACTCGGATAAACAACAGACGAAGTTAAAGGTAAGGTCACCTCTAACTTCCACGGAAGGAGTAAATTGCATCGATCCACTATTCAATATACCGAGCAAATGATAAGAGTAGTGGTATGGTCGCGACTCCATCCACTCAAAGCATTACCCTACATGAACAGATAGATCTGCAACCAACCCTCGGATTGGTGAAGATCTCGACAAGCGAGGTTCGGATCAAAGGGTGATCACGGACTACGCATCGGATCTGGCGTAGAGGATGTCGTCGGCGGAAAACACGGAAGCACAAACAAGGAACAAAGGATGGTACCACGGATTCATCGGCAACTTGAACACGGATGGCGAACACCGTTACCAAAGGAATCGAAACCCTAAAGGTACGGCGGAAACCCAACCACGAGAATTCACGGACTCGAAGAGCGAGAAGGCGGATTCAAAACACGTGGGGTAAGAGGAGAACAGCAGAGGGGTAAGTAAAATTAGACCTAACGAGAACTATCCAACCGATTTTCAAAATAGTTTTGACACTCTACTTGCGTTAGCTAGGTTATCCTCTGATTTGGACTTGTCAGGTGTATCGCTACGAGCTCGATACCACTCTGTAACACCCTCGAGAATCGGCCCTATGCAAGTTTTAGCAAAACTTCGCCAAACCCGCATAAAGCGATTCGAAGGTGCCCCGAGCACTTTGTGCGGGTGGAAAGCAAAGTAATAACATTACACAGGTCCTCGATGGGACCCACGAGCAGATATATATAACAATGACTCAAGGAGTCAAGAATACAGATATACGGTACAAAGATCCAAATCACCTTGAAAAGAGGGCGTCAGACTACGGACAAGATGCAAATGGGGCTAAGAGCCTGAAGAATAACCAATGGCGTCCATAACCACACTTGAGCCAAGCGGAAGGTAACCACCTTCTATGGCGTCGATCTCAAAACACCTTAAACAAAGGGTGCCGACAAAGGGCAAAGGAAAAGAGGAGCGTCGATCGAGGCGATTACAGCGAGGCTAAATTGGCGGTCCTCGCCTACATAGGTATGGTGGATGAAGCGGCGGCGAGATGCCTAAACAACCTATAGAGACTCGATACAATGGCGGCTATCGAGGGGTGAGAATGACCTATCGGATCCAACTGAAGCTATCACCAAGCAAACCCCTCTGGCATTTCCCCTCGTAACCAAGCGAGGAAGTCAGAGGAACTCACACGGTTGGCGATTTCTTGATTCGATTATAGTTGCGGCACTTTACTAGTCGGTTTAGATAATCATCACGATAAAGTAAGCGGTGGGCACTTTTAGTTAATCATTCGTTATAGTGGCAACACTTACTAGTCGAATACAATTATCATGAGATAGCCCCAAAACCCGGCAATTGTTGATACTTTTACTTAGCCATTACATTTGTAGTGGTGATTACTAATCATATCGGAAACAAGTCATTTTAAAACGATAAACTTTAGTTATAGTTGTCTATGATCGAACCTTTGTGCTCCAAGTCGTCCATAACCGGACACGGCTTCTCGAAAAGATTAAACCTGCGGGTGCACCAAAGTATCCACAGCACTTGACCCTTTTGCGGATCGGTTAACATACACCCATCGGTATGTCGGGGCCTAAGTCACGGCGTTCCCGGACCAAAGCAAGCAGGGGCCACCCACTAAGTACACCATAGCGAAGTCGGCGGTCTCGAGACGGACTTAGGGTTTGTGGGGCGTGATATGGCAGCGGAGTCCCCAAGCGGGGCTGTCGATACCACGTAAGCGGGTCACAATTCCTAACTAAGCGATGCGGTGTGTACCTCGCAATCGTAAATAAAGCGATAAACATGGCATAAGTACAGGATAGTAATAAAGCCCCAAACTACTTTGTGGCCCCGATGAGTACTTTGAAATCAGGTAATTATCAATGGGGGCCCATATCTCCCCACCGTGGTTAGCGCTCGATCTCGGAGCAGTGTCAAGAACTCGGGTCCTCTGGGACACAAGTGGGCGATCGAAACCAAATCTTACCTATCACCCACCGATGCCTCTGCTTAGTTCAATTTTAGTTGTTAAACAGGAATTAAAGTGATACAATAATTAAAGCCATGATCATCTCCAACGTCAACATGCGGCAATTCTCCAACAAAGGTGGTACTTGACGATAAGCAAAACACTTGAGCAAGCGACTACGACACGCGGGTCCAACTATCTACCAAACAACAGGTAATAGGATGTGTCCAGGGCTATATATGGCTGCAAGGGATATCACGGGTACGAAATCTAGAGCACCGCAACACAGATAGCAAAGATCAACAGGAGGGAAGTAAATACTAGCAAAGTAAGATAGGTAGAAAGGGGGAGATGCTCGCCTGAAAACATTGTCGAAGGTTCAACCGAAGATCGGTGACTCACATCAACTCAACGGCCTTATCATGAAGAACCAAAACACTAGAAGAAACACGGATGCAATATTTAATACCGCAGAAGATCGGCATGATGCATGTATGATGCATGACATGGCAAGGTCGCGATTAAATTGGATTAAGCGGGCAACCGGTCCGACAATTGATTATATTGTTCAAGTTATTTAGAACCCCATAATTTAAATGTTGTTATAACAAGGCAAGATAAGATACCGGTTCGCTACACAAGTTTAAATGAGGCCAATATGAGACTAGATTTGCGCATATGGGCCCCAGATTTAATTATTAGGTGAATCGGCAAAAGGCCCCCAAACCACAGATATGCATGCGAGATGACAATTTAAATATGCCACAAGTTGTTATTATGTTATAAAATAGGGTATCGAGGAAAAGGGTCACACATCAGAGGGGCTCGACGATCTTGAGTTCCGGGGTTCGGGGTCGGTCTCAGGGTTCGACGGATCTGGGGTTCGGGGTTCGGCGGAAGCGTTCTCGGACTCCGGGGTCGTTCTCGGTATCGGGGCAGATCTTGTCGCATCGGGGTCTCGATGTCCGGGATGAAGTACTCGGCGTCTCCGCGTCGGCGATCTCGGCGTATCCCTGGCGTGGTCCTTGTCGGGGTTCTCGGCTCCGGGGTGAAGAACTTGGTGTCCGGGCGGAGTTCTCGGAGGTACGACCATCGGATCCTGGGTGGTGGTACTCGGGGTGTCGGGACGACGATCTTGTCGATGACCTTGACGCTTCAGATCCTTGAGATCGGGGTCTTCGGTTCCCTCTCTTACGTCGGTACCGGTACGGGGGTCTCCGCCTCGAGGGTCTTGACGACCTTGTCGTACTCGAGCCGCAGCAGCATCAACACAAGGTGACCATCACCACACAAACCATCGATAGCTCCAGGGCTCGCACCGGAAAGGGCAGTCAGGGGCGGCGCTGCGGAGGTTGGCGGCGGGCGGCGAGGCCCGGGGACCACGACGAGTCGGTGACGGTGGCGGCGTGCACAGGGTCGCGGCGCAGCAGACGGCCGTGAGGCGCTGGGAAGGGCGACCATGAAGGCGGCGACAGAGGCGACGGGAGCGAAACGGCGAAGCTCTGGCGGCGCAGATCACCAGGCGAGGCGGCGGTCGAGGTGGGCAACACAGCGGGATCGGTGGCGTCAGGCGGCCACTGGGAGGCGGCGGCCAGGCCGCAGCGCGGGAGAAGCTGCGGTGAGGCAGGCGTGGCCAGACTCGGTGTGGCCGGCGGCAGGCGGTGGGTCCGAGCCAGCGGCGGGGCAGAGGTGCGGGAGCCTGCAGGTGCGGCAGCGGCAGCGAGTTCGGGGTGAGCAGAGGCGGGGAGGAGGAGGCTGCGAGCGGCGGGGCTGCGGTGGCCGGCCAGCTCGGCGGGCAGAGCGAGGCGGAGAGGAGCTGCGGGGGAGGAGCGGAGGTTGCGCGTCAGTGGGGAGGCGGTGGTGAGCGGTCCCGTGGCGGGGTCCGGGCAGGCAGTCGCGGAGGCGGGCTCAGGAGGAGGCAGCCCAGGGAAGGGAGGAGAGAGGCAGCGGGCGAGGAAGAAGATCTTGAGGAGGAGGGCTGTGGCGTGGGGGGCGGGTGGGTCCAGAGGCCCGGGGTTGGGGAGGGGGTGGACCAGGTCGGCGTGGAGGCTGCTGGGTTGGGCAGGTGGGAAGGCTGCATGGGGCCAGTGGGAGTGGTGGGTGCGGTTGAGGCTTGGTGTGTGTAGCGCATGTGTGCGGTGCAGTGTGTGTGTGTGGCGGCGTGTGGGGTGGGGTGAGAGAGAGGAGAGAGGGAGGTTGGGACACGTGGTAGGTGGGGATTGGGTGAGGGTTATGGAGAGGGTGAAGTGGCAGCGCGTGATAGGTAGGAGTGATGTGGCTGGGAGGGATGGGTAGCTTTTTAGGTGGGTTTAGAATTAGATGGGGCTGGCGGGTGGCGATCTAAAAGCAGGTGGTCGTTCGGGTCTCGGCGTTCACTGCCCTACTAAAACAAATTAAATCTTTATTTAATTTCATTGGGCGTTGCAACCCGAATGCAACAAAACAAAATATTCCGGAGCCCCGGGGTTTTGGCGTTTGAATAAGATGGGCGTTTAGAAAACAAAGACGGGTTTTGCAAACATAGTTTTGGCAAACAATGCATGATGATGACGATGCAATGCACAAATTCAACGCGATTTTCTAGTAGTGGTTTTTGCGGGATGCCACACATCGAAACGACAAGATCATCGTCATAGAACCCGAAGGCCACATGAGCGACAAGTACTTCCCCCGGAACGCCAAGACCGCCACCGATACGACAAGTATCCCGTCCCGAACGCCATGACCGACAACATGCCCCGGAGGCCCCGGATGCACCAAGATCTACCCCTTTCCGAGAAAGATCCCGCCGAGCCCGAACCGTCGAACCCTGGACCCTGTCGGACCCCGAACCCCGGAACCCCCAAGACCGTCGAGACCCCTCAATGTGTGAACCCCTTCCCGGAACCCTATTTTATAACATAATACAACTTGTCGCATATTGAATTGTCATACTCGCATGCATATTGTGTGGTTTGGGGGCCTTATGCCGATTCACCTCTAATTAAATATGGGGCCCATATGCGGGCAAATCTAGTCTCATATTGGCCTCATTTAAATTTGAGTAGCGAACCCGGTGCTATCTTTTTCCATGCTAAACAACATTTAAATTGCGGGGTATCTAAATAACTTGAACCATCTAATTAAATGCCGGGACCCCGGTTCCGCTTAACATGACCTAATTGCATCGCCTCTTTGCCATGCCATACATCATGCATGCATCATGCCGATCTTCTGCCGTTGTATTAAATATTGCATCCGGTGTTATTCTAGTGTTTTGCTTCTTCGCGGGTAAGGCCGTTGAGTTGATGTGAGCTTCGCCCCGATCTTCGGTTGAACCCTTCGACAATGTTTTCAGGCGAGCATCTCCCCCCTTTCTACCTATCTTACTTTTATAGTCTTTATTTCCCTCCTGTTGAACTATTGCTATACGTATTTGCGATGCTTTAGTTTCGTACTGTGATATACCGTGCGCCTATATTGCCTTGGACACCCTATTACTGTTGTTTGGTAGATAGTTGGACTTACGGCGTCGTAGTCGCTTGCTCAAGTCTGATGTGTGTCGTCATATGCCACGATTCTTGATGTATTGCCGCATGTTGATGTTGGAGATGATTCTAGTTTTATTTATCGTCACTTTAATTTCTGTTTAACAACTAAAATTGAAATAAGCGAGAGGCATCGGTGGGTGATAGAAAATATTTGGTTTCGAGCCCACTTGTGTCCGTAAGACCCCGAGTACTTGATACTGTTCCTTGATTTATCGCTATCCACATCCGGGAGGTATATGGGACCCCCACGAGCGAGCTTGATTCGGTCTTATTTCTTGGGGCCACAAACTAGTTTGAGGTTTTATTTACGATCTGTACTTATGCCATGCTACTTATGTATTTAAATTGTGCGACGATAGCACACTGTCTTTGTTAGGATAGTGGCACGATTCCATGGTGTCGACAAGCCCGATTTTGGGTTCCCGATCGTTCACGGCCGTCCCACAACCTTGAGTCCGTCTCGAGCTTGCTTACCGTTGCGGGTAGACTCCAAGGGTGGCCCCTGAAATATTCTGAATCTGTGATTGTTCGGTCGTGAAAGCCTCGTTGGGTTTTGTTTTGGTTTTAGGGTTGATCGGCGTGTGTTGCTATTGGTGCACCCGGCGGGTAAAACTTTCAAAGCCGTGTCGCGGATATGGACGACTTGGAGCACGATATCTCGATCATAGACAAGCATAACTAAAGTTCTCGCTATAAATTTGACTTATAATGGCTAGTAATTAGCTTCACTATAATGGAATGGCTAATTAATACTGCCCACAATTGCTTGTTTGGTAGTAAACTTGCGACAATTGTATCGACTAGTAAGTATTGCAACTTCTAGCAGAATGGCTGAATAAAAGTACCAACAAGCTTTGGGTTTTGGGTTATCTCATGATAAATGTATCTGACTAGTAAGTGTTGCCACTATAACGGAATGGTTAACTAAAAGTGCCCACTGTTTACTTCATCAGGACGACCATCTAAACCTGACTAGTAAAGTGCCGCAACTATAACTGAATAAATAAAACTGCCAACTGTGTGAGTTCCTCGGTTGACTTCCTCGTTTGGTCTCGAGGGGGAAACGCCAGGATGGGTTTGTTTGATGGTAGAATCAGGTTGGTTCCGAATAGGTCCTTCTTACCCCTCTCTGTTTGGGATTCCGTCGTACCTTCAGGGCTTCGCTTTCTCCCTTTTGTAACGGAGGTGCTACGATCATCAATCTGCAACTTGTCTGTTGTGCCCTTCATCCGATCTTTTGGTTCTTGAGATCTTTATCCATATGTGTTCCTTGCCGGATATCAGTGTCGTTGAAAAACATATGCGAAGGACGAGCGTTGGTGAAGTTGGAGTATACCTTGAGCATGTGTTGTTCATGCCAATGGAACCATCGCGGAACCTAATCATTGTGTCTTTGATACGATTTCTGCGGGCAACATTCCTTTGTTTCATATACCACCTGTGAAGATCTTCAGTCTAAATCTCGAGAGTTGAGTTGCCTGATTCTCCTACCCATGTATAGAGTTGATAGTTTGGGTCCGGGATGGACTGATCACCCTACTCGACTCTACTGTTCGCTCTGTACATCGAACTGGGGGATCAATGTAACTTTTCCCTCTTCTAATGGGAGTTAGAGGTGGCCTTATCGTTTGATACCTCTATCTTCGTCCTTTGTTTCTCCGGAGTGTTCTCTCGACGATCAGGGACAACGAACCTTTGTTGGTGGTGTCGCCGTTTTCCAGATGAAGAAGGAACCTTGTTAGTGGTGTCGCGAGGATCTACACGAAGCGCGAAGGATCAGGCCGCCGACCTTCTTTCCGGTACCATGAGGCGGATCTCGAGGGCGAGATCCCTTGTTAGTGGTGTCGAATTGTGGCATCCCGCAAAACCACTACTAGAAAATCGCGTTGAATTTGTGCATTGCATCGTCATCATCATGCATTGTTTGCCAAAACTATTTTCGCAACACCCGTTTGTTTTCTTAACGCCCACCTCTATTCAAATGTCCACCCCGGATGTTCCGGATATTTTGGTTTGTCTAAAACTAGTTATAAAAGCTATTTAAAAATAAATAAAATATTAAGATTATTTTTAATAGGCAGTCGAGCAGGCGAGTGACGACGACCGCCAGAAACTAAATCGGTCCAACTAGTCGCCCTCTAATTCCTAAATCTACCCACTATCCTACCCACACCCCCCCACCTCATCCACCCAATCGGAACATGCCACCTCTCCCCTCTACCCAATCCCCACCTGCCACGTGGCCTAGCCCCACACCCACTCACCCACCCCACCCCACCAAACCGACGCAGCCATACCCGCACGCCACACGCGCGCAACCTCACAGCAGCGCGCACCCGGCCCCTTCCCCCACCCTCGCTGCAGCCGGGCCCCACCCATGAGCCCGCGCCTTGTGCCCCAGCGCCTTGCGCACCAGTCCCGCCAGCGGACCCTGTGATCGACCACACTTCCTCTCAACGCACGACGCCTGACCCATCCTCGAGCCCCTGCAGCGTCCATACTGGCGTCCCTTGCCCACCTCGCGGCCGGCCCCACCACCTTCTTCCTCCTCCCACCATCTCTCTCCTTGCCCGCTGCCCGCCGCCACCCGCTGGCTCGCCTCCGCCATGCAAGCCCATCGCGCCTCGCCCTCTCCCCAACCTCCCGCTCCCGCGCATCCCGAAGCGAGCCCGCCCGCTCGCCCTCGCCATCCGCCTTCCCTCCGCCCTAGGCCTCTCCGCTCTCGCCCGCCTCCCCTCCCCTTCGCCTTGCCCCGCCGCCGGCGCCGCCCGCCTCTGCGCACCCGGCAGCGCGTCGCCTCCTCCGCCTGCGCCTGCGGAACCCGCCTTCCTCGCCTCCTCCAGCGGCCCGCCGGCACCTCCTCCACCGTCCCGGACCCGGCAGCGCCGCCAGCCGTCGTCGTCCTCCCTCGCCCTGAACCGCCGCGGCCGCAGCCCCGTCGCACCCTCATGCCCCTGTCTTCTTGGCGTCCCGAACCGCCGCTACCTTCTCTCCTCCAGCAGCCGCCGCCCTAAATCGAGCCGCGGCCAGGCTCCGCCAACCGTCGCCGCCGCTCCGCGTCCCGTCGCCGCGAGCTCCCGTCCGGCGCGCTTCGCCGCTTGATCGCCTCGCCCAGCGTCTCCGCCCGCCGCCCTTCTGCCGTCTGCATGGCCCCGTCGCCGGTGGTCGTGCCCGAGCCCGTGGGTCTTGTTCTCTGCCGGCAAGGCCCGTTTGGTCTGAAGATCCTCGGCGTGTATGAAGGTTGCTGTGCACTGTATGTGCGGTCAAGCCAGCCAAAGAGCGGAACAATCACCACAATGCCAACAACGGGATCGAACAAGATCTTCGTCACGGGCCGAGTTACGCCACACATGCCGCGGACCTTCTAAGGGAATAATCAAGTGGCCCACGAACCCGAACGAGTTCTTGACGCAACGACAAGATCTCCTTCATGGAAAAACGAAGCCAAAGCGGAGACCTCCGTCATGGATCGTCGAGCACTTCTACGGACCCATGGGATGACACTAGCTTCGACCAAGGGCGACAAGGTTCGCTTCACAGTTCGAGACCGACATCGAAATGACAAGATCATCATAGAACCCGAAGGCCACATGAGCGACAAGTACTTCCCGGAGCAAGACCGCCACCGATACGACAAGTATCCGTCCGACGCCATGACCGACAACATGCCGGAGGCCGGGATGCACCAAGATCTACCCCTTTCCGAAACGATCCGCGAGCGAACCGTCGAACCACAGACCTACAGGGACCCCGGAACCCCCAAGACCGTCGAGACCCCTCAATGTGTGAACCCCTTCCCGGAACCCTATTTTATAACATAATACAACTTGTCGCATATTGAATTGTCATACTCGCATGCATATTGTGTGGTTTGGGGGCCTTATGCCGATTCACCTCTAATTAAATATGGGGCCCATATGCGGGCAAATCTAGTCTCATATTGGCCTCATTTAAATTTGAGTAGCGAACCCGGTGCTATCTTTTGCCATGCTAAACAACATTTAAATTGCGGGGTATCTAAATAACTTGAACCATCTAATTAAATGCCGGGACCCCGGTTCCGCTTAACATGACCTAATTGCATCGCCTCTTTGCCATGCCATACATCATGCATGCATCATGCCGATCTTCTGCCGTTGTATTAAATATTGCATCCGGTGTTATTCTAGTGTTTTGCTTCTTCGCGGATAAGGCCGTTGAGTTGATGTGAGCTTCGCCCCGATCTTCGGTTGAACCCTTCGACAATGTTTTCAGGCGAGCATCTCCCCCTTTCTACCTATCTTACTTTTATAGTCTTTATTTCCCTCCTGTTGATCTATTGCTATCTGTGTTGCGATGCTTTAGTTTCCGTACCTGTGATATACCGTGCAGCCCTATATTGCCTTGGACACACCCTATTACCTGTTGTTTGGTAGATAGTTGGACTTGCGCGTCGTAGTCGCTTGCTCAAGTGCTGATGTGTGTCGTCATATGCCACGATTCTTGATGTATTGCCGCATGTTGATGTTGGAGATGATTCTAGTTTTATTTATCGTCACTTTAATTTCTGTTTAACAACTAAAATTGAAATAAGCGGAGGCATCGGTGGGTGATAGAAAATATTTGGTTTCGACGCCACTTGTGTCCGTAAGACCCAGTACTTGATACTGTTCCTTGATTTATCGCGCTATCCACATCGGGAGGTATATGGGACCCCCACGAGCGAGCTTGATTCGATCTTATTTCTTGGGGCCACAAACTAGTTTGAGGTTTTATTCTGATCCTGTACTTATGCCATGCTACTTATGTATTTAAATTGTGCGAGATAGCACCTTGTCTGTTTAGGATAGTGGCACGATTCCTGATGTCGACAAGCCCAGTTTGGGTTCCCGATCGTTCTGGCCGTCCCCACAACCTTGAGTCCGTCTCGAGCTTGCTTGCCGTTGCGGGTAGACTCCAAGGTGGCCCCTGAAATATTCTGAATCTGTGATTGTTCGATCGTGAAAGCCTCGTTGGGTTTTGTTTTGGTTTTCGAGGTTGATCGGCGTGTGTTGCTATTGGTGCACCCGGGGTAAAACTTTCTAAAGCCGTGTCGCGGATATGGACGACTTGGAGCGATATCTCGATCATAGACAAGCATAACTAAAGTTCTTGCTATAAATTTGACTTATAATGGCTAGTAATTAGCTTCACTATAATGGAATGGCTAATTAATCCCACAATTGCTTGTTTGGTAGTAAACTTGCGACAATTGTATCGACTAGTAAGTATTGCAACTTCTAGCGAATGGCTGAATAAAAGTACCAACAACTCTTTGGGTTTTTGGGTTATCTCATGATAAATGTATCTCGACTAGTAAGTGTTGCCACTATAACGGAATGGTTAACTAAAAGTGCCCTTTGTTTACTTCATCGGGGCGACCATCTAAACTGACTAGTAAAGTGCCGCAACTATAAGCGAATAAATAAAACTGCCAGCTGTGAGTTCCTCGGTTGACTTCCTCGTTTGGTCTCGAGGGGAAAGCGAGGATGGGTTTGTTTGATGGTAGAATCAGGTTGGTTCGAATAGGTCCTTCTTACCCTCTCTGTTTGGCCTTGATGTATCGAGTCTCTATAGGTTGTTTAGTGCATCTTTGCCGCCGCTTGATCCACCATACCTATGTGGCGAGGACCGCAATTCTAGCCTCGCCGTGTCTTGGCCTCGATCTTGGCGCTCCTTCTTTTTCCTTTGCCCTTTATCGGCACCCTTTTGTTAAGCGGGTTTTGAGATCGGCCGTTAGCGAGGTTACCCTTCCGGCTTGGCCTGGCGGGGGTTATGGGCGCCATCGGTTATTCTTGAGCTCTTAGCCCCATTTGCATCTTGTCGTAGTGGGCGCTATATCGTTCAAGGTGATTTGGATCTTTGTATATTATATCTATTCTTGACTCCTTGAGTCGCTGCTATATATACATTACGTGGGTCCCATCGAGGGTGTTGTGTAATGTTATTACCGTTTTCCACCCGCGAAAGTGCTGGTGAGCACCTTTGAATCGTTTCTATGCGGGTTTGGCGAATTTTGCTCAAACTTGCATAGGTCTGAGGTGTTACATTTTACGCCTTCGGAACCAAAAGCGTAAGAAAGCGAATGGCACTATGGCAACTTGTTAATAGGTTAGTTCTAGAAAACATATAAAAACACCTCAAAGTGTAGACAAAGCAAAGCAAAGTAGATACTAAACAAGCATGGAACATAAAAAATTATAGATACGTTTCTGACGTATTAGCAGCAGACCGGATGTGGCAATAGGGGCATGATGTCTACGCACTTCTATTCTTGTAGACAGTTGTTGGGCCTCCAAGTGCAGAGGTTTGTAGAACACCAGCAAGTTTCCCTTAAGTGGATTACCCAAGGTTTATCGAACTCAGGGAGGAAGTGGTCAAAGGTATCCCTCTCAAGCAACCCTGCAATTAAGATACAAGAAGTCTCTTGTGCCCCAACACACCCAATATAGGTGCACTATTTCAGCGAAGAGATAGTGAAATACAAGTAGTAATGGTGCCAGAAAATAGCTGATGGCGTGGAGAAGATTGGAAGCAAGCAAACATGCAATAGATCTAGTAGCAAACGGTGTTTCAATGCTTAGAAACAAGGCCTAGGGATCATACTTTCACTAGTAAACACTCTCTCATATAAATATCCTCTCTTCATGATACTACTCTTAACTACTCTCAGGTTGAACACTCTAATCATTGGTAGGGCTATATAAGCACACCTCAAAGTCCGAATTTCCCAATCTAGATAACCCCACACTATCACCTTGAGCGCTAGATGGTTCCAACAAACACCACAATTTCATAGAGACATCCAACTCCAAATATGACTCATAACAAATATTCAATCTAGCCAAAGTGCCACACACGGTATGCCTGCTCTCACTTTCACACATGTGGGAAAAATCATAGATCTATTAAATCACAAAGAGTATTTATGTAGACTCAAGCCTAAGTGCCACCATAGCGTGCACGCTGTCACTTTCACACACATGGGGAGAGCAGAGATCTAATGAAGCACTTGAGTAGCAAGGTATATCTACTTGATTAGAAAGCTCATGACCACAACAAGATCATGCATAGAGAGAGAGAGAGAGATGAACACATAGCTACCGATAGAGCCCTTAGCCTCGAGGAAGAACTACTCCCTCCTCATCATGGGAATCAGCAACGGTGATGGAGATGGCGATGGAGATCGATGGAGATGGCTCTGAGCGCACTTCTCCGTCCCGACAGGGTGCCGGAACAGAGACTTTCTGTCCCCCAAATCTCCCCTTCGGTGGCGGCGGCGCTACAGAGGTTTTCGTGGATGTTTCTGGGATGTTTTATGGTTTTCTCATCGGGGGGCTCTTATAGGCGAAGGGGGAGGTTGAGGAGGTGGCCAGGGGGCCCACAACCCCTGTGGGCGCGGCCTAGGGTGGGCCCGCGCCACCTAGGGTGTGGCCACCCTGTGGCCCCCCTCCGGCTCTGCTTCTTGGTTCCGTGTTGCTCCGGTAAAAATAATGACTTTGGCTTTTGTCTCGTCCAATTCCGAGAATATTGATTTTCTGCCTTTCTGGAACCAAAAACAGAAGAAAACAGGCAACTGGCACTGTGGCATCTTGTTAATAGGTTAGTTCCAGAAAATATATAAAAACACCTCAAGGTGTAGACAAAGCAAAGCAAAGTAGATACTAAACAAGCATGGAGCATAAAAAATTATAGATACGTTTCCGACGTATCAAGCATTCCCAAGCTTAACTCATGCTCGTCCTCGAGTAGGTAAGATAAAAAGAATAATTTTTGAGGTGACATGCACCCTCACAATAAAGATCCAACCATTTGCAAACATTGAAAGCTAGGATCAAAGAACTCTAAACATGTGCATGAAAGATGGAGTTATAACAATAGGACATAGTAACTATGCATGCAACATGAAGGGCTACAAACAAAGATCATGAGTAGCATGCATTGAAAAACGTTTGTTTGTTTCACATACAGAAAACATAGCATTGTCGTGGTGGTGTCACGGCATATGCCATGGGTAGGCTAAAGTTGGGGCCGATGGACGTGGAGGAATCCGGGGAGGGATGACGCAGTGAAGACCGCACTCGTATGATCAAAGAGAAATACAATGTATATTGGATTGAAGCTATCAAGTGGGGATAACACCTCCTTCTATACATCTAATCTCTTACAATCTTGCCATGTTTGTGGCTGATCATGCTCACGGCTGCCTCCTATCCTTCTATCTAGGTCTCTCTATGAGAGTGGAGGAAGAGGAAGAAGGGAGCTCCTAGTGAGCGAGAGGGAGGAGCCCTCGGGGCCTCCCTTGAGCGATCCCTGGTGCTCCTTATAAGGGGATCCCGGAGACAAAGCTTGTTCCTTGCAGCATCTGTAGGATATTCACAGCATCTTCTCGGATCTTGAGCATATGCCTTGGCATCTTTGGAGATGCGGGCATATTCTCTAGCATCTTATTTGATGCCAAGAGCATATCACAGCATCTTGTTAGATGCCATGGGTATATCCCATAGTCATGTGCCAGTCTGAGCTGGTGGGCTCCCAAGACTGGCACAATACTCGTTGGTCTTGTCTTGACACGCTCGTGTGCGCTTGTAGAGACTGTGGAGGCATCTGGAGACGAATGACAGGGCGTCCAGGTCCTTATAACTCGGCCCAAGAGCTCAGGGCATAGTGGAGATTCGGCCTAGGAAGGGATTCGGCTGGGGTGATAAAACAGCCAGGTCGAGGAGCAATGGCCTTCCTCCTTAGTCGGCCCGAAGTAAAGGCAGCCCAGCCGGGTTTGGTCTAATTCGGCCCATGGGGTGGAGCCTTGGGACGTAGATATCCCAGGACGGGCTGCAGCGTTGGCCCACCCGGCTCTTTGGTGGCGTTCTGAGAAGTTGGCTCGGTGGAGTCCAGGTGGGCGAATCAGCCCACCGGGCGTATGGTGAGAACGGCGGGAGATTGGCGGCGTGATCTGGCGGGATCGACGAGGCGCCTTGGCGGGAGAACCAGGGTGATGGCGATGACCGAGGTGGGCGAATCCTGCTCACTTTGGCCCCTCGGAGATCGATCGGCGAAAGCGAGACGGAGCGATGTTTGGCGGGGTGGAGGTACTTGGCGTCTTTGGGAGGTCATGATGCGTGAGGATGTGGTGGGCGGCTCGGTAGCTCGGCCCAACCAGGTAAGCTAACTCGGCCCAAGGGAAAATCAGTCGGTAACACTAATATCGGGCGAATTAGATATAATTGCCCTCATATTTTCTTTTCTCTATTATTTCATTCTCTTTGTGCCTCATTTCTTTATTCTTATATGTCTATAAAAGTGTCCACTATTCTTAGGAGCTCTCTTTATATCTCAACTCTGGGGTACCGGGGGTCATATCCCCGACATTAGTCCCCGAGGCCATGTGGGATTCGTAGAATCGCTCATGGGCTTTATATTTAAATATCCCAGAGTTGTTTTCTGACATATAACTTCTTTGCCATATATTTCTTGGTTGCATAATCTTTTTGGTTAAGTTTTTGGCTTGGCCTTGAGCCTTGGTCATAACCTTTACGGGCAGGTTTTCGACTTACGCCTTCTTGGGCTATGGTTATACCCTTTTAGGTAAGTTTCTAGACTTAAGCCATCATGGCACCGGTCTTAACCCTTTGGGTAAGCTTACGGACTTGGCCTTCATGAGCCTTGGTCATAACCTTTACGGGCAGGTTTTCAACCACGGCCTTCTTGGGCTCTGGTTATACCCTTTTAGGTAAGTTTCTAGACTTCTGGCCATCATGGGCACTGGTCTTAACCTTTCTGGGCTGGTTGTTCAACTTCTGGCCTTCTTGGGCTCTGGTTATACCCTTTTAGGTAAGTTTCTAGACTTCTGGCCATCATGGGCACTGGTCTTAACCCCTTTGGGTAAGTTATGAGTTCTGGCCTTCTTGGGCACTGCTCTTTTAACCCCATTGGGTAAGTATGAGTTCTGGCCTTCTTGGGCACTGCTCTTTTAACCTCATTGCGTAAGTTATGAGTTCTGGCCTTCTTGGGCACTGCTCTTTTAACCTCATTGGGTAAGTTTGTGAGTTCTTGCCTTCTTGGGCTTTGCTCTTTTAACCTCATCGGGTAAGTTTTTTATCACCGAAATCCGATTTAAATCCGAGTTACTTTACTCAAAATTGACCTTATGTCTTAAGGATGAGTCATCTGGCTCAAATCCGAGTTAACTCAACCCAAATCCGAGTTAACTCAACTCAAATCCGAGTTACTTTACTCAAAATTGACTCTATGTCTTTGTGGATGAGTCATCTGACTCAAATCCGAGTTATATGATTCAAATCCGAGTTAACTCAACTCCAATCCGAGTTACTTTACTCAAAACTGACTTTATGTCTTAAGGATGAGTCATCTGGCTCCAATCCGAGTTATATGTTTCAAATCCGAGTTAACTCAACTCAAATCCGAGTTACTTTACTCAAAATTGACTTGCATCCCGAATCTGAGTCTTCTGACTCAAATCCGAGTTAACTCAACCAAAATCCGAGTTACTTTACTCAATTTTGGCTTGCATCCCGAATCTGAGTCTTGTGACTCAAATCCGAGTTAACTCAACCAAAATCCGAGTCACTTTACTCAATTTTGGCTTGCATCCCGAATCTGAGTCTTCTGACTCAAATCCGAGTTAACTCAACCAAAATCCGAGTTACTTTTCTCAATTTTGGCTTGCATCCCGAATCTGAGTCTTCTGACTCAAATCCGAGTTAACTCAACCAAAATCCGAGTTACTTTACTCAATTTTGGCTTGCATCCCGAATCTGAGTCTTCTGACTCAAATCCGAGTTAACTCAACCAAAATCCGAGTTACTTTACTCAATTTTGGCTTGCATCCCGAATCTGAGTCTTCTGACTCAAATCCGAGTTAACTCAACCAAAATCCGAGTTACTTTACTTAATTTTTGCTTGCATCCCGGATCTGAGTCTTGACTCAAATCGAGTTAACTCAACCAAAATCGAGTTACTTACTGTCATGATATAGCTTGATTTGGCGTGATGACGATAATCGCCTTTGGTATGGATCAAGATATGGATCCGAGATTAAGCTTTGGGATATGATAATAGGGTTAACCGCTGAGAGACCCGATTCGAGATGTAGATATGAGATATAGATTTGAGATACGATAAGGTGGCCAATAGCCATCCGAGATATGGGATAACCTGGCAAGATGGTGAGATATCAATCAAGTCATATCATAACAGCAATCTGGTGAACTAAATAAAGCTTCGGCCTGAATCAGAGATACAATTAGTACGCCGAGTTTGAATACCAATCCGAATTATAAAGTACCCTGGCAAGCTGAATCAAATGTTAGTCCGAATCAGAGACAACTTATTGAGCTGAGTTAAAGGTTAATTCAAATCATAAACTAACTGACTCAAAATCTATCTGAATCACAAATAAGATGATTCAACTTATGGCCGAGTTAACTGAAATACTGGCTAGCGAGCTGAGTTAATGGGTAATCCAAAACATAAACTAACTGACTCAAAATCTATCTGAATCACAAATAGGATGATTCAACTTATGGCCGAGTTAACTGAAAAGCTGGCTGGAGTATAGATCTAAATCAACATAATGCTCTCTTAATCTAAAGGTGACTCTAAGGATAAGTTGTAGTCCCCGGGTTGAGTTATTCTCTCCCTGGGATGAAGGGTTGAGTCTAGTGGCTGAGTTACAGTACTTCTGACATACGGAGAAGTGTTTAGGTGAGTCTTGCTAGGTCATACTTGCCTGTTGAGTTACAGTACTTCTGATAGCTTCGGAGTAGTGCTTGAGTTCTTGCTTCCTGCTTTGATGAGTTAGACTTGGAGAGTCTCTGCGCTTACTCTTTGTTCTCTGTTGACTTGGTGAAGCTGATTGGGCCCTGTGAGGAAGAAGTTGATGAAGATGTTCCCGTCCGGATGGAAACCCAACCAACGCCACTAGAAGGCCCCACGGTGGGCGCCAAATGTCGTGGTGGTGTCACGGCATATGCCATGGGTAGGCTAAAGTTGGGGCCGATGGACGTGGAGGAATCCGGGGAGGGATGACGCAGTGAAGACCGCACTCGTATGATCAAAGAGAAATACAATGTATATTGGATTGAAGCTATCAAGTGGGGATAACACCTCCTTCTATACATCTAATCTCTTACAATCTTGCCATGTTTGTGGCTACAATCATGCTCCTGGAGCTGTACCTCCTATCCTTCTATCTAGGTCTCTCTATGAGAGTGGAGGAAGAGGAAGAAGGGGAGCTCCTAGTGAGCAGAGAGGGGAGGAGCCCTCCGGGGGCCTCCCCTTGAACGATCCCCCTGGTGCTCCTTATAAGGGGAGCCCAGGAGACAAAGCTTGTTCCCTACGCTTGGCATCTGTGTAGGATATTCCTGGCATCTTCTCAGATGCTGAGCATATGCCTTGGCATCTTTGGAGATGCCAGGCATATTCTCTAGCATCTTATTTGATGCCAAGAGCATATCCCTGGCATCTTGTTAGATGCCATGGGTATATCCCATAGTCATGTGCCAGTCTGAGCTGGTGGGCTCCCAAGACTGGCACAATACTCGTTGGTCTTGTCTTGACACGCTCGTGTGCGCTTGTAGAGACTGTGGAGGCATCTGGAGACGAATGACAGGGCGTCCAGGTCCTTATAACTCGGCCCAAGAGCTCAGGGCATAGTGGAGATTCGGCCTAGGAAGGGATTAATTCGGCCTGGGGTGATAAAACAGCCCAGCCGAATTACTGAGGGCCCAGCCGGCCTTCCTCCTTAGTCGGCCCGAAGTAAAGGCAGCCCAGCCGGGTTTGGTCTAATTCGGCCCATGGGGTGGAGCCTTGGGACGTAGATATCCTGTGAGCCAGCGGCGTTGGCCCACCCGGGCTGGTGGCGTTCGAAGTTGGCTCGGGAGTCCCGGTGGGCGAATCAGCCCACCGGGCGGCGTATGGTGAGACGGCGGCGGAGATTGGCGACGGAGTGATCTGGCGGGATCGACGAGGCGCCTTGGCGGGAGAACCTTGGGGTGATGGCGATGACCCGAGGTGGGCCGAATCCTGCTCACTTTGGCCCACTCGGGAGATCGATCGGCGAAGCAGAGCGGGACGCTGGCGATGTTTGGCGGGGTGGAGGTACTTCGGCGTGCTGGGAGGTCGCGGTGACGTGAGGATGTGGTGGGCCGGCTCAGGTAGCTCGGCCCAACCAGGTAAGCTGTTAACTCGGCCCAAGGGGGGAAAATCTGGTCAGGTAACACTAATATCAGGCCGAATTAGATATAATTCGGCCCAGTCATGTTTTTTCTTTTTCTCTATTATCTCCTTCTCTTTGTGCCTCATTTCTTTATTCTTATATGTCTATAAAAGTGTCCACTATTCTTAGGAGCTCTCTTTATATCTCAACTCTGGGGTACCGGGGGTCATATCCCCGACAAGCATAGTGGCATTCAGCTTGTCCCTCATGCAGTAGCAAATATATGCATAGGACACCTTCAAAGTTCATAAGAGTGACTAGATACAAATAGAACAAGAACAAGCAATATCAACAATATGCATCAATCAATAAGCTTTGGGACACTGCACATAGAATGACAACTATGCTCTCTTAGTGGTGCCTAAAGGTAGAAGGTGGAGACTCAAGTAATGGTGGAAGAAAAGCCTTTTGTAAAGGAAGCAGGGATTTCAAGTTTCAAAAAGAGCTTCCAAAAATTATGGTACTTGTTAGCTTTCAGCCCTCATTGCCCTATCATAAGCATCTTAAAGTGATTAAGGTTAAAGTGAATAAACTATGGAGTATATGCTTGACGAAGTATAAGTTGGCAATCTCAAGTCCCTTGAATATGAGGGCCACACCTCATGCTACTCAACTTCAGGCCCAGGCAAGTTCTTGTCATTGTAAGTATTTGCATATCATTGAGAACCACCAATGGGGTACCCCTTGCACATGCTACAGGAGCTTTCCCATAACCAAAATGACAAGGCAAGCAGACAATGAGCATCTCAGCAATCTTTTTATTTACTATATGCATAGATTTTTATTGAGGATGCTTCATAGATAGCTCACTATGGTGATGTTGCAAGTTTCCACCATGATTAGGCATGGCTTAGGCTAGCGGCCCAGGAGTTTCTCTAACACAGAATACAAACTCCATGGACTTAAAAGTTCCCTCTTTATTTCACACCGGTGACATCCATAGACAAAAGAGCATGGTATCAACTGCGTACAAAGTACCAAGTGCAATGTTGAAAACGGTACCCATGACAGCATGGTTCTGCTAATTCCAACGTATAAGTGCAAGCATATACAACATAGCGCCACAATGGTTCAATTTTATTAGGGGCATAGAATATAAAGTGTGCCATCAAGTTCGTGAGAGCTTTAATCACTAAGTTTTCACATAACAAAATACTTTTTTAATTGGAAGATAGCTGAAAACAAGAATATACTTGGAATGGTGTAACACACCATGCATAGGAATTTATAGTGGACACTTTGGAATAACTTGGTTTCTTGGGAGTTGGAAGCATGAGTAGAGCTTACTCATACAAGTGGAGGCTAGCAAAAGACTGGGAGAAACCAACTAAGAGAGCAATAATGGTCATAATCATGTAGAGCGATAAAACATTACTAATCAAAGCATAGAGTGGTACTACAAGTCAAGGACTAAATGACCATAGAGGCTATGGTGACTTGTTCATAGTCATAACATGGTGTGAGCATGTGCCAAGTCAACCCAAACAAAGCATCAAAGGAGAAAACCACAATACTATGTTTTTGCATGCTAAAACAACATATGATTCTTCCAAGGCACACTAAGCAATCCCAATTTTTTGGAACAAGTCATGTTACAACAATAATCACTAAGAATAAGGTCAAAACAATATCTAGCATGACATGATAAAGTCTAAGCCACAGTCAAAACAAGCTCACTTTTGTACCACTTAAGCATGAAGTTTCCTACTCTTTTCCAACACCAAGAAACTTATTTGAAACAAATCACAGAAATAAAAATCATTGAGCATGTCTCACAAATCCACAAATAAGAACTAAAAAGTTCTAAGCTGAAAGCACAAGAAAACTAAGGCTAAACACAGTGCTAGCAAAAGAGAACACTCACAAGACAATAAGAATGAAAACTAGAGTGTTCTAGGCAATAAAAACAGAGTGCTTCTCTCTCCAAAAGATGTGTGTTGTGATCAAACAAACTTACTCAAGCAAATTAAGCAAACTAAAACCAAAAACAAAAACTAAAACGCTCCAAGAACAACACAACTGTGCATGAAACAATAAAAACGAAGTGTCTAGAAAGACCTGAGCTTTTTATTGATGAAGAAGGGGATGCCCATGCTTGTACCTCTTGAATATTTCTTGGGGTGACACGGGGTGGCATCCCCAAGATTGAGATTTTGTCCATTCTTCATCTCATTACATCATTCTCTCTCTACACCTGAAATTTTTCCTTAATACAAAACTTCACACAATCTTCATTAGCAACATTACTGTATTCAAAAGTTATTAGACCCGTGGCAAAGCTTTGGAACAGCAAAAAATTTCACTAAAAACACAAGCTATTGTATTAAATCCTTCAATAATCTCAATTCCCCAAAATAGAACTCAAAAAGGAATCAATAAGAAGCAAATATAAATAATGGCAGAAATCTGTCAAAACAGACCAGCAGGTAGAAAACAATTTTTTTCAAAAATCTTCTGTTGCTCAAATCAAAAAGTGTTGAACTAATGAAAGTTGGCTAACATACTGGGGGATTTATTAGTAAATTTTGAGTTCAATCATAGATACAGAGACTCCTCACGAATTTTTATGGTGGAGGACAGAAATCTGTTTAGGGACAACAACTCCCTAAATCTTACTTCCCTCTCATTAGAGGTAATTCTTGGCACAAAAAGCAAAAAAAGGATAAGGAGAGGTCATTACTTAAGTAATAAATTTCAAGACTCAATAAAACTCTTGGGTTATCTTCCAACAAGTACTTTTCTTTAACGCCTTTAAGTTAGGCACAAGAAAGATGCTCACATAGGAAATATCAATTGAAGTAAAAGAGAGCATCAAGAAGAAAATTCAAAGCACATTTAAGTCTAACCCACTTCCTATGCATAGGAATCTTGTAAAGAAACAAGTCATGAAAGCACAAAGCAACAAGCATAGGAAAGCAAAACAAGTGCAACTTCAAAACTTTCAACATAAAGAGGGAAAACTTAATATTCTTGAGATACATAAGACCATGTTTCCCTTTCTCATAATAACTTCCAGTAGCATCATGAATAAAATTAACAATATAACTATCACATAAAACATTCTTATCATGAGCCACATGCATAAAATGATTATTACTCTCCACATAAACATAGTCATTCTTATTAATTGTAGTGGGAGCAAATTCAACAAAATAGCTATCATTATTATTCTCATCACCATAATCATCAAATATAGGAGGCATATTGTAATCACAATTAATTTTCTCCTCAATAGTAGGTGGACTAAAAATATCATACTCATCATTGTAATCATCATAAATTGGAGGTTTGGTATCATCATAAGCAATAGAATAGCTATCTTCCAAAGCCGGGGGACTAAAAAGATCATTATCATCAAAACTGGCTTCCCCAAGCTTAGACTTTTCCATAACATTAGCAATAATGGTGTCCAAAGAATTCATACTAATAACATTGCTATTAGCATGCAAATAAGGTTCCATGGGTTTTTTAATTTTCTCTTCAAACACTTCATGTCCTAACTCAAGATAGATACTATAGAGCTCTCTAATTTTTTTGTTGTTTTCCATTAAGCCTAACTAGTGAAAACAAGAAATAAAAGACAAAATTGCATAATCTAAAGGAAATAACTTCGAGCACTCACACCGAAGGGTGTGAGTACCTTTTACCTTACCTCCCTGGCAACGGCGCCAAAAAAGAGCTTGATGTCTATGCACTTCTATTCTTGTAGACAGTTGTTGGGCCTCCAAGTGCAGAGGTTTGTAGAACAGCAGCAAGTTTCCCTTAAGTGGATTACCCAAGGTTTATCGAACTCAAGGAGGAAGTGGTCAAAGGTATCCCTCTCAAGCAACCCTGCAATTAAGATACAAGAAGTCTCTTGTATCCCTAACACACCCAATATAGGTGCACTAGTTTAGCGAAGAGATAGTGAAATACAAGTGGTAACGGTGCCAGAAAATAGCTGATGGCGTGGAGAAGACTGGAAGCAAGCAAACATGCAACAGATCTAGTAGCAAACAGTGTTTCAATGCTTAGAAACAAGGCCTAGGGATCGTACTTTCACTAGTGAAAACTCTCTCGTATAAATATTCTCTCTTCATGATACTACTCTCCGGTTGAACACTCTAATCATTGGTAGGGCTATAACAGCACACCTCAAAGTCCGCATTTCCCAATCTAGATAACCCCACACTATCACCTTGAGCGCTAGATGGTTCCAACAAACACCACAATTTCACAGAGACATCCAACTCCAAATATAACTCATAAAAAATATTCAATCTAGCCAAAGTGCCACACACGGTATGCCCGTCACTTTCACACGTGGGGAAAAGCATAGATCTATTAACTCACAAAGAGTATTTATGTAGAAGCCTAAGTGCCACCATGGCGTGCATCACTTTCACACACATGGGGAGCAGAGATCTAACGAAGCACTTGAGTAGCGTAGATCTACTTGATTACAAAGCTCATGACAACAAGGTCATGCATATATATATATATATATATATATATATATATATATATATATATATATATATATATATATATATATATATATATATAGAGAGAGAGAGAGAGAGAGATGAACACATAGCTACGGTGAGCCCTTAGCCTCGGGAAGAACTACTCCTCCTCATCATGGGAATCGATGCATGATGGAGATGGCGATGGAGATGGCTCCGGGGGCACTTCCCCATCCCGGCAGGGTGCCAGAACAGAGACTTTCTATCCCCCGAATCTCCCCTTCGGTGGCAGCGGCGCTAAAGAGGTTTTCGTGGATGTTTCTAGGATGTTTTAGGGTTTTCTCATCGGGGGCTTTTATAGGCGAAGGGGGAGGCTGAGGAGGTGGCCAGGGGGCCCACACCCCCAGTGGGCCCGACCTAAGGTGGGACCGCGCCCACCTAGGGTGTGGCCACGCTGTGGCCCCCCTCCGGCTCTACTTCGTGGTTCCATGTTGCTCCGGGGAAAATAATGACTTTGGCTTTTGTCTCGTCCAATTCCGAGAATATTGATTTTCCGCCTTTCTGGAACCAAAAACAGAAGAAAACAGGCAACTGACATAGTGGCATCTTGTTAATAGGTTACTTTCAGAAAAGATATAAAAGCACCTCAAAGTGTAGACAAAGCAAAGCAAAGTAGATACTAAGCAAGCATGGAGCATAAAAAATTATAGATACATTTCCGACGTATCAGGGCACACCAGGCCCCGATGGGCCCGACCGAGCCCAAATCATGCACAAGTAAGCCTTCGCCGCCCCGCTGCAATAAGCCATCGTGCAACACTGCTATCCCCGGCACCTGCCAATGCTCCACCTCCACTTCTAGGGAGCCAAGCCACCACCAGGAGAGCTATCGGCCCGTCCAGGCCTAGATGGGGCCCAGATCTGGGTCGAACGGGCACCACCTACCTGTGCCGCTGCAAGGCTCCACCACCAACGGTCGCCCCACTGTGCATCCGAGCCGCCCAAGTCCGCTTCAAGAATCCCCGTCATCAAGCTGTAGTCATCGCCGCCTAAGAACACCTCCTATAGCCGCCCCGCCCCCCGTAGAGTACTACCGAAAGGGGAATGGCGAGAAGCCTCCATAGTAGGTGTCGTTCGGGCCCTGTCCAGCGAGGGAGAAACAGAGAGGGGAAGGATCTAGAGGCAAGGAGGAGGCGGCGCGGACAGATCGCCTATGGGGGGCGAGGCATGTCGCGAGAGCGAGTCCAAAAAAGATTATGGAAATTTCTAAGGGATCGTCTTCCCACGGGATTAGAGGTGACCAAGTAACACAGATGGGGCAATGGCATGTGCCCGCTTTGTGGGACCCCGTAAACGGGGACCCGCATCATGTTCACATGTTCTGCTGCCTAGTTATTATGGAGCTTTATCCGAGATACTCTAGGGCCTGCCTGGCTGACTCAAGACCTCGGTGAGCTCCTTAAAACTGAGGCAAAACCTCGGTGAGCTCCTTGAAACTGAGGCAAACCATACCACTAGGCGTGCCGTCTCTTCTAGTTAGTGTTTGCCGCGATGCTGTGGACTTATGGACGATTCAGAGAAAAATGGTTATCGAGCGAGTTTTCCCAGCGGCATGCTTCTGACTCAATTTTTAAACTTCTTGCCCTTCATAAGCAATAGCACCCGCTATCTAGACAGTGAGACGAGGAGCTTTTGGATGTCATGCTTCAGGACCTGCTGGTGGCAGCATTTCCAGTACTACTTGCCGCTGGTCCGCTCCGCTGAGCTCCCCCATTAGGGAGATTGAGCAGCATTCCCAGTACTACTTGCCGCTGGTCCGCTCCGCTGAGCTCCCCCATTAGGGAGGTTGAGCAGCATTCCCAGTACTACTTGCCGCTGGTCTGCTCCGCTGAGCTCCCCCATTAGGGAGGTTGTATCTCGTTGCTTCGCTTTCTTTTTATCTTTGGGTTGATGTGTGTTGTTGTCTCAATAGACTTATTTAAGATTTTTCTTCGATCTGGATCATGTATTGGATATGGATGTTTGTGCTTTATTTGTAAAGCGATGTGAGATCCTGTTTCGAGGAGTCTCAACTTGACCACTGCGATACGCCTCTCTAGGTTAAAATCTGTTGGTGTCGGTACCCCAGTTGGTACCGGGTCTAAGGGAAAGAGATATGGATTTTCATTGATTGTTTAATTCTGGAGACCATTGCGTAGCAAAATGAGATACTACACGCTGTTTCATGAAAAGATACTACACGCTGGGACAAAACGTCATCATGTCGCGGTAGAATAAGCTAGCTCAGAAGCTCCACATTGTTCATGCTCTAAGCCGTTGCACTGGATTTGGCTCTGATGTGCAACCTTACCACATTGTTCATGCCGTAAGGGTGATCCTTTTCTATCCCTTATTGTAAACGAAACCCATGGCAATGTTCATGCTGACATTACGCGTGTTCCCGGTCGCCATCAATCTGATCAAATCTGGGAATAATACGGCAAACATGCTAGTGTGTCACACAGGTTTGCAGGGTACAATGATGTGCACATCACACCAAAACATGGACAAGACAGGAAGAGTCTGCCAAAAAGATATGGTCTAAATGCAAAGAATGATGGGAGCGCAGGTGGCTTATCAACAATCTGCCCCCATCCAATTTAAAGGAGGCACACTAGGAGTACATAATAAGGTCAATCAAAAAGGTAACAAAAGAAAAGGTAAACCAAACATAGGACTGCATCCAGATACACAAACCTAAACAGCACCCAGTAACCGAATACATGGTTTGTTACCATGGCAAGACAACGAGGTCTGCATGTCTCAACAAAACCCAGAATCTATAGCCACCATATTTTTTTAAGCCTCTACCTTGTCAGTGTATGACCATGAAATCAAGCGACAGTCTACCGAATGTTGATTGAAGTACAAAGGCCGGCACAACTCTCCATGCATGGAGATGCACATGAGTGCAGCATCGTTACAAAGGTAAAGGCTACAAGAATTTCCATATTGACAATTTAACATCCTCCAGTATGCTATTTCTCCCATGAATTCACTTTAACTTCTGCCACCATGAGCCACATCAAGTGCGCTTACGCCTCAGACCAAGCAGCTGCAGAAATAAGATGGAAACTGAAGCATGAGTTATACCTATAAGCTAGAGCTTAATACCATGGAATTTAATACTCCAAAAAAGTATGAAGATGTCAGCAACTGTCTTCGGAGGAGCATTAAGTGTACTGTCTATATGCAAGAGAAATGTAAAGTTTACCTGAAAGGGGTATTGCAGAATCCATCCAATGATCGGGATCTGATATAGGAAGGCCTGGATAGGAGCCCCGTAGCCACTGCAAAATGAACGCAAATGTCAGTATCAACCAAGGAATGGATATACTATAGAAATATGGGTTGATGTAGGCAATGACCTGAAGAGGACAAAAGATCCATACAGCTCCATGATCATACCAGCAACAGGCCATCGGACAAATAGAAGAAACAGACCAAGAAAGAAAGGTACAGATCCCTGCAGAGAAATCAGCATTATCTCTTTTAATACATGGAATTGAGAGACATCAACGTGGTCAGCATTTTGCTGATAAATGAATACAAGAAAGAGCAGTATGACTGCAATGTTGCCGAGGAAATTTGAATTTGATTGATGAATATAGTTGTCCCAGAGAATGTAGTCTGAAACCAATACTCTACTGTATTCTATAGTAGTTGTCCATGCATGGTAATTCTACTGAATGTACTACCAATTTTGCAACACATCAACAGATCGGCAATCACCATATTATCAGTAACATTTGGTCATTTGCAACACAGCAAGTATATGTCCACTTAGGTAAACACGAGTTTGTTAATTAAAACATGTAAGAGAAGCTATGTCATTGCCATAGCATTCAAGAAGAAGAAATCCAACTTAAGTAAGCAATAGAAAGACAGTAATATAGTATCATTGCATTTTACCCAAGTAAAATGTTAAACTCTGAAGAACCAAAATGCCAGTGTCATGTATCTATCTAAGTGTGAGTACCTTAATGTTTGCCTTTTTGGTAAAAAGCTGCCACATAGATTGCCAACCAAGTAACAGGCCTACTCCAGTCAAGAAGAAAATCTGGAAGAAACAAGGTGGAAAAGAATAAGGTGGCATTATGAACTCATTTGATAAGGAGTCATGAAACAGAAGGTTTTGTGAATTGTTGTATCATACATTACCCAGAGCCAACAAACCCCTGTCGAAGAAAAGGATAACACCTAGGAATGAGAATAGGAGGCCAAAGCCCACCAGACCTATGCCAATTTCTGCATTGAAATATGATCATTAGTAACTACATCTGAAAAGAAGAAAATATGAACAGGTGTCCGTTTTCTATAATTCAAATTTGAATACTATCACACATACTATGTATTGACTCTCTTGTTGTTTCTTTACTGTGATCATATTTACTGTTCTTAAAGAACATCTACCCCACTGTAAGTGGTAACTTGAATGATTCAATTTGAGCCTTGGGCTCACATGAAGCAAGCTAATTTGAACAATTCTCGTGCTCCAAAAGTTTCTAATATAAAATCATACATATAGATAACCTAATATTATGTGCATTTGGGATTGGCGCGGCGTGTGGGAAATTGGTCCATACAAAGAAGATTTTTAGCTCCCTCGTCCTTGTCTTTTTACGCACAGTTTGTGGTTGGTGAACTGTGTTGCGCTAAAATTGTTTTATATTATGTTGAAAATAGCAATAAAAGAAGGAAAAGGTTACTTAACCAAGCCGTGAACTAGGAAATAGTTGATTGGCATATCCAACGCAATGCCAAATGCAGTCTTAGTGAACACAACAAATAAACTCATATGTTCATGAAACTTTCTTCAGATACATGGTGTATTCTAACATGTACACATGAGATCTTTTGGATTTTTTTTAGAACTTCATGACACACCTACCAAACTTTTTGAATAACAAGAGCACATGTCCTAGGGAGTAGGAAAATCCATGTAAATTTCTGTGAGTTCTTTTTCTTGTTGTTCTAATGCATATGATATTTCAGTTTGGTTCAAAGTTTCAATAAATTCAATGTGAGAAATATATGATTTAGACATAATTTGAGCAAAGGGGTGTGCTAGAAAAAAAACTGGCAGATACCAGATTGCCATGGATCATCTAAAACTGGTAACAAATATTTTGCCACATTGTTGAGCCACATAGCACAACAACTTCTAAAACCGGTTTACCAGGTTAAGTGATCCGGTTTTAAGGAGAATACGGGGTTACTATCCAGATTTGCAGTTCAGGGGGTTAAATAGACTTTACCCTAAATTTCAGTAGGTTATCTAGACATCTTCTGACAGTTATAAAGAAGTGGTATAACACTCAGTTTTGCATGAAAATAACAGACAATTACCACTGCCAAGATATCCAACACTCAGTTTTGCAGAAAATCAACAGGCAATTATAAATACCACTGCCAAGATATCCAACGGTCAAGATGCCATTGAAAGAGGATAAGTGTCAAACTACCACTGCAAAGAGGTCATTCTTGCCCTTTTACCATTGGTAGCCCTAAGTTTACAAAAGGAAATGCACAACTAACCACAAGGTGGAAAATGATGAGATGAGCTAAAAGACACACTCTTAGATTTCAATAGGATCCAGAAAGATCCAACATCTACATTATAGAATGAAGCTACCCATCTGTTTTACAAATTATTTGTTGATGTGTATGCTCTAAGGAAACAATGTGGAGGGTCTAAAACATGAATGGTGTGCCTATGCTTAAACATTTGTATACATATGAATCAATAACTTTTCTGGGTGGGGGTGGGGGTGGGGGGTAAACATGGAAATGTGCCTTTTTGAACTTCCCAAAGTACCTTTTAAGGAGAGTACAGACAGTCATTTGACAGTGGTCAGATCCATTGGGTCCCAGAATTGTAGAAGGCATACTATTACGTATTACACACACTCGCAATGGTATTTGACAATTACTCCCTCCGTCCAGAAATAACTGACTTGGGTTTGTTTAAATTCGAATGTAGACACATTTTAGTGTATAGATACATTCGAATCTAGAAAAAATCAAGTCAGTTATTTCTGGACAGGGGGAGTACAATGGCATTTCCTATTTTGACAATTGGACCTAATAAAAGGAAATGAACGCAGTTGTTGTACTCCATTTTACTGAATATCCATGTAAGTTGTTTCAGCACTTGCAATAATTAGTAATCCTAAACGAGAATAGAACTTTACTTTTGATCTCACTGATCTCGTAGGCCATTGCAGCAGAACCTGAAGATAGCAATAAAGATTCAGTTCACTAGTCCACCAAGGCACCAACTGAACCTGCGAAGTGTCAAATACTCATACATCAAAAAGGGTCTAGATTCAAACATTTCAAAATATCTAGTGATTAATTACAGAAGAAAATATGTTAGCACTCCAATGTCCCCGCTTTAAAACACCAACAATATGCCATCTCAGTAAAATCCCACCATAGATGTTCACCATTAAAAAAATTGTTCAAACTTGGCTACTCTTCCTTTTAAGTTACGCAGACGCTCCACTAGAAAGGAGGGTGGTTTCATAAGGGCTGTATGTGACTTCCAAAGGGGGATGTTAGAAAACAGAAAGACAAGAAGTTAAACATGTTTATCCAATTCGTCCAACCTACAGGCAGGTAAGTCACCATGGCAACAAACTTAGCAGCACATTCTGCAGTAGCAATTTAAATAAATAACATTTGATTGATATATTTCCCAAGTGGCACTTTTGGAATGCTATTACTTTATGGAAAAACTTCTCAAAATCCAAAATAATATAAGATATAACAGCAATAGTGTTTCTGAGTTAAGCGTCGAACACGTACTGTCTGTTACAACTTGTGATGCAGGGAAATGACAACAGATGATCATATCAGAAAGTGGGGATATAAAATGAGCAAACAACATACAAAACACTTAGCACCAACATTTATTTCTACATTTTGACAAAAAAAAATACCGATGTCACACGAATGCGGTGTATTCAGTTATGCAAATAGCAGTAAGTCACGTGGTTACGGGTTCCAACCCCTTCATACCTGAATTTCTAACATTCCCAAACTTATGCAAAAACAATTGTTGTATAAAAACTACCATCTGTCCCTGGAACAGAAATATACAATCAAAGCAGAAAAGCTACAGGCATAATTGGAATAGTTTGCCTATGCCAGCACAGTAGACGCTGCGCGAGATTATTAAGTCACGACGGAAGTGGTAGTTACTACTCCCTCCGATTCAAAATATAAGATGTTTTAGGTTTGTGAAAAGAATGTATCTAGACTTTTTTTAGTATGTAGATTCATTTCAAATATGAGTGAACCTATATACTAAAAGTAGTCTAGATATATTTGCTTCACAAAGCTAAAACATCTTATATTTTAAAACAGAGGGAGTAGGTGCTACGCCTCTGGCCGTGGTTCCCCGTGTCCCAAGTTCCCAACAGTTGCCCCGCACAACACGGCGGACGGCGGTGGAGTTGGCTGTGAGCACTGCGACTCGCGGTACGCCTCTAACACCGCCACGGCAGAAGCAGCAGCAGCCTCGGGTGGTGGGAGACTCAGATTGGAGAAGGAGAAGGGCGTCGCCGGCCGTCGGCACATGTAACTACTAACGAGAGCCCGAGACAGGCAGTGAGAGAGTTTGCCCCAGTACGACCACGCGTAGACACGGGGAAAAGGCGGAGCATCGCACTCGGCGGCGTAAATCTCGGCGTGCGTCGGCGCCTGCAGGGAATGGATCGAGATGCGCGGAGAAGCAATTAGGGGAGAGTGGGATTAGGGCTTATCACCTAACGATGAAGCACGAACCCGACACGATGTGGGAGGTCGTGGGGGAGGAGATCGCGGCGCGTGCCGGCGTGCGGCTTTGGTGGGAGAGAACGACGAGAGCTCCGCGTGGTTCCCACCGGCCGCCGGCCGCCGGCTTTGATGGTGGTGAGAAGAATGTGCGGGTACAGTACAGCGCAGGGACCGACCGGAGCAGGACGGAAAGCGTTTTGCAGAAAATGAGGCGTTAACTAAGGGATGAGGGTCCACTTGGCAGGGTCACATCTTTTTTCGATTAAACAGAACTTCATTAGAAAGTAGGATTACAATCAGTTAAAAAAAGAAAATAGAATTTCTTCGATAGGACATTCTATAAAGAGATAGCTTATGGCTGACTTCTTTTGGGCTTGTGCTTATGTATAAGCCTGTTTATAAATTTTGGTGGGGAGAAACTGCGGTACCCAAAAATTTCTAAAAACTGTCGGAAGACTTTTTTTTGGCTTTATAGTGTTTTGGCTTATTTGCTACGATAAGTTATGAGATGTCTATTATACCCCTAAATTTAATCTTTCCACTTAATAAAACGATGTATAGTACACATGCTAGTTTTAACATCATTAGAAACTAGTTTTTACATGAGTTTGTATGTCTGTTGATTGAGTCTTCTCATTAGTTCAAATTGAGCACCATGAGTACATGGTTGAAGCGATATAGTATTAGGAACATGACCTCCATAGCCATTACAAGTTGAGTACTCACTAGGATCAGTGCCTTACAAGTTTAGCACAACACGTAGCCGGAAATCAGTAGCACTAATAGTTACCGCAGCCAGCAGCACTATGCTCTACAAATGCAATCTCCGACAGTACTATAGGTAAGGGTCAATGGAAGATGAGGACAGAGGGAGATAGTGCGTCTGCAGGGATCTTCGAGCGTCAGACAATGGAGCAGCAGTGAAGGTGAGACAGTCAGGGAGGCGGCGAGAGGAAGCGCTTCGCTGGAGTCATGCGGCCGGAGAGGGTGGCTGTGGGAAGTCTAGACGCCTAGATGGCCTTGGAGCTCGAGTCGGCCAGCTTGGAGCTGACGGCAGGCTTCGGGAGGAGCAGGTCAGGACCGAAATTGGTCGGGACGGGTAGGATTCGGCTGCCCGCTGCCGAGATCTAGAGGTGGTGGCGGTAGGAGAGAGGCGGGAGTGGAACGGCGGGGCAGGGGGTGAGCGGCGGCGCCGTGGGGGTGCGGAGCGAGGTCGGGGGTCAACGGATCAATCGGGTTGATTTTTTTGGCTTTCACTTGTTTCCTTGCCGGTTGCTCGCGGTGGCATTTTGATGTAATATCTGAGAACGACATGTCCATTTGTCGGGAACATTTCGCATCGTGAGCTGAGAAGCTTGGGAAACTGCTCTCCACCAGTTTCTCCCCACTGTGTGTAAATGGGCTTCTGGGGAGTTTTCGGTGTGGAGAATCTGGACACTTCTTTTCCGTTTATGCGGTGGGGAACCTAAAAGCCATGTTAGAAGTCCAAAAGAAGTCACCCTATAATTTATCCACAAACACCTTGTTCTATTGCTAATAGCATTCTTAGCACAAAGATGAGATGTCTCATTTTCTAATCTATTCACAAACTTAAACTTAACGCTAGCAACAAGCTCACTTAGCTCCTTAATTTTTTGGAAAATAGAATCAATTTTAGACATATTTCCTTCAAAAACATCCAATAGGTTTAGAACCACCTTTGCATCAGTTTCAATCTCCACTGAAGCATACTTTCGATCAACTGCTAGTTGAACCCCGTCTCTCACCGCCATGGCCTCTATAATCAGTGACGATGCGGCATGTTCATACCACATCGCCTGGCCTAAAATCAAATGGCCCATGTGGTAATGAACAACCAGCCCCGTGATTCCTTGTCTGTACGAAACATGCATCAACATTGATCTTTAGAGTACCTACTCCCGGTTTCGCCCAGACTGGGTTCTTCTTAGGTATTTTTTGTGGTTTCACTTTACCCAACTGAGCTAGATCATAGGTAACATCCATAGCCCACTTCACGATGTCACATCGATCGAAGCGTCACCATGCCACACTGCGTTTCGTTCAGTCCATATAGCCCAGCACCCACATAAAATAACAGATGCACTCTCCGTACCTATTCTTGAGCCTTCAACTAAATCAATAGCCCACGAATCAGGATGTAAGACTGGAATCTTGATTTGTGCTACTTCCTTAAGCTCCTTCTAGAATAGTTTCACCCAGGTAAATTGGAAGAATTAATGGAATATCGATTCTTCCTCTGTCCCACAAGTGATGCAATGTGCAATTTCCTCCATATGCCTTCTTTTTAATACTTGCCGACATGGAATGTAGCCATTGATGACTCGCCACCAGAAATTACAATCTTTTGGTGGGACTTCAAGCTTCCGCAGTTTGTTCCAGTATCTATTTTCATCACGACCGAAAGTTGTTGTGTTCTCGATCGATCTCCCCTTCAAAGCCAGTGATCGATAGCACGATCGGACCGTGAATTGGCCCGATCTCTCCAGTGTCCAGGACCAGAAATCCTTGCTAAACCTCCCAATGGTATGGTTTGTATGGCATAGACATCTGAGGGTATAAAGGACTCCTCAAATCTCTCATAATTCCAGCTAGCATTTTGATTGTCCAATAAGTCACTAACCATAGTAACCACAACATCAGGGGCACGAGCCAATGGTTTTTTATTGTAATTACTTGGGATCCAAGGGTCCTCCCACACTCGTATTGTTGAACCATCACCCAACCGTTTGATTAGACCATCTTCAAGTGCCTCTCTTCCGTAAAGAATTACATTCCAAATATGAGATGCACTCCTCTTCCTCCTTGCATTCATGAAGTCAGAATTTGGGAAGTATTTACCTTTCAGTACTCGTGCACATAATGATTCTGGGTTTTTTAGGAGTCTCCAACCTTGTTTGGCCAGTATAGCTTTGTTAAATAGTTGGAAATCCCTGACACCCAATCCACATGACACTTTGGTATGGCAATGTCTTGCCACTTCCTCCAATGAATCTTCCTCTTCTTCTCATCTCCTCCCCACAAGACCTAGCAACGATGCTAGTGTTTTCTTTACAGAGATTCTTCGATAGTTTGAAGCACATGGGTATTGCTTGACAGATTGCATTCACTAGCGTTTCTCTGGCAGCGAGTTTTCGGAGACCATCCTTTCACAAGTTTCCTAATCCTTGTGATGATGTGCTCGAATTCGTCATCGGTCGATCTTCCTATGGCTATAGGGAGCCCTAGATACTTCTCTATTTTTGCTTTTATAGAAATTCCCGAAGGAGCATGCACCACCGTCTTTTGATCGACTGAGCAACTCCCACTAAAGAAAATAGCCGATTTGTTTTTGTTGACTAACTTACCCGATCCTCTTCGGTACGTCTCCAAAATCGCATGCAGTCGCATGTCGCCCATTGCCGATGCTTGAGTAAATATCAAACAATCATCGGCAAACAGTAGATGGGACACCCAAGGTGCATGAATCCCTACTCGAATCCCCTTCAATAAAAGTTGATGTCCACATGATTTCAGCATAGATCTCAACCCTTCTCCACATAATAAGAAGAGGTAGGGAGATAAGGGATATCCCTGCCGAATACCTCTAGTGGGCTTAAATATATCTAAAAAAAGTCCATTCACTTTTACTAAGAAGGATACTGACTCCACGCACTTCATTATCAGATTTATCAAGTGACATGTGAAGCCAAATTTTGACATAATAGCTCTCAGGTAGCTCCACTCGACTCTGTCATATGCTTTTGTCATATCAAGTTTGATGGCACATGCTCCACTCTTTCCCTTGTTCCTCTTTAGATAGTGAATATTTTCATATGCCGTAATAACGTTGTCTGTAATCAATCTTCTCGGAAAAAAGCATTTTGCTCTTCTGAAATAATCTCATCCAAAATAAGCCTTAGTCGCAATGCTAACACCTTTGAAGCAATTTTATAGAGCACATTGCACAGTGCAATTGGCCTGTATTGGCTAAGGTATTGTGGTTGTTTTACTTTCGGTATAAGCACAATAGTAGTGTTATTCACCACCTCTGGCATATCACCTTGATTCAGAAAATTACGTATCGTCACACAAACATCCTCCTTAATCAGCACATCACAGGACATGCTGTTATCTTTTCTTTTTTCTAGAATAAAGAAAAACTATCGTTTAACAAACATATTTACATCACATTGTGTATGTAAAAGCATCTCCACTCGTCCCCCATATCATACAGCGCCGCGTCCGATGTCCATATTGGGGGGCGTTAGATACGTCAATGAATGGGGGAGAGGGGTTTCTTTGGGTCCTAGCTGTGTCCCTAATACAAAAAATTCAAACATTTTAAAATTCATGCAAATATTAAATTACTCGCGAATTCAAACATGTTTGTATAAAACTTGAAAGAAAAAACTAAACTAGTGGCGGCCACAGCCACGCGCGCCCAGGACAAGGCGCTGGTACATCGCCATCGCGTAGTCATTGTCGTTGTTGGGCTCCTACTTCGTCGGCGGCATGGTGCTGCAACCCTGGCCCGGATCTCCGCCGTCGCTGCTCCAGCCCGAGTAGTCGGCCCATCATCGTCACCCTCTAGGTCGATGAACAGGCCAAGGCGATGCGTGTGCTTGGCCTGATCCGCTCGAGACCAAGCCTTAGTGAATACGTCTGTCGCTGGTGGCATGGCCTCGAAGGAGACGCGCTGGGGGACGCGCTAGCCTGGAAACTCTTCTGGGTCCTCCTCGATCTTCAGCTGGAGTATGACCGACTTGTACTCCGGTGGTAGCGTCTACTCCTTCTTCACCTGGCATTGGGCCCTGGTGAGGCGCAGGGAGCCACGAGAAGGGGATGGCGCATGTCGGTCCCTAATGACGAAGCCGCCTGAGCGCCTGCATGACTACTGAGGCGGTGGGGTCTCCTCGTACTCATCCCGAAGAAGCACGGAGACATCATGGAGTAGGGGGTAACGCGTTGATGGCGATGAAGACCTCAACGAGGAAGAGCAGGCGACCTATAGGCGCAGCGCCCACCGCTGGCCCAGATAGTGCGACTGTAACCACGTTCGTGGCTAGGGTAGAGGCATCATCAGTGGCGGGTTGTTGTCGGCGGCGATATGGTCTAGGACCCAGGCGAGCGTCCTTCCTAGGGCGCTCCACCACCAAATCCTTCATTCGATGTTGTTGTCCGCTGGTTGGGGATCATCGCCGTCGTAGGCTTGGGGCATGCTTGTTGCTCATCCACGGAGAACTCGTCTCATGCCTCGACGTTGTCTAGATCCTATGCGGGATCGTTCCACTCCTCCGGCGTGAAGGATCCCCAGTAGTGTCAATATATCTCCGTCGCGTGCGCCTGGCCATGTGGGATCGGCGGGACGGGAAGGCTGTCAGTGCTAAGGAACCAGTCATGAGGGCACCGCATATCCGGTGGCGCCGGGTAGCCCGCCTCCCACAGCACCCGAGCATCGGCTGTGCGCAGCAAGCTGTTGGGGTTTGGTGCAGAAAATGAAAAATTTACTATACAGGAAACCCCGATTGCCCAAGATCTATCTATAAGTAATGCAGTAACGACCAAGAGGTTTTGGATACATACCCTTGTAGTCAGAAAGCGGTTAACATTCTGAGAGGAACGTGGTTGATGTAGTCGTGCTCGTAGCCAGCCTCAAGGTCGCGAAGCTCCTCGCATGTCACCCCTTGCTCCAACACCGTGCAGCGGTTCGGCTCACGACATCCAAAGTGCCCCAAGTGTTGCACCTCGTGGCTTCGTACACATACGGTGTATGACAAGAACCTCCGTCTCAACAATTCCGCCAGGAGTACATGTGGAAGTTAGATCGCTGGCTATGGAATCCCTGCAGCGCAACAGCGTGCTGCAGATGCGTCATCTCTTGCGTGAAACTAGAGAGAGAGAGAGAGAGAGAGAGATTGGAGAGGAGGAGGAGAGCTCCCAACTCATGGGATAAATCATCTTAGTGTGTTCCTCCAAGGGGGAGAGGGGGCCTCTTTATATAGGGGGAGGGGGCAACCTTGCCCCTCCCCCAAGCCAACCAGGAGGCGACCCAAGGAAGGAGAGAGGCGGCGGCCAAGGGAGGGGCATCCCTAGGGCGCCCCAAACCCTAAACCTAGCCATCATACATGGAGGGGGTATCCCTAGGCGCCAAGGCCCTTCTCCCTTCCGGTTTCCCTTGAGGGCCCTTTTACCTAGGGAAGTTGGCCCATTAGTGGAATACCCCTTCAAATTAGATTTTAATATTATATTTTATATTAATTACATTAATTAATATGTAAATACATATTACAAAATACTATTCAATTCAAAACATCTTTTGGTTCCCCTTCTATATCCTCCGAACAGCTTCGGAACTTCCGGAACGATTCCGGTGCTCTCACCGAAAATTTTCTAGTTTCCTTCTTTCTTCGAACAACTTCGAATATCTCTCCGTGGAACAATTCTGGATTTATCTTTCTCATCTTTGATTCCAAATTACGTATGATCTCAAGCTCGTCGCACCCTTAAGTGGATCCCCTCACGGCTCGGGAACGACATAGACATGACCAAGAATCCTCTTGCGTTAATGATCAACATCGGGACCGGGATGTCCATAACGATCCCTGTGCATTCGAGATTGACAATGTCGTTTGAACCGTAAACATCGATTCCATTTCCCTTTGTTTCTTTGATACTACTTGTCCGAGATCTGATCGTTAGGTATCTCCATACCTTATTCAATCTCGTTATCGACAAGTATTGTTTACTTGTTACTGCGATATTACATCCCCGTGACCTAGTCACATGTTGCAACATATATGGATGTAATATCACCAAGTTGGACTAACTATATCTTACCCATCACTGGGTGAACAAATCCCGCTCTTGACGTAGTCTCCTCAACATGTTCCTACAGATACCCAACAACACCTTTTATGATCACCATTTCACTGAGTGACATTAAGTGTCATCAAAGTAACCTCGGAAGACAGTGATTATGATATGGTCTCACGGTCTAAGGAGAAGGAGACTTCGTTTTTTACTATTGCAATGATGAAATTTGTGACTAGATCGTGTCACAATATTTGAGGAATGTTTATCACATCATTCACCAACGATATGACCTTGTTGTCAACTAGCCCTATCACTTATGATCAGGAAACCTTGATCATCTGTTGCCCAACGAACTAGTATCAATAGAGGCTACTAGGGACTTATGTTTTATATCGCACATGTATCAATGTTTCCACTTGATACATTTATAGCACAATATGAAACTATTATGAACTTATTGGGATATCACAATAATAAACCTTTTATTATTTTCCTCTAGGGCATATTCCCTTCAGTATCCCACTTGCACTAGAGTACAAATAATCTAGCTTGAATTTACTAATCATAAACCATATCCTCATATGCGTTTATTGATCATGCTGCTCATGAGAAATGTCATGTCCATATTCTGTTTTACCATATCAGTGTGTATTTTGCAAATCATTAATGTCTTCCTAATTTTGGCATTCCCTCCATTATCTCATAATGGTTTGAAGTATTCATTTTGGCGGTGAGAATTTATTTCTATTGTTTACAATGACATTCGTTGATTCAATTTAACCTTCACTTGTCATGTAAACTCCAAAACACACTTAGAGAAGTCGAACTTATTTAGCTAAAATATACTTTTATCTTTATGTAGATCCTATTGCATAACATGCAACTATGTGCCTAACCCGATTCTTGCAGTTCAAGAACAATCTTAACTCTGGTTCAGTGATTAACTCTGGAATCACTTCAAGACATGTTCTTTTAACCAGATCCTTTGTGTCATATTATGTCGAGTATATAATATGGTTCCATGGAAGAACTTATGACTAAAGCATAGGAGATGTCACACATCTCTTTCTTTCTTTTAACCATAGTTGTAATACTAATTCTAATCGATGCTTCATACAAGTAAGAACTTTTTTCTTCACCTTGTTCCATTCTGAACTCCTTTAGAATCTTACCTAGGATATTCTGAACATCTTCAGAATCAAGTCCAGGAAGCATTCGAAAATAATGTTTATTAAACTTACCAATCTATCTTTATAGATTCCATTGTTTAATAACTTCTTCAACTTCATCCATATTTACTAGCTTAAATATTGTTAATACTAATCATATCATTCATATATGTCATCCACATATTTCAGAATGATAGCACACTCCCACTCAAATATGGCATCCATATATGAGATCCAGGGACTATCTCCCACTCAAAATGGCACCATATACGAGATCCACGGATTTTACTCAGCTCCCACTCAAAAATATGTCTCCTACATATTGAGTCTTAGCCAAGCCATTAAGCTCCCACTCAAATGAAAATCCTCTCAATAATCTTGTACATTCCAAAATTCTTTGATCATTATCAAATTGAGAATTTTAACTGTGAGTTGCCAATATCCATATATTTCTTGTGTAAATCCAATAGACTCAAGCATCACTACTAATGTAGTCAACTCCTTGAATTTGTCCAAACTTGCTTTGTGACAAATCGAGCTTTATGCCTTTCCTTCATTTATTTCTCATGACTTTGCAGTCATTTAGAAATATTAAGCAAACACATTACTTTTCAATATTGAATGTAACTTAATACGGGATTTTATGACTCCTAGTCATTTCTCGCACTTAGGTCCATCACGCTTCTTTATATTTCGTAAGTATGTCTTGTTCAAATAACATGACAAGTGAATCAAAATATAATTCCACTGAATTGCAAAATATATTCTTGAATCCTACTTTCTTTTGTAAAAGTATTTGCTAAAAATTAATGATCATTATCATTAGTTTCTCTTCTATTTGTAGATTTCGGTTCCATGAAACAAATTTCGCTGCACCACTCAATAATCAGGAGGTAAGGTCAAATACCTTGTTTTGCACTTTTACTTTCTTCCACCTGTATCTTCATCAACACACATAAACTTAGGACAACAGCAGGTTTGCCCTTTGTGGAACATGTATTCATAGTTGCCTAAGAATATGCTATAAAGACTTGTTTATTTGCCATGATTTCGAATCATTGAAATCTCTAGAAACTCGAACATGCCATCACTCTTATGGTGTTGTTTCCACGAATCATTAGATGTTCCTTTGTATGTAAAACGAGTGTTTGCTTATTCCAATCTTTAACTCTAAATGATAAATATAACCCTGATAAGAGATAATATTAGTGTAGGGTTCGCAGCATAGAAAACAAAAAATTTCCTACGATGGGAACTATGTACCAAGATCTATCTACTAGATACAAACAACGGGCGGATGTATATCCGTAGAGAACATACCCTTGAAGACCGACAAAGCTTAACGAGTTCAACTCGTGGTTGATGTAGACGATCTCTTGCCGATCTCAAGATCGAGAGGAAGTCCTAGCGCCGCAAAGCAGCAGCGCATCCGTGCTCGCACACACGTATAAGACACCGGGAAACCTCCGCCTCCTCGCTCCAGCGATGCAGTGGAAGCACAACCCTTTATTGCCGAATAGCCACCGGGAACATGTATCTCGCTAGTCCGAGACCATGGGGGATAAATTCTAGAGGGGGAGAGAGATCCTTCACGAGGAGGTGTGAGAGACAAGTGAGAGGAGGGGCTCCTTTTATAGGAGGAGGAACCCCAAGGGGTGGCGCATGGGGCTGCCCTTGCCCTCTTCATGTGGGTGGACACTCCACTCACAAAAATCCTTTAAATTCCCTCCACTCAAAATTCCACTCAAATTCCCATTAAATTTCCACCAAATTTAATGCAAACTCTCATTAAATAAAACTCTTTTATTTTTTATTCAGAATTTTGTCAATTACTTTAATGACAAACATTCACAAATAACCCCTTGCTAGAATTCCATTTCACATGCATAACCACTTTATGCAATTTCACCCGAAAACCTGTTTCGGTATCTAGTGAAATAAATTCCTGCGCTTGTTTATTCTTTCGGCATGAAACATTTGCTCCAACTGGATGCCAGTGTCCCTTAAGTGTGTCACCCTACGGTTCGCGAATAATGCGGACATGATTGAGACCCTTCTCCGATCAATAATCAGTAGCGGGACCTGGAGATCCATACTGACTCCCACACATTCAACGATGACTTTTCCTGTGATCATCGGAACCTTTTACGCTTGTATCTTAATCCCTTTGTTTCACGATATATTACATGTCCGAGATTCGATCATCGGTATCTCCATACCTAGTTTGATCTCGTTACTGACATGCACTCTTTTCTCGTTCCCGTGATATAACATTCTAGTGATCAAATCACTTGCTTGCAAGCTAACTAATGTGATATCACCGAGAGGGCCCATAGCATATCTATCCGTCATCGGGATGAAAAAATTCCACTCTTGATCCATGATTCTCAACATAACACTTTAGTAGCTTTGAATCCATCTTTATAATTACCCAGTTACGGAGTGACGTTTGATGTCAACAAGAAACTCTTTCGGTGTTAGTGATTGGCATGATATCATGGTATAAGGATTAGGACTACTTCGTAGTTTGTTTATAGCAATATAAACTCAATGACTTTGATCGTAATGCTATACCTAGGATGAATGTTCATCACACCATTACACTAATGTTGTGATCTCGTTATTAGCAACATCCAATGTCTATGATCAGGAAACCGTGATCATCTTGTTAATCAACGGACTAGTTTATGAGAGAGGCATAACTAGGAACTTTACTTGTTTATTAAACACACATGTATTAACGTTTCCGTATTAATACAATTATAGCATGCAAAATAAACATCTATCATATACTTGGAATACACATAATAAACATTTTATTTTTGCCTCTTAGGGCATATTCCCTTCAATTAGACCATATGTATCTAATACAACATGATAATGATATCTAGACATATCAACACCTTGAATTTGTAAAATTGCCATAATTTGTGAAACAAATTTCGCAAGTCCTTTTATGCCAAACTTTAACTTAAATACTTTAGTCATATCGATCAAATCAAAGAGACTTTGTATTCTTGTTAATTCCATATCCCACTTTGTTTTGAACTCATTTGAATAATCAAATCCCTTCAAAACTTTGGTTTCATTAAGTAAATACACCTATTCACTTCATTCCACAATGAAATGATGATTTCCACTATTTGTTGAAAATATGATACATCGCCATGTCCATGTATAATATTCAACATTTCTTTGCATATCACCATTTTGCCAGAATGCAGAGTTTTAGTCATCTTGCCAAACGAGGCATGGTTTTGCAGAGTCTCTAGATAAGATATCTAAGACACTGATTTTCATCTAAGTGAAAAACATGCAATAACCACCTTGACTTAAACATTAGTGTCACATTATTATTAAACTTTGGATATATTATAGAATTCTAATCCTTTATAAATTCTTAACTTATTATCATTAACATAGTGATGAGAATAACTTATTTATAACCATAATGTGACCATAAATGTATTACTCATAAGAACATTACAACTGGATTGTAACTTATTCATATGAATAATCGTCTTGCCAAAAGCAAGACCCACAAATAGGGATTACAATTTTATTCAAGTCCACTAATCCAAATGATGAATTCGAGGGAAGGAGTGAAGTAGGCTATCAACTAGTTTGCTTGCTGTCATCAAGCCACATTGCCTCAATTCTAGCAATTCTCAAGCATGCCATCATGTTTTCACAAAACGGTACCAGTATCCAATACTTTGTAAATTGTAACGAGTTTTTGCAAGAATCACATTTATAACTTTTGTATATCTGACATATACCCTTTTTTCATCCGTGAGCTCCATCACAATCAAGCCCTTCAGAGAGTTCTCAACTCTAATGCAAGATTGCTAAGTGATTCTCCAAACATTTTGTTTTCATCCACCATGGAAGAAAACTCATCCAACGGATCATACTTTTTGTGCCTAATTTTGCAAAATAAAAAATTGCATCCCAACTCTCCGCCGAATGAAGAATGTCCCCTTTTGGATGTTTTATGGATAAAACACAAACTTATGGAGTCATCAGATCATATCTTAATTGTTATTGTATCAAGAATAGAAGATCAGCTTATTACGAGGATATCCCTTGAGCGTGGGTATTAACCTATGAAGTTGAACCCTTCTGCTAAGTTCCATATCAAGCAAGAAATTTCTCATGGTCGTAAAGTACCTCAATGATATAGGCCATGCTCTACTAAGATATTTGCAAACAGACATCTATACTTAGTTCATAATATGAGTTCAATTCATAACTGAGCTCTCACTAAAATAGTCATCCCCTGGATGGTTTTAGTGATCACACGATCCCAATCAACTATGCAACCCCTTTCTTCATGGCCGGAAACATAGCTTCAAAGGTAGACATTCTCCAATGCCAATCACATCATCCATGTGACTCATACTCAATCTTTCGATATCTTGTGTTCCGAGGCCATGTCTGCACATGCTAGGCTCGCCAATTTAAACTTGTGTGTATTGCAGTGTAACCTTTCTTATACCCACTGTATGCGAACATAGATATTTCTAGCCCCCGATCGTCATGGCTGGCTTCATAACAAAGAACTTTCTTAGTGGTGCACACACAAGGGGAACACTATCATTGGAATTTCGAGGCCATGTCTATACATGCTAGGCTCGCCAATTCAATATTGGTTTTAATAGGGATCATATTATCTATGCTACCGTTGAGTATTTAATACTAGCACACAATAAGATGCAAAAATAGGCATCAACATCATATGTATGTTGTGATATGATATGGTCCTTTCTTGCGCCAAAGTAGCGGGGGAACAAGGATTTTTAACACCAGGCGAGGGAGATGGCCATTTAATGCTTGGGAGGGGAAGGACAGACGAGGAGGTCAGCATGGTGGATGGGACGCATCGGCTGCTCGCCATTGAATGCAAAAGGCTGGTTAGCGAGCAACGCCATTACTGGGGCACGATTGACGAGGAGTAAGACGAACCACACATGTCGGCCGCTAACGCTGACAGGGGTGGCCCACGAAGACCAGCCATTTCGTGCACCTTCTTCTTCGTGCCTTACCGCTACCCCCTTTGTGGTTTGGGTTCCACCTAGGGGCGTTAGATAACAAAATGGGTCGCATCGGCGACAAAAAATTGAGGGTGGGATGGGCGTCAATTCGACCGTCAGCTCCCCTCGGTAGCCCTTTAGGGGGGACTTTAGGACTATGGATATTCTCTAAGAAGCCAAAATAATGTTGGCAGATCCTCCATCCAAGAAATCAATGATGACCCTGCGACTTACAAGGCCAAGTTCGAGCTACCTTATTACTTTTCTAGCATGATGAGTAAAAATAAAATGAGAAAAACCTCTAATAGGCTTCACTATTGTGGCATCCCGCAAAACCACTACTAGAAAATCGCGTTGTTTTTGTGCATTGCATCGGCATCATCATGCATTGTTTGTCTGCATTATTTGAAAAGCCTAGTTTTGATTCATACAAATACCCCTCTTATTTTCAAACACAAAACCCCGATCGCATCGGAGATTTTATTTGTCTAAAAACTGTTTGCAAAATGGCCTTGTTTTAAATTAGACAGGACAAAACAAGCACACAAACTAAAACAGCTCCCTCTAATTCCTACTCCTACCCAAACCAAACCTACCCACCAATCTCTGGCTGCCACCTCATCCTCTCCCCTTTTTCCTACCCACCCTGACACCTCACCGGTCCACCCTCTCTTTCCCCCTCTTTTCTCACCTCAGCCCCAGCCACCCAACCACTCAACCTCCCACCGACAACATGGCCCCACCGTCCCAGCCACTCTCTCTCCCTCTCCCCTGGTCAAACCGACCCTCTCCCCTTGGCCCACATGTCTGCCCACCACCACCCAATCAGCACCCACCTGTCCCCACGCCCCCCTGCCCCACCTGGCCCACACGACCGGTTCCCCCGACGCACGCTCCGCCCGCCTCACCACCTTCCCACCTCTGGCGACCACCCGCCGCTGGTACCTCGCCGCTTTCTCGCCTCGCCGCACCGCCGCCACCCCACCGCCGCAGCTCCTTCCTGTCGCCACGACTCCCACCTTCTGCCCGCCACCGGCCAGACGCCTCCGTGCCTTCCACGCGCCACGGAGTCCTCTTGCGCCTCGCCTCCCGAGCCGGCGCCCGGCTGCGCCTCAAGGCGACCTGCCTCACTGAGTTGCCTCGGCCGCGACCACGCTGCCCTCCCTCGTCGCCTCTTGGCCGCCGCCCTCGTCCTGCTTCGATCCGTCGGCGAGCCTCGCCCCGCCCGTTTTCGCCGCTGCTTCCGCCGCTGCGCTGACCGTGCTTCGCCCGTCTTCCTAACGCCGGGCGCCGCCGCTGCCAGCACCTCCCCGCCATACGTCCCCTCGCCGCTCCCGCAGCGTCTGCGCCACCCGTCACGCCGCCGCCCGGCCCCCTCCGTCTTGCGCCACCTCAGAAGCCGCAGCCATCGCCTTCCTGTCCGCCAGCAGCCGCCTGACCACCTGCCAGGACCCACCCCGTCGTCGCTGATGCCATCCGCCTCCACCCGTGCAGGTTCCCGGTGTAGTACTAAGTTGGTGCTAAGTTGTTGGGTGTGGAAACAACAAGATCGACACCGACAATCAAACCCCGAAAACCAAGTTCACCCTCGCCAGGATCTTCATCGAAACCCGGTGATTCCCTACATGGACCTGAGAACGAACCCGAAGGCCCTCGACGCGACGATGCCTGCTTCCAAGATCTCCGGCATGGATCGAAAAGTTCCCCGGAGACCGATCCCCGAGACTGAACCCTCGAGACGCCAAGATCTCCTCCTCGGAACGCCATGACCGTCTACACGGACCCGAAGACCATGGACGCGCCAAGTACTCCCCCCGGACGCCAAGACCGACTCGATGGCGCGGACCCGACAAGAGCTTCGCAACGACAAGAGCGACAGCAACCGGGGCGAGTCCGAAGCCCCGACGCCAGACCAAGACCTCCTCCCGGAACACCAAGATCTCCGCGTGAGACGACAAGCCCGACAACATGGCCGACCGCCGCGGATGCGACAAGATCGACCTCCGTTATCTGAGAACGTTCCCGCGAGACCGTTTCGTCGAACCCTGAACCCCGAGACCGACCCCGAACCCCGGAACCCCAAGATCGTCGAGCCCCCCCTAATGTGTGAACCCCTTCCCGCAAACCCTATTTTATAACATAATACAACTTGTCGCATCTTAAACATTCATCTTGCATGCATATTTGTGTGGTTTGGGGGCCTTATGCCGATTCACCTAATAATTAAATATGGGGCCCATATGCGGACAAATCTAGTCTTATAATGGCCTCATTTAAATTGATGTAGCGAACCAGTGCTATATTTTGGCCATGTTAACACAACATTTAATTTGCGGGGCAGGTAAATAACATGAACCATCTAATTAATTGTCGGGACCCCCGGTTCCGCTTAATATTGACCTAATCGCGTCGCATCTTTGCCATGTCATACATCAACCATGCATCATGCCGATCTTCTGCCGTTGTATTAAATAGTGCATCCGGTGTTTCTTCTAGTGTTTTGGTTCTTCGCGGATAAGGCCGTTGAGTTGATGTGAGCTTCGCCCCGATCTTCGGTTGAACCTTCGACAATGTTTTCAAAGAGCATCTCCCTTTCTACCTATCTTACTTTTATAGTATTTATTCCTCCTGTTGATCTATTGCTATCTCGTTGCGATGCTCTAGTGTTCCTGCACTGATATCCCTTGCAGCCTACATTGCCTTGGACACATCCTATTACCTGTTGTTTGGTAGATAGTTGGACTCGCTGGCCGTAGTCGCTTGCTCAAGTGTTGTTGCGTGTCGTCCGATTACCACGATTGTTGATGTATTGCCGCATGTTGTTGTTGGAGATGATCATAGTTTTACTTATCGTCCACTTTAATTCTGTTTAACAACTAAAATTGGAATAAGCGAGAGGCATCGGTGGGTGATAGAAAATATTTGGTTTCGAACGCCCACTTGTGTCCCGTGGGACCCGAGTACTTGATACTGTTCCTTGATTTATCGCTATCCACATCCGGAGGTATATGGGACCCCCGAGCGAGCTTGATTCATCTTATTTCTTGGGGCCACAAACTAGTTTGAGGTTTTATTTACGATCTGTACTTATGCCATGCTACTTATGTATTTACGATTGTGCGAGGAGCACATCAGTCTGCTTAGGATCGTGGCACGATTCCGCGGTGTCGACAAGCCCAGCCACACTTCGGGTTCCCATCGTTCCTCACCGTCCCCACAACCTTAAGTCCGCTCCTGAGGCCCGGGCTTATGGTTCTACTTTAAGGGTGGCCCCTGAAATATTTCAATCTGTGATTGCTTAGTCGTGAAAGCCTCGTTGGGTTTTGATTTGGTTTTTCCGAGGTTGATCGGCGTGTGTTGCTATTGGTGCACCGGCCGGGTAAAACTTTCAAAGCTGTCTCATGTTATGGACGACTTGGAGACGCTCGACCATAGACAAGCATAACTAAAGTTTATTGCTATAAATTTGACTTTATAATGACTAGTAATCAGCTTCACTATAATGGGATGTCTAAATAATACGCCCACAATTGCTTGTTTGGAGTGTCGCCATGCATTGTACTGACTAGTAAGTATGGCAACTACAACGGAATGGCTAAATAAAAGTACCAACAACTGCTGGGTTTTGGGTTTATCTCATGTTAAATGTATCTGATTAGTAATTGTTGCAACTACAACGGAATGGTTAACTAAAAGTGCCCACTGCTTACTTTATCAGGACGATTATCTAAACCTGACTAGTAAAGTGCCGCAACTATAACTGAATAAGTAAAACCGCCCACTGTGTGAGTTCCTCGGTTGAATTCCTCGTTTGGTCTCGAGGGGGGAAACACCAGGATGGGTATGTTTGGTGTTAGTTTCAGTTTGGATCCGGATAGGTCATTCTTACCCCTCTCTGATAACCGCCAGTTGTATCGAGTCTCTATAGGTTGATCGATTGCATCTTCGCCGCCGCCATCCACCATACCTATGTAGGCGAGGACCGCCAATTCTAGCCTCGCCGTGTCTTGGCCTCAAGATCGACGCTCCTCTTTTCCTTTGCCCTTTGTCGGCACCCTTTGTTTAAGCGGTTTTTGAGATCGACGCCGTTAGCGGTTACCCTTCCGCTTGGCTGGCAGGGTTATGGACGCCATTGGTTATTCTTGAGGCTCTTAGCCCCATTTGCATCTTGTCCGTAGTGGACGCTCTATCGTTTTCAAGGTGATTTGGATCTTTGTATATTATATCGTATTCGACTCATGGAGTCGTTATATATATACTGCTCAGGTCCCATCGTGGACTGTTGTGTAATGTTATTACGTCGTTTCCACCCGCACGAAAGTGCCTGGTGGGCACCTTTGAATCGTTTCTATGCGGGTTTGGCGGGTTTTCTCTAAAACTTGCATAGGTCCGATTCTGAGGGTGTTACAACTACTCCAGACTCCAAAGTTGTCTGAGGCCTTAGCTCTTCACCGAGATGTGTCAATCGCCAACGAACAGGGGTGCATAAGGTGATCTTCGTGTTCGACTGTCTATCTTTGATTGATAGAATAAAATCTACAAGATAGGACCGTTCTCAGGTTGTCTCTATAGTGGTGGATATCAAGTTTTTGGTGGTTGGTTTCTCCTCGGCTACCTTTCGGCATGTTCATCGTTCACTAAATGAGGCAGCACACATCCTAGCTAGAGCTTGTAATTTATCTAGTCCAGGATTTGTCTATTTTATGCTTTAGAGGTTATTCGGAAAACTCTATGTACTGATGTGCTTGAAGGGAATATGCCCTAGAGATAAATAATAATATTGATTATTGGCATATTTCATAAAGTTTATGATTAAGTTTTATATCATGTTATAACTGTATTGATTCGGAAACTGGCGCAGCTCAATAGTAGAGCTTCATTGGGAGACCCCAAGAGGAAGGTATGAAACCAAGGTCATCGAACCAGTAGGAGCAAGGAAACAACTCCAAGGTGTTTCTAGCAACCTGGAATCCTGCACAACACAAACTCAAGTCTTTGCCCCAACTTACAGTGAGGTTGTCAATCTCACAGGTTTGCTGAAAACAAAGGATTAAACATATAATATGGAAGGTAATGGTTGCTTGCAAAAAGTAAACAGTAACAGTAGATGATTTATCTGATAAAGATTGGACCGGGGTCCATAGTTCACTAGAGGTATTCTCCTTAATATAAATAACATAACATGCCGGGTAAACAAATTACAGCGGGGAAATTGACAGGACTGAGCAAGGCATAACAATGCAATACTAGACATTCATGATTCCTATGAGATTTGATTGGGCATTACAACAATATACATAGACCGCCATCCAACTGCATTTATGACTAGTAATCCACCTTCAGGTTATCATTTAAACCCCCTCCAGTATTAAGTTGCAAGCAACAGATAACTGCATTAAGCAATGTTTGTAAAGTAAACAATACAATTGTTACATGAACAAAAGATTGTTGTTTTATCCCTAGTGGCAACAGCACATCTATAACCTTAGAGATTCCCGTCACTTCCCCAGATTCAATAGACGCATGAACCCACTATCGAGCATAAATACTCCCTCTTTGAGTCACTAGCATCTACTTGGCCAAGATAGCTACTAGAAACGGAGAGCATGCAAGATCACAAACAACACAGACATGATAGAATCAATAATCATAAGACATGATAGAATCAATAATCAATCTGACATAGTATATCAATATCCATCGGATCCCCGCAAACATAACATGCATGATTACAAATAGATGATCTTGGTCATTAAGGTAGCTCACAAGATCTAAACATGATAGCACAAAGGAGGAGAAACAACCATCTAGCTACTATATGGACCCATAGTCCAAGAGTGAACTACTCACGCATCATATCGGAGGCTGGCATGGTGATGAAGAAGGCCTCCAGGATGATCTCTCCCTTCCAGCAGGGTGCCATCGAATCCCCCCGATATAGGGATGGCGGTGGCGCATCGCTTCGTGGAGATCGATCGGGTACTTAGGGTTTTGGCATCGGGGGGCTTATATAGGCGAAGAGGCGAGGCAGGAGGGCGGCCAGGGCGCCCACAGCATAGGGCGGCATGCCCTAGGGTGTCCCGTCTGCCCCTAGGATGTTATGACCTGTGGCGCCCCTTCGTCTCTCCTCTGGACTCCGTGTTCTCCTCGGTGAAATATTGACTTTGGCTTTTGTCCCGTCCAATTCCGAGAATATTTCCTTACAAGCTTTCCTAAAACCAAAAACAGTAGAAATCATGCAACTAGCACTGCGCCATCTTGTTAATAGGTTAGTCCCAGAAAATGTATAAAAATACCTCAAAGTGTAGACAAAGCATAACAAAGTTGATACTAAACAAGCATGGAACATCAAAAATTATAGATACGTTTATGACGTATCAAGCATCCCCAAGCTTAACTCCTGCTCGTCCTCGAGTAGGTAAGTGATAAAAAAGAATACTTTTTGAGGTGACATGCACCATCACAATATTGATCAAACTATTTGCAAGCATTGAAATATGGGATCAAAGTACTCTAAACATGAGCATGAAAGATGAAGTTCTAATAATAATACATAGCAACTATGCTGCAACATAAAAGGATACAAACAAAGATCATGAATAACAATGCATTGAAAGACATTTGTTTGTTTAACATATATAAAACATAGCATAGTGGTATTCAGCTTGTCCCTCATGGAGTAGAAAAACATAAATGCATAGGACACCTTCAAAGTTCATAAGGGTGACTAGATACAAATAGTTTAAGAACAAACAATATCAACATTATGAATCAATCAATAAGTTTTGGGACAATTCACATAGAACTAAGAATGACAACTATACTCTCTTAATTGGTGCCTAAGGATAGAAGGTGGAGACTCAATATAAGAGTGGAAGAGAGGCCCTTCATAGGGAAGCAGGGATTTCAACTTTCATAAAGAGCTTCCAAAAATTATGGTACTTGTTAGCTTTCAGCTCTCATTGCCCCTATCATAAGCATCTTGAAGTGATTAAGGTTAAAGTGAAAAAAGTATGGAGTATATGCTCGACAAAGTATAAGTTGGCAATCTCATGTCCCTTAAGTACGAGGGTCGTTCCTCAAGCTACTCAACTTTAGTTACCGGTAAGTTCTTGTCATAGTAAGTATATGTGTATCATAGAGAACCTCCAACTGGATACCCCTTGCCCCATGACACAGGAGCTATCCCATATCAAAATGACAAGGCAACAGACAATGAGCATCTCAGCAATCTTCTTATTTACCATGGGAAAATGGTGTTTTTTCTCTTCTTTCCTCTTTTTTTCTCTTCTCTTTTTCTATCTCTCGTTTTTTATAAAAAGAATAATTCATAGATTGCTCACTATGGTGATGCTGCAAGTTTCCACCATGATTAGGCATGGCTTAGGCTAGCGGCCTAGGCGTTTCTCTAGCACATATACATAAATCCGTGGACTTACAATCTCCCCATTTATTTCACACCGCCGACATCCATAAACAAAAGAGCATGATATCAACTGGGTAGATATTTACAGGTGTTGAAAGCGTTCCCCGTGACAGCGTGGTTCTGCTAATTCCCAACTTATAAGGGCAAGCATATACAACATAGACGACACAATGGTTCAAGTTTATTAGGGGCAAGCAAAATAAAGTGTGCCATCAAGTTTGTGAGAGCTTTAATCACTAATTTTCACATAACAAGTTTAATTTGGAAGATAGATAAAACAAGAATATACTTGGAATGGTGTAACACACAATGCATATGGATTTATAGTGGATACTTTGGAATAACTTGGTTTCTTGGGAGTTGGATGCATGAGTAGAGCTTACTCAATACAAGTGGAGGCTAGCAAAAGACTGGGAGTGACCAACTAAGAGAGCAATAATGGCCATAATCATGCAGAGCGACAAAACATTACTAATCAAAGCATAAAATGGTACCACACGTCAAAAACTAAATGATCATAGAGGCTAAGGTGACTTGGTTCATAGTCATAACATGGTGTGAGCATATGCCAAGTCAATCCAAACAAAGCATCAAAGGAGAATACCACAATATTATGATTTTGTATGCTAAAACAACACATGATTCTTTTAAGGCGCATTAAGCAATCCCAATTGTTTAGAACAAGTCATGCTACAACAATAATCACTAAGAATAAGGTAAAAAAACATCTACCATGACATGATAAATTGCAAGCCATAGTCAAAACAAGCTCCCTTTTGTATCACTATAAGCATGAAACTTTCTACTATTTTCCAACACTAATAAACTTATTTAAAACACCACAGCGAAAGCGGGGGTACAACTACTTATTCAAGCAAATAAAAAAAACCAAAAACATAAACTAAGACGCTCCAAGAACAACACAACAGTGCATGAAACAATAAAAACGAAGTGTCTGGAAAGAGACCTGAGATTTTTATTGATGAAGAAGGGGATGCCTTGGGCATCCCCAATCCTTGACGCTTGTACCTTTTGAATATTTCTTGGGGTGACACAGGGTGGCATCCCCAAGCTTGAGCTTTTGTCCATTTTTCATCTCATTACATCATTCCTCCCCTATACTTGGAAACTTCCTTCATACAAAACTTCACACAATCTTCATTAGCAACATTAGTATATTCAAAAAGTAATAAACCTTTGGGTTTTAGTTTCAAAACATCAAAACTTTCATTAAAAACACAATCTACTGTAGCAATTCCTTCAAAAATCTCAATTCACCAAATAGAACTCAAAAAGAAATCAATAAGAGGCAAATGCAAATAATGGCAGAAATCTGTCAAAGCAGACCAGCAGGTAAAAACCGATTTTTTGAAGACCTTATGTTGCTCAAATCAAAAAGTGTTGAACTAACGAAAGTTTGATAACAACCTGGGGGATTTACTGAAAAATTACAGCTCAATCCGACATACAGAGGTTTTTTATGAAGTTTTACAGTGAAGCACAAAAATCTGTTTCGAGACAGCAACTTCGCCAAAGCTTACTTCTCTCTCATTAGAGGTTATTCTTGGCACAAAAATCAAATAAAAAGGATAAGGAGAGGTTATTACAGGAGTAATAACTTCCAAGACTCAAGAAAACTATTGGGTTATCTCCCAAGTACTTTTCTTTAACGCCTTTAAGTTAGGCACAAGAAGCAAGAATCAAGTATTTTCAAATGAAGAAGCATTAACATCCATACTCGAAATTTCTTCAACCAAGAAAGGTATCTCATCCAAATGAGTTCTAGAGGATCCTCTCTCAATACTCTTGGGTTTACTACTTTCATCAAACAGATTTTCAGGAACAATCCAATCAAAATTCTTTTCTAAAGCTTCATGCATTCCTACAAGTTTAAAAGGTACGGGTATTTTGATTTCCTCTCCATTGGGTTTGGTTTTATCTAACTTTTCTAATGTACCCATAACATCTACACATGAGCTTTCATATTAAAATGATCAAAGACCTTTTTAGCTTCCTTAGCAACATCATTAAACTCCTTTGACAAAATTCCAGAATAAAATCTCTCTTTTCAGTATCCTCAATTTCTTTAAGTTTGAGAAACATTATTTGCATCATGGGGTTAAGGTTAAAAAACCTAGCCTCCAACATGTGAACTAAACAAGCTGCATCAATTTCATAATTAGGAGCAAGTTCTGCTAAGTATTTATCCTCAATATCCTCATGTTTGCTAATATGAGTAAAGAATTCTTTAATATTTTCTTTCCCAATTATAGAGCCACTACCTATTGAAAGGTCTTTCAGGGTGAACTTAGTGATCAACATGGTGAGAAAGAGCAAGGTGACAACTAGAATAAGAACTAAATTGTTTGTGTTTTTGATAAGAAAAAGCAAACCAAACAAAACTAATTTATTTTGTAATTTTTGGTAAAAGGAAGCAAGCAAAACAAGGCAAAAGAAACTAAGCAAAACAAAAACAAAGTAAACAGAATGGTTGTGGAATACTCCCCTTGTGAATATGTCCTTAACTCCCCGACAAAGGCGCCAGAAAATATCTTGACGCGGCTCAATAGTAGAGCTTCGTTGGGAGACCCCAAGAGGAAGGTATGATGAGCACAACGGCAAATTTTCCCTCAGTTATGAAACCAAGGTTATCGAACCATTAGGAGCAAGGAAACAACTCCAAGGTGTTGCTAGCAACCTGGAACCATGCACAACACAAACTCAAGACTTTGCCGCAACTTACAGTGAGGTTGTCAATCTCACTGGTTTGCTGAAAACAAAGGATTAAACGTATAATGTGGAAGGTAATGGTTGCTTGCAGAAAGTAAATAGTAACAGTAGATGATGTATCTAATAAATATTGGACCGGGGTCCATAGTTCACTAGAGGTGTTCTACTTAAGATAAATAACATAACATGTTGAGTAAACAAATTACAGCGGGGTAATTGACAGGACTGAGCAAGGCATAACAATGCAATACTAGACATTCATGATTCCTATGATATTTGATTGGGCATTACAACAATATACATAGATCGCCATCCAACTGCATCTATGACTAGTAATCCACCTTCAGGTTATCATCTGAACCCCCTCCAGTATTAAGTTGCAAGCAACGGATAACTGCATTAAGCAATGTGTGTAAAGTAAACAATACAATTATTCGATGAACAAAAGATTGTTGTTTTCTCTCTAGTGGCAACATCACATCTATAACCTTAGAGATTCGTGCCACTTCCCTAGATTTAATAGAGGCATGAACCCACTATCGAGCATAAATACTCCCTCTTGGAGTCACTAGCATCTACTTGGCCAAGATAGCTACTAGAAACGAAGAGCATGCAAGATCACAAACAACACAGACATGATAGAATCAATAATCATAAGACATGATAGAATCAGTAATCAATCTGACATAGTATCTCAATATCCATCGAATCCCCGCAAACACAACATGCATGATTACAGATTGATGATATTGATCATGAACCGAGCTCATAAGATCTAAACCTGATAGCACAAAGGAGGAGAAACAACCATCTAGCTACTGTATGGACCCATAGTCCAAGAGTGAACTACTCACACATCATACCGGAGGCTAGCATGGTGATGAAGAAGGCCTCTGGGATCATCTCTCCCATCCGGCAGGGTGCCAGGAAGAGCTTCGGATCCCCCCAATCTAGGGACAATGGTGGCGGCGACTATAGACTGTTTCATGGAGATCTGATCGGGTACTTAGGGTTTTTGCATCGGGGGGCTTATATAGGCGAAGAGGCAAGGAAGGAGGGCGGCATTCCCTAGGGTGGGCCCGCGAGGCCCTAGGGTGTGGCAGCCCTGTGGCGCCCCTCCGTCTCTCCTCTGGACTCCGTGTTCTCCTCGGTGAAATATTGACTCTGGCTTTTGTTCCGTCCAATTCCGAGAATATTTCCTTACACTGTGTTTGGATGTTGGAAAATATGCTTGGAATTGAATTGGATTGAAGATTCCAAATCCAAGATGGAAAGGAAATGGCCTCGATTTCCAATTCTGGCGTTTGGATGTGCAATGAATTTTCTATTGGAATCCAAGGGTAGTACCCAATTCCAAATTATGTTTGGATGTACACAACATGGAATTGAATGTTTTTTTGAGATTTGACAATGTAAAATTCTATACACATGTATGCATAATAGTATATGGTTTATATATTATTTCAGGACCGATGTGGTACTAATTCCTGTAGGAATATGTAGTTCACATAGATCAAATTAGGTGTTCTTCCAAGAAAAGATTTGCAGCAACAAATCATTGGAGAAGAAGAGAAAGCACAGACTGTCGGCATGAGGATTACCAGGGAGCCGCCTCCAGCGACCTAACGCGGAGGGTCGAGCTCCCACCGACGCTAGGGGAGCCAGGTTGCCGTCTCCATAGGTTAGGGTTTGGGGGCGCCCCACGAGAAAGAAGGTGAGGAGGAAGGAGATGGAGAGCGAGGCGGAAGAGAGGACTGTGGGGAAGGGAGGGCGGGAAGGGAAGCGAGGAGCTCACGACGCTTCAGGAAGAGGAGGCGGGCGGGGTGATTTGCGAGGAGAAACTATCGGGAGCGGGGGAAGGGTCGCGTCTGGGATTTTCCACGCCCTTTCCAACCCCGTCTGCTCGAAAACTCCCAAGACAAGGCGCACGCGCGCGGAGGGGCAGCTCGGAATCGGTCACTCTTTCCATGCGTTAATTCCCAGGCCCCGCCAAATGGTTGAATTAGCCCTACTAATTCCAGAATTCCAATTCCAAGCATATTTTCCAACATCCAAACACAGTGTTACTAGCTTTCCTGAAAACAAAAACAACAGAAAACAGGCATCTGGCACCGCGACATCTTGTTAATAGGTTAGTCCTAGAAAATGTATAAAAATACCTCAAAGTGTAGACAAAGCATAGAAAAGTTGATACTAAACAAGCATGGAACATAAAAAAAATTATAGATACGTTTACGACATATCAGAAACGTCAACACACGTGTGATATATAGACAACCAGTAGTTTCTAGTGAAACTCTAGTCACTAGTTCATTGGTCAACGGATGATCAAAGGTTTTCTGACCATGTTGGTGCCTCGGTCCCAATTTACAATGGAGTCATTTCATTAGAGAATGAGATGGCGAACATATCTATCTATATCATCGTATCACGATCATGTCATAGAGTTTAGGTTATGACGATTAGGAAACGTAGTGACTCTTTCCTTAGACCTTGATACCATATATAATCACTGTCTCCCGAGGTTACTTTGATGACACTTAACGTCACTTGGTGGAACGGTGATCATAATGGTGTCATTGGGTATCCGAGGGAACAGGTTGAGGCGTATGCGTCAAGAGCAGTATTTGTACATCCGCGTGATAGAAGATACTCTGGGCCCACTCGGATAAGTTATATCCATAAGGTGCGCAGCATGTGAATAGGTCACGAGGGATATCACTTATCAGATCGAGTAAAGAAGGTATTGTTGGTAACAAGTTTGAACCCTGACATGGTGTTGTCATTTGATCAAGCCTCGGACAATATTGCAGAGACAAAAGGAATAAGACACAATGTTTATGGGTTCAACGACAAATTTCTTGGAATACACATGTGTTCATCATGGGCATCCAGGTCCCATTGTTGATTATTGTTCATAGAGGAGTATTGACCATGTCTCGAGTATTCTCGAACTGTTGGGTAGCATGGTTAAGGGCTTGACAAGGCTTAGATATCGTTAATGGCTTGTTCGGAATCACTGAAGAAATGAGAAGAGAGAAACCAGAAAAGTTCTAGGAAGATCCAAAGGTGTTCGGAGAAAGGATAAAGGAAAAGGGATCGAAAGGAGTTTCGGATAAATGATGATTTAAATATATGTTTTATATGTTAATTGTGAATTAATATATTATAAATAATATTTGAATAAAGATTTATAAAGGCGTCTTGCGCGCTAGTGTGCCGGCCCACACTGGCTCTAGCCGTCGTCGCCGTTGTCTGCCTCGCGGGCTGTGGGGCACGCGGGCGGCCCACGCGGCCGGGGCCTGCTGCCACCACCTCTTCCTCCTAGGCCAGCACGCGGGTGGGGTTTTGGCCCACCCGTTTGGCTACGGGATTTTCCCTTTTTCTTATTAGTTTTAGTCCCACATGGGACACCTAAGGTGGAGGGAGACCCTCCCTCTGCCTATATAAATGGGTGCTCATAGGAGGATTAAAATACACATATTTCCACCTGGAAATACAGAAACGTCCTGTCCTACCTCTCTCTATCTATCTCTCTATCTCGTGCGCGCTCGACCGCGGCCCCTTGTCAGGGTTATGCAAGCGAGGACTTCTTCACCGCGAGCGCCATCGCGCTGCGGGATTCAGATCCGGGAGATCTACTTCCGCAATCTCGGCTAGATCGGAGAGAAGCGGGAGTCGACGTGAATAACCATACATGTGTGACTCCCTCTGGCGGCGTTGTACTTTTGGCACTAGGAGTTGCCCGAGCCGCAGGACTTCGTGACCTCGAGGTCCGCATCGGGGCGTCTTCTTCAACCACGTTCCTCGCGGTACATTAACCGCGCTCGGTCTTCAAAGGTATGAATACCGTATATCCTCCCGCTACTGCATTACTAGTAGATAGATCCTGGCATTAGGGTTTTGATCGTAGGATTTTTTTGTTTTCTGCCCTCGAACCCCATAAATTGGTATCAAAGCCGATCTATGCGTAGTACTGCTAGTACGGGTTAGAACACACGAGTTGTAACATGTGGGCGTTGATTTTATAATTGTTACCCTCACATTTGTATTTGTTTAAATCGCGATATTGATTGATGAAGCGTCCCGGACCGACCTTACGCGTACTCTTATGCGAGACTGGTTCCACACTCGACATACGGCTTGTTCCGTATAAGTGACTAGCAGGATTTGTCTCTCTTTCAATAGTTGATATAGCATTTACAAAGGTGGGCCCCGAAAGGGGGTTAGTAGAGAAAATTATTTAATCGGCGTTGTGGTTGAAATTCGTAAGTAAGAACGGTTCTTGCAGGAAAGCTCTAACAACCACGTAAAACTTGCAAAAGATAAAATAGAGACGTCTAACTTTGTTTTGCAGGGGCGTTGTGATGTGATATGGTTATAATCAAGGTAAAGTAGTTTACTTTCTGTTGCTAAGTCATAGTAACGGTCATCTTGATGGTGGACTGGACATTGGAGGCGCTGGAGCCACAGGCGGGACCGGCGCCGGACAGGCGCCAATACCCTGGCGCCAAACCCGAGGCACCGAAATGGAGATCACAGCGCGAAGACCATATCGCATTGCACTTACATTTGATGTACGATTGTTGTGTGTATCTTGTTGTATGCTAAGTATTAGATACTTGATGTTAGCATTAATAAGATGATCCCTAAACAAATTAATTCCAATGATAATGTTCCCCTCGTCTGTGCACCACCGAGAAAGTTCTCTAGTATGAGGCATGTCATGACGATTGTGTGTCGAACATACCTGCATTCACATACAATGGGTGTAAGCAATGTTACACGGTAATACACACGAGTTAGAGTTGGCGAGCCTAGCATGTGCATACATGGCCTCGAAACACAAGATGATCGAAAGATCGAGCACGAGTCGCATGAATGATGTGATCGACGTGTAGTGTCCATCTTTGCAACTCTATTGGCAGCCGTGACGATCGGGGGTGATGTAGTGAATGAGGATCATCTAATCACTAAGACATTATTTAGGAATAATGTTTTCCAGTGGAGTTATTTGAACTCATATTTTCGTAAACTTAGTCTAAAGCCTTTTCTGATTTAAATGTAGAAAATGGTTCGCGGCGAGGCCGCTTTTGACGTTACCGATTGGCTAGCCGTCGAGAAACTCAAGTTAGATGGATCCAACTTTCCGGATTGGCTAACAGATCTTAATGAAATCCTCACCAAGAACAAAGTGTCCGGATAAATTCTCTACATAATGGATTTGGATGATCCACCAGAAGAATACGAGTCCTCACGCTTTCGGGAAGACCGCCTTTTTTGTCAAGAAAGATCCGCCTTCATACGAGTGTTGATGCACAACGGCATGGTGGATGAAATACATCCGCTCGCAGATGACCATGAACCACATGATATGGTAGGTCAAATAAGAGCAGAGTTCATAAACCATGTGCGCATGTGGAAGTACTATCTTGTCAAAGACTTCCTTTCCATAAAGATGAAAGAGCACACTTGTCTAGAGAGTCACATGGATCACATACTTGATGCGCACATGAGACTGGTTCACTTTGTGTACTACTGGATGAATGAGTCCTCTTCAATAGTTGTATTGCTTAGGTCACTATATCCTAGCTTCAAAGGACATGTCCGGACCTGCATCATGAGAGGTGATGTAGAGTGGATGGAATTCTATGAGTTCATCGAATGTTTCAGAAACATGCAGGTTGAACCCATAGCTAGAGAAGCCGTTAATGACAAAGGTATATATGATATACAAAAGGTTTATAAATGTTATAATCTTGCAAACACTTGTTATATTATCGAAGTATCTGATACATGTTCTGTTTTATGAAAACAGGTCCTTATGCATGAGAGATGCTTGCGAGAGAGGAGGTGACGTTGCGTGTTGATGGAAACCATGATGATGATGGACGATGACACTCTCCCTCAAGATTTATCGTTTAGTTTACATTTTTTGGATAATTATTGTAATTGATGGAATATGGACCTTTTAGTGTGTCTTACATTTTGTGAGACGGTCATATAAGTTTGTAACAAATCAGTTGTTCTGATTTTATGAATGATTTCTATTGTGTTCATATGTTGTTTCGATTATGTTTGAATTATTCGAATTAAGAAACTAATTGATAATACATGAACATTTGTAAAATGCCTTATTGGCATAAAGTCGGAAGTACATCTAGCAATAAACCAAATAAGTACTAAGTAGCGTTAGTAAAAGACCATTGATTAGAAATAGCAAACAGTCATCAAGAATAAAGTAAGCCATCTAGAATTCGTGAAAGCTTTTGGGTTTGTTTGATAAAACCAAAGTAATAACGAATAAATCCATCGAAACTTGTAAGACAAAATTCATGACAAGAACCAAAAGAAAGGAAAAACTAGTATTGCTAAAAGTTTGGTGCATTCTCGAGAAAGTGCATTTCTCAATAATGGTGTTAATGAAATAAAAGTACGAGCATGATGAAGGTCTATGTCCATGCATCAGAATGTTGAGAAGCGCAATGTAATATGTTCCAAAATGTGACTCTTCATGTTAAAGAAAAAGGACCAATGATTGTGATAATTGTGGTTTTAGGCTATGATTTTACACAAAGTAATAGGATTCATAAATATCCCTACACCTAGTGTGGAGATAAATTTGAATTGATTGTCATGTTGTTAGAACGTGACATACCTACGAACTACGAGGAAGATGATGGTAAACTGAAGTTACAAGAAAATCCAGAAGTTAAAACTTCACTTGAGATTAGAAAGTAAAATTGTTGCCGAATCTCATCAAGTAAAGTAGCTACTTGATATTTCTGAAGGAATGGTAGGTCATAAGAAATAAATAAGAGTCTTATAAGACAAAGAGCGATTCATCAAGAAGTGTCTTGAGAAAATTCAGATGAATTTGATTCAGAAATGCTAAAGTATGGTGGATCTTAGAATCTTGTAAAAGAAAGTCTCGAATTGATAATTTATCAAGAGATTTCGAATCTGTTCGAAATATCGAGAGTATATGCAATTTGAATAATGTTGAATGGGAGCTAGAAAGTCTTCTTGAAACTCACATATGTAGTTGACATGTTTTTGAGTGGGAGCTTGACAGGATTCATATGTGTGAATGACACATTATGAATAAGGATCAAAATGCCAGTAATTAAATAAATATTGATTTATGGGAGAGTAGTTGAAAATATATATGGCATTGTAATCTTGGAGATTGATACATGTCCTATAGGATTATGTTGGAATGAATTCCTAAAGGATATTCTGAAAGGTTCAGAATATGAATTGATTAAGGAATAGCCCTAAATCATTAAAAGTTAGGAAAATCATTAAGTAATAAGCATCAATGATTTAATAGGAAGAATAGGATGTTCGCGCATCCATTATGTTTTGACATAGGATTCTGTCTTTGAAATCATGATGATTACTTGACATAATCTGATCCATGTTCTTAGTAAGAAGAAAAAGTTCGGAAATGATTAAGTGTAAATCATTGAATTATGAGTTGAGATTGTCCACAGTATCTAGTGAGATTTGTAAACATGTTTCCAGATCTGTAAAGACAACATACCAAAAGTATAAAGTGTTATACTGGAGAGGTTATATGTTGAATTTATGAAGATCGGAAATCTCTGCATTAAAGGTTACTTAAGGCGCAGCTGAAGTGTGGTGGCAAATATTCGGAATTGCACATAGTGCATTTTGAATTGGAAATCTACATTTATAACAAAGTATATGAATACTATCATGTGTTGTATAAATTTTGAAGCTTTGAGAAACTTTTCTCACAGAGTGTGTTCTAATACTTCGTTCCCATGAGAAGATCTCCGAGACTTATCTAAAGTCACTGCTGGTATCTGGAACCTAAGACCCCATTCTGTTGCCTAAACATTATGCATGCACAAAATATTATCATGGAGATGATAAAAGGTATTGATGTCATATAGGATGACATTAATAGTTTACAAAGGATTCATAAGGAATGAAATGTTCATTCCCTAGACTTAGAACTCTTTCATGAGCAAGCATAATCAGAAGCGCCAATTTGTATGTTACTAATGATTGAATAACAAATGCAGCTAGTTTATTTGTACCCTAGTGCAAGTGGGAGACTGGAGGGAATATGCCCTAGAGACAAATAATAATATTAATTATTGGCATGAAGCGATAAGGTTTATGATTAAGTTTTATATCATGCTATAACTGTATTGATTGGGAAACATCAATATACGTGTGATATTCAAACAACCAGTAGTTCCTAGTGAAACTCTAGTCACTGGTTCATTGGTCAACAGATGATCAAAGGTTTCCTAACCATGTTGGTGCCTCGGCCCCAATTGACAATGGAGTCATTTCATTAGAGAATGAGATGGTGAACATACCCTATCTATAGCATCGTATCATGATCATGTCATAGAGTTCAGGCTACAACGATTAGAAAATGTAGTGACTCTTTCCTTGGACTGTGAGACCATATATAATCACCGTCTCCCGAGGTTACTTTGATGGAACTTAATGTCACTCGGTGGAACGGTGATCATAAGGGTGTCATTGGGTATCCAGAGGAATAGGTTGGGGCGTATGCGTCAAGAACGGCATTTGTCCGTCCGCACGAAGGAAGATACTCTAGGCCCACTTGGATAAGTTATATCCATAAGTTGCACATCATGTGACTAGGTCACGAGGGATATCACTTATTGGATCGAGTAAAGAAGGTATTGTCCGTAACGAGGTTGAACCCTGGCATGGTGTTGTCATTTTATCAAGCCTCGGATAATACAATATCGCATAGACAAAAGGAATAAGATAAAGCGTTCATGGGTTCAAAGACAAATTTCGTGGAATGCACATGTGGTCATCATGGGCATCCAGGTCCCGTTGTTGATCATTGGTCATAGAGGAGTATTGACCATGTATAGAGTATTCTCAAACTTTTGGATAACACACTTAAGGGCTTGACAAAACATAGAGATTGTTAATGTCTTGTTCAGAATCACCAATTAAAGAAATGAGAAGAGAGAACCTAGAAAATTTCTGGGGATATCCAAAGGTGTTCGGAGAAAGGATAAAGGAAAAGGGACCGAAAGGAGTTTTGGATAAATGATGATTTAAATATATCTTTATTATATGTTAATTGTGAATTAATATACTATAAATAAATATTTGAATAAAGATTTATAAAGGTGTCTTACTTATTAGGCAAAAACCCTGGAGGGATTTTATCTAAAAAGAAACAGACGGAAAAGGTAAAAGGAAACAACAAAAAGGGGCTAGTGAACCAGCCCAAGTGGGCGACACGCGCGCATGCGTGCTAGCTGGCCGGCCCACCCGGGCCATCGCTATCCACCGCCGTTGTCTGCCTTATGGGCGGCCCACCCAGCCGACGCCTGTTGCCACAACCTCTTCCCTCCTAGGCCGGCGCGTGGGTGGGGTTTCGGCCCACCCGGCTAGATGCGGGATTTGCTCCTTTTTATTTTTAGTTTTAGTCCCACATGAGGCACCTAAGATGGAGGGAGACCCTCCCTCCACCTATATAAATGGGTGTCCATAGGAGGATTAAAATACACCAATTTTCACCTGAAAATACAGAAACGGCCTCTCTCTCTCTCTCTCTCTCTCTCTCTCTCTCTCGATTGTGGCCCCTTGTCAAGGCTGTGCGAGCGAGGAGTTCTTCATCATGAATGGCTACTGTCATGGGATTCGGATCCGGAGATATACTTCCACAATCTCGATTGGATCGGAGAGAAGTCAAGTCGTTGTCAAGCATCGTGTGTGTGACTCCTCCGTAGAACCCCGGGTAAACCACTACTAGAAAATTATTGTGTATTTGTTTTGTGCATCATCATGGTGGCATGCTCATGTCCTCATGACAAATTACATTGAGCATCCTCATGACTGCATGCATGTTTTCAACCTAAAACTATTTTATAAAAGCCTCTCTTCGTTTTCTAAACATTCCCTCCTCCATTTAAAATAATAAAACCCCGGTGTTTCTGGATGTATCTATTTGTCTAAAACTATTTATAAAACCTTTTTATTAAAATAAAGCAACAAAACTTTTAAACAACATTTGTCCGGGGGAGGCAGCGTCGCCTGTATGCCAGGCCACCTATAGCTCGTTTTAGATCCAAACCTAAACCCTAATCCTACTACCCCACAAACCCTAACCACCCTAAACCATAGCACCTAGTCCCTTCCTGAACTACCCCTTCCGCCACCACACCTAAACTACCAGGCCCGACCCAAACCCATCGACCCACACACCCACTACATAACCACCCCCGCGGTACACGGTACATGAACCACCCGCTCGCATCGTAAGCACGCGCCCGCTGTCGGGGATATGACCCCGGGTACCCTAGAATCAAGATATGAAGAGATACAAGAGGAATAAAGCAACTCAATGAGGCTTGTGTATAATAGAAGGTCATTTGGTGAAATTATAAGTAAAATATAAAAGAATATAGTAAAAAAGATCACCATGGGCCGAATTATGCATATCTCGGCCTGGAGGATAATTCCCTAGGCCGAATCTGATCTTAACTGATCGAATCGGGTCTTAACCCGACTGAGCCGGATCATTTAGCCGGCAACAACCATATCCACCTCGTCTGTTGGGATATGCTATATGGGTATCCTCATAGCATGTCACCTATCTGGATAACCCAGGTGGCCCACAGTTGGTAGCATGGCCTATGGCTCACTGGCTTGATTAGATGGATCGGAAGAGGCCCATGCCGGATAAAGGAAGGCTACGGTTGGAGTCACAGATGTACCCGGAGCCTTGGAGTGCAAGATACACAAGACTAGTAATAGACGGTGACCTGTTCGGCTAGGACTTTTCCCTATAACCCTAGGACCTGGCGACTATATAAGTCGGGCCTATGGGAGCCTTTAGGATACAACTTGCACAACCTAGTATCGATTCATACAACCTGCTCGCGGCGAACCAATCCACAACTCGCGTATTGCCCTTATAGTGATTTATAGCAGGAGTAGGATTCCGCACCGTCGTGGGATCTGAACCTGGATAAAGTTGTGTTACCTCGTACCCGTCAACCGTCCGCCTTCCCCCACGTCTCTAAACACGCACTGTGAGGACCCCTCCATGGCGTACTCGTCGGTAATACCACGACAGTTGGCGCCCACCGTGGGGCAAGAGGCGCTTCAGCCTCTTCAGCGGGCAAGGACCAAGATATTCGTGGGAATCAGTGAAACCGTAGCCATCGGTCACGTTCTCTTCTCCGACAACGTTCCAATCGCCCCTCCTGACGAGTTCTGGATCTCGACGAAGACGAACCCTACGCGGTGTTCGATCGTTCCTATCAGAGACATCCACCTCTTCATCAGTGAAACCGACTCGGGCACTAGTTCCCTGGGAATCGGAGGAGCATCAAGGCCTGCACGGACCGCCTACGGGCAGGATACGTTCGCGGAAGGATCGATGTCGGATCTCTCTTTGGAGTTTGTCAGCAAATATCAGAAAAATTCAAGGCCCACCCAAACCGCCCCTGTGCAGGATATAAAGGTGGAAGATCACTGCAAATCCACTGGCTTCGCCCGTGCGTCTGGACAGCAGAGATCCAAGTTCGTCGGAGTGGTTACCATCTTCGATCTGGCGCGCTGCGTTCAGAGAGAAGGCAAAAAAACCCCGCGATTACCTGGCCAGGTGACTCCATATACGAGCCGATCTGGCCCACTACCCCGATGATAACGCTTTGTATCACTTCGTGGAAGGACTGGACCGTGGCACACTTCTCCGACATTCTTTAAGACGGCAGTGCAATAGGCGCCTTACCCTTGAACAGATGGTGAGCAACAACAACTACGTGGAGGTGGCGAAGCCCGAGCTTTTCGCGCTCATCGACGGAGAACCTCCGATTCAGCCACCGCCTCCGCGCCATCGCCAGCTGCACCACCACCTCATCGCCGTCGGCTGTTGCACCTCCGCCCGTCATCGAGGAAGTCCTGGCACCCTCCGACTCTGTCATTGACGCGCTTTATGCTGACTTCAGTGCAGATTCTGAGGAGATAGATTTCAGTCCAGAAGAGTTAGACTCCGCTATGCAAGAGATGGAGGAGGAGTACTCGCGCGACGAGCAAGCCAAAAACGTCGTCACGTCTCGAGGGGTGTTCACCATTGGGACGGCGATGGATGAAGATCAACCTGGACGAAATCCGCCTACAGTGCTGGAAAAAGGGAAGGGGACACTTATTGCTGCTGACGATGATCGCGCAAAGGTCATGCCTCCTCCGCCTAACCTAGTGTAGAAGCCGCAGGAACTCAGCACCGGCCCGAGCAACAACAACACCGCAAACTTGCCGCCTCCAGCATCTACGTCTGCAGCAGCCCAAGTTACTCTAGCTGATAGAGTGATGTACGACAATCTCCTCGTCGAGCCACCCGCTGCTCATATCCGAACGTGACCCAGCCTTGACGAGAAGCGCCAGAACTGGGAGGAAGCGCAGCCATCATGAGCAAGGCGCTAAGCTAGATCGAGATATGGTCAATGCGTAGAAGTCCATAGAGAAAGCTAGAGCAATGGAGGCCGACATAAGACTTTCTTGCAGCAGGCAGAAAGCTAAAAGCTCGCTCAAGGCCATCAACGATCCCGTGTACGGCGCAACCTAGGATGGGCTCCCTCGACACAAGCCAAGCCATACATTGACAAAGGAAGGCAAGCGGGTGATGCCCACCCCACTCCTTAACCTCATCACGCCAAGACCCTTCTTGAGCAGGATAGATCGCCCAGCAAAGGGAACAGGTCTATGACCTAGTGGCCAAAGCGGTAAGCGGCAGAAAAAAGACCACCTCTCGGAGGCTTGAGTTTGACCCAACGCTAACGCTTGCGAGCGGCTAGATAAGCCGCCAAGGACAGATCTCCTCTTGATGCGGTCCCGGTTCATCAGAATGAAGACGGAGGGATGCACACAACAGGAAGGATGCTATCCCCATATCCTACGACCACGGAGAAAAGGCCCGACCTCGTAGCCCATATCCACCGCCCTGCTCCCCCCGACATCGCGAAGATTACAAGTCTCACCATCATACGGATATGCCCCCACCAAAGCAGTGCGGCATCGTCATCCGCGACAACACGGAGCAGACCCGTCATGACGGAGAGCGCAACCAAGGACACAGGAGCAGGTCACACCATGACCCTCCGCGTCCGACAAGCAACCGTGATAGCCGTGAGGCGTCGCAGGATGGTAACAGCAAGAAGGCTAACCCACCGCCACCTCCGCCTTCGTCACCACCAAGCAGTCACAATGGCGGAGGAGGCCCGCGTCGTTCATGCATCCCATCCCCTGTTGACAAGAAGAAGAATAAGAACCCGGAGCCGTACGATGCACGTTCACGGATCGATAAGATCCACGAGGCCCGGGAAGTACCATACCTGGGACCACGTTGCTTTGGACCTGCAATACGGTCCACAACTTACCCCAAAGGTTTCCGGATTGACAAGACCATCAACCCCTATGACGGCACCGCCAAGCCATCCACATGGTTGCAGGACTACGACAACGCGGTGGAGATTGCCGGATGCAACCCCAACGTCGCCGTCAAGTACCTCCCATTAATGTTGGCGGGCACGACCCATCAATAGATCGATGACTTACCGGAGAAATCTATCTACAACTGGTTGGACATGCAAGAAGCGTTCACCAAGAACTTTGAGGGTACATACAAACGTCCTCGACTGGGCGATCTACGAATGCGTGCAAGAGAAAGACGAGAAATCTCGCGCCTACCTCTCCCGCTGGCTGGACATGAAGAATTCCTGCGCAGGAGTGCACGCTCAGACCGCCATGGACGCCTTCATCGATGGGTTCGAAAGGGGCACGTTGCTCCGACATAAGCTGAAGCGCTTGCAGGACAATCACCAGCTTGACTTGAATCAGATGATCCAGTTGGCCAGTGAGTTCGCAGCTGCCGACGACGATGCTCGTGTCTCCTTGCCGGCAACAGCCATTCCAACTCAAGCTCGGAGGAACAACAGTACAAAGCGGAAAACCGCTCCAGAAGAAAAGTAATCTACCGACATGGTCGCTATGAATTTTGCAGGACGAGGTGATGGCGGACAACATGGCCGAGGAAGGGGAGCTGGTCGTGGGTAGCAACGAGGAAGTGAAACCACCTCGGCGCCGCTCCACATTCCCCAAACCTACGAGGAGTACCGCGATATGTCATGCCTCGTACACCTCGACGTCAACGACAAGGCCACCCATACCAATCGACACTGCAAGTTCGTCAACGACCTTAAGGAAGACCCGGAGCCCGGCTACAAGCGAAGTCAAAAGAACAGACCGCGAGGCAAGGGAAAGTGGAAGAAGAAGGAGGAGGAGTCCAAGGATTCAAGTGACATGGACGAAGACGTTGAACCCAAGCACACCGCCAAGAGCGACGACAAGGGAAAGAACCCCTTCGCGAAGAAGGCTCCAGTCTACCACACTTTCCTTGGCACCCCCACCGTCCGACAACAGAATGCCACGACATCGTCATCAACCCCGGGTGGGCCGGGATATCCCTAATCCAGCCCACCACGGATCATCATTGATGCCTTTTCTCGCGCCCTCCAGAATCGCGCCACCTCCATGCCAAGCGCCCTACGTCGCCAGCGTCTTCCCCCGGGTGAGCCGACATGAGCCAAAGTTGTCCCACCACGGGCCTCATTGACTCCGTCGCTCTCGCCAAGCTCCCTGTCAAACCAATTCGTCCTTCTCCCGCCAACACCAATTCGTCCTTCTCCCGCGTCCCGCCTCGTCAACTCGCCTCCAGGTTTCCCCTAGTGGGCCAGCACGAGCCAAGCTCGGCCCACCATGGGACAACACTTCTCGGTTGGATCGGATTGACTACGTACCCCGGACGAGCCGCCAGTTTGGTGCTTCGGCTAGGCTCGGTGAGGGGAGACCCCGGCTAGGCTCTATCTCTCCCTCCCGATCCGTTTCTGCTTAGCCCGGTTGGGCCAAATCAATCCAGGCCAAATCAGTAATTCGTCTGGGCTCCTCCTTACCTCCTAGGCATGGGCCGAATAACAGCTACTACGGCTGGGCCATATCCTGACCTGGCTGGGATGTTTATCCCCCATGCCAAGTCAATCCAGGTCAGGGACGAATCTCCACTCTGCCCAGAGCACTAGGGACAAATTAAATCATTCTATACGACCTCTTATTCATCTCCAGATACACCCTCAACCTCCACAGCGACACACCATCGAGCCAGGACAAGTACCATAAGTCTCGTGCCAGTCTTGGGACGCCCCTGGCTCAGACTGGCACATGCCCCATGAGATAAGCTTGGCATCCAAGGAAGATGTTGGGGAATATGCAAGGCATCTCTAGAGATGCCAAGCCATATGTTGAGCATCTCCGGAAGGTGCTAGGAATATGCTGAAGAGATGCTGATGATAAGAACTTTGAGACAAACTAGTCTGACTATGACAAATCTTGTAAGCCAAGACTTATCCCCTGGGCTCCCTTTTATAAGGAGCACCAGGGGGATCGTTACAAGGGAGGCTCCAGAAGGGCTCCTCTACTCTCTGCTCGCTAGGAGCACATATTCTTCCTCCTCTACTCTTAGATACAAAGCTACTAGAGGCATAGGAAATACAGATCAAGGAGCACCATTGTAGCCACAAGCATGGAAAGATTATATAAGATTAGATGCAGGAGTAGAGGTGTTATCTCACTAGGAGAGCCTCGAACCTGGGTACATCGTGTCTCTCACTATTCTTACGAGTGTGGTCTTCACTGCATCATCCCTCCCAGTATTCCTCCACGTCCATCGACCCAACTTTAGCCTACCCATGGCATATGCCGTGATACCACCACGACATTTGGCACCCACCATGGGGCTGATCAGAGGCGCTGGTTGGGTTTCTGTCCGGACGGGAACGTCTTCATCAACTTCACCTTCTTCATCGAGAAAGAGCTTCTTCATCCTCTTCCCCCACGTACAGAGAGAAGAGAGGTAGTGTGGCATCCCGCAAAACCACTACTAGAAAATCGCGTTGTTTTTGTGCATTACATCATCATGACCGCATGCTCATGTCATCATGCCACATTGCATTTGAGCATCGTCATCGTCTTGCTTTTGCTCGCATAAAACTATTTGCGGAAAAGCCTGGTTTTGTTTTCTAAACGCCCCGTCTTTAATTCAAAAACCAAAACCGGGACTCCGGAATATTTTGTTTTGACCAACTACGTTTTGCAAACGGTCCGTTTAGCACAAATAAAATATTAAATTATTTTAGTGGGGGCAGTCGAACGGGCCGATCCGACCCGAACGACCACCCCCAGAAATACAAACGGTCCACCCTTTAACCCTAAAACTACCCAACCTATTCTACCCACCCCTACCTCCACATCACTCCCTCCAATCGGCTCTCGCCACGTCACCTCTCTCCCTTAGCCCCTCCAATCAAAACTAGCCACCTCAACAACCCACCCCAATTCCACCTGCCACACACGCAGCACTCCCCCACCCTGCCGTCCGGCCCCATTCCTCTCCACCTGGCCCGCCCCTGCCCAGATCCCCACGCCCCCCCGACCCCACCACGATCCACGCCGCCCACTCCGCCACTGCCTCCTCTCTCCCCGGCCCGTCCTTCCTCTCCCTCTTCCTGGCTCGCCCTGACCCCTTGTCATGGCCCGCGACTGCGTCCTCCCTCCCCTCTGCCTCACCGCATTGGCCAGGCTCACAGCATGAAGCTCGCCTCCTTCCACCGGGCCGCCACTCGCCTCCAGGGGCCTTCTCGAGGCTCCACCGACGGAGCTCCTCAACAACGCCGCCTCGCCCATCGCCCACGCGACCCGTCGGCCTTCCCTCGAGCTCCACAGGCCCCCGAGCCAAGGCCGCCAACCTCCTCACCTCCTCCGCTGCCGCCTTCGGACACCGCCTCCTCTCCTCCCCGGCCCCTTCCGCCCGAGCCGCCCCTTCCTTGCCGGAGCCGCCTCCCAGCGCTCCTCGCCTGGGACCCTTCCACGCCACAAAGCCGCCAAAGACGCCACCACCCACCTCCGCGACCGGCCAGACACTGGCGCGCCCGTCCCGTGTCCAGACACTCGCACACCCGCCAGCCTCGCGTCGTCGCCGACCTCCTCTGCCACTGGCCGTGCCCCCTCTCCTCGCCGCTTCGCCTCCAAAGACGCGCCCCCCGCTGCTTCGCCGTCTGGCCGTCGCCCGACGTCGCCCAGCCCCGCCCGGTTGCTCCTTGCGCGCGTGCATAGTGGCTGTTTGTCCACGTCTCTGTACATGTGTTGCCTCAGGTGTTGATATGCTTGTAGATGGTCACAAGGTACCCGAGTCCGACGTCGATGTCCGAAGAAACCGGAACCCCACAAGAACTCCCTCACCGACAAGACCTCCGGGAAGCCGCCATCTGTTTGGCGAAGATGTTACACCGAGATCGACACCAACCCGAATGAGCCCGATGAAACACCGGCGCCGTACACAAGTCTGACGACCGAGGCCCCCAAAGCATCTCCTTCACGGAACCCGAAGGCGATACCGCTCGAGTACTCCTTCCCGGATCCAAACCCCCGGACAAGTTCGCCATCGACTCGAGAACGCCTACACGGAGCGCCAAGACCGACTCGGTACGCGGACCCGACAAGACCTTCGCGACGACAAGATCGGCACCGACCCGGAAGAATCCGATGCGCCCCGACACCGAACCAAGTACTCCTCTCCGGACGCCGAGCTCGCCGAGAGCCCGGATGCGACAAGATCTACCTCCGTTATCCGAGAACGGCCCCGCCGAGACCGAACCCCAGATCCGAACCCTGAGACCGACCCCGAACCCCGGAACCAAGATCTGCCGAACTCTAATGTGTGAACCCCTTCCCGAAAACCCTATTTTATAATATAATACAAATTGTTGCATATTAAATTGTCATACTTGCATGCATCCTTGTCATGTGGTTTGGGGGCCTTATGCCGATTCACCTTATAATTAAATATGGGGCCCATATGCGGGCAAATCTAGCCTTATATTGGCCTCATTTAAACTTGTGTAGCGAACCGGTGATATATTCTGCCTTGTTAAACAACATTTAAATTGCGGGGTATCTAAATAACATGAACCTATTAATTAATTGTCGGGACCCCGGTTCCGCTTAATATGATCTAATTGCATCGCACCTTTGCCATGTCATACATCATGCATGCATCATGCCCGATCTTCTGCTGTTGTGTTAAATAGTACATCCGGTGTTTCTTCTAGTGTTTTGCTTCTTCGCGGATAAGGCCGTTGATTTGATGCGAGTGTCGACCCGATCTTCGGTTGAACCTTCGGCAATGTTTTTCAGGCGAGCATCTCCCTCTTTCTACCTATCTTACTTTTATAGTATTTATTTCCCTCCTGTTGATCTATTGCTATCTGTGTCGCATTGCTCTAGTTTTCGTACCGTGATATCCCTTGCAGCCTTATATTGCCTTGGACACACCCTATTACCTGTTGTTTGGTAGATAGTTGGACTTGCGCGTCGTAGTCGCTTGCTCAAGTGCTGTTGCGAGTCGTCAAGTGCCACAGTTGTTGGAGTAATGCCGCATGTTTGATGTTGGAGATGATCATGGTTTTACTTATCGTTCACTTTAATTCCTGTTTAATAACTAAAATTGAAATAAGCAGAGGCATCGGTGGGTGATAGATAAAATTTGGTTTCCGAACGCCCACTTGTGTCCCGTAGGACCCCGAGTACTTGATACATGTTCCTTGATTTATCGCGCTATCCACATCCGGGAGGTATATGGGACCCCGAGCCGAGCTTGATTCTCTTATTTCTTGGGGCCACAAACTAGTTTGAGGTTTTATTTACGATCCTGTACTTATGCCATGCTACTTTTATTTACGATTGTCGGAGCACCTTTATCTTGCTTAGGTAAGCGGAATGTTTTCGCGGTATCGACAATCCCAGCCACACTTTCGGGTTCCCAGTCGTTTATAGCCATTGTCGCAAACCTTGAGTCCGTCTCGGAGTCAGCTGGCTTCGTTGCGGGTGTACTCAATGGGGTGGCCTCAAATATTTCTGAATCCTGTGATTGCTTAGTCGTGAAAGCCTCGTTGGGTTTTGATTTGGTTTTTCCGAGGTTGATCGGCGTGTGTTGCTATTGGTGCACCCGGGTAAAACTTTCAAAGCCGTCCATGGATATGGACGACTTGGAGCACAGTATCTGGATCATAGACAAGCATAACTAAAGTAGTGCTATAAATTTGACTTTATAATGACTAGTAATCAACTTCACTTTAATGGAATGGCTAAATAATACTGCCCACAATTGCTTGTTTGGATCGTCGCTTGCGACCATTGTACCTGACTAGTAAGTATTGCAACTACAACGGAATGGCTGAATAAAAGTACCAACAACTGCTGGGTTTTTGGGTTATCTCATGCTATCTATATCTGATTAGTAAGTGTTGTAACTATAACGGAATGGTTAACTAAAAGTACCCACTGCTTACTTTATCAGGATGATTATCTATACCTGAATAGTAATTACTGCAACGATAACTGAATAAATAAAACTGCCAACGGTGTGAGTTCCTCGGTTGACTTCCTCGTTTGGTTTCGAGAGGGAAACACCAGGATGGGTTTGTTTGATGGTAGTATCAGGTCGGTTCCGAATAGGTCTTTCTCACCCCTCTCTGATAGTCGCCAGTTGTGTCGAGTCTCTATAGGTTGTTTAGTGCATCTTTGCCGCCACGCTTCACCACCATACCTATGTAGGCGAGGACGAATTCTAGCCTCGCTGTCTTGGCCTCGATCTTGACGCTCCTCTTTTCCTTTGCCCTTTGTCGGCACCCTTTGTTTAAGGTGTTTTGAGATCGACGCCGTTAGCGTGGTTACCCTTCCGCTTGGCACAGGCAGGTTATGGACGCCATTGGTTATTCTTGGGGCTCTTAGCCCCATTTGCATCTTGTCCGTAGTCGGACTGCGACATTTTCAAGGTGATTTGGATCTTTATTGTATATCTGTATTCTTGACTCATTGAGTCATTGTTATATATATATCTGCTCAGGTCCCATCGAGGACTGTTGTGTAATGTTATTACTTCGTTTTCCACCCGCACGAAAGTGCCTGGTGGGCACCTTTGAATCGTTTCTATGCGGGTTTGGCGGGTTTCGCTAAAACTTGCATAGGTCCGATTCTGAGGGTGTTACAGGTAGACACAGGAGCCTCCAAGACCGACTCAGCCAACCTGACTCAACAAGTATGATTTGGCAGGACTAATTTAGCCAGCCTGACTCAGCCAACCCGACTCAGCAAGTATGATTCAGCATGACTGATTCGGCCAGCCTGACTCAGGCAGCCTAACTAAACAATTCTAATTTGGCAGGACTGATTTGACCAATCTAACTCAGCCAGCTTGACTCAGCAAGTCTGACTCTGCAGGACTGATTTGGCCAGCCTGACTTAGCCAGCTTGACTCAGCAAGTCTAATTCTGCAGGACTAATTCAGCCAGTCGTACTCGCACCTTTCTCAAAGAATATGACTCAAGCGACTCGATGACAAATTCGGCCAGCCTGACTCAGCAAGTATGACTCAACAAGATTGACTCGGCAAGCTTGATTCAGCCAGCATGACTCAGCAAGCTTGACTCAGCAAGTATGACTCAGCAAACACAACTCAACTTCTTCTCCGAGCGTACAGTGAGTATCAAATAACTCAGCCACCAACACACACATGAGATAACCCCGAATGTCACTTGGGGGCTGCCACCCTAGATCACTTAGTCACTCACCCTGGGAAGGAAATGATTCAACTCGGGGACTAACCAACATATCAATATAATCACCCTTAGATGGAAAAGTATCTAGGGACTTGGGTCATATCTTGACTCGGCACCCTCATGCATAGAATTGTATATTCGGTGACTTAAGATATGTCCTCTATTGTTCGTTTTATATGTGATATGTATTATGTATTCTATGTTACTCTACAGCCTCCTATGTTATAGCTTGCCGGGTTATCCTTAACTCGGACTAGTATTTGATTCATTTTGCCAGGTTATATTATAACTTGGATTGGAATTTAACTCAACTTGCCAAGTTATCTTTAACTTGGATTTGTATTTTAACTCAGCTTGCCAAGTTATCTTTAACTCGGATTGATATTTAACTCAGCTTTCCAGGTTATCTTTAACTCGGATTTGTATTTTAACTCAGCTTTCCAGGTTATCTTTAACTTGGATTTATATTTTAACTCATCTTACCAGGTTATCCTTAACTCGGATTAGTATTTGATTCAGCTTGACAGGTTATATTATAACTTGGATTGGTATTTAACTCAGCTTGCCAGGTTATCTTTAACTCGAATTTGTATTTTAACTCAGCTTGTTAGGTTATCTTTAACTCAGATTTGTATTTTAACTGAGCTTGCCAGGTTATCCTTAACTCGGATTTGTATTTGATTCAGCTTGATAGGTTATGTTATAATTCAGATTGGTATTTAACTCAGCTTGCCAGGTTATCTTTAACTCCAATTTGTACTTTAACTCATCTTTCTAAGTTATCCTTAACTCGGATTGGTATTTGATTCAACTTGCCAGGTTATATTATAACTCAGATTGGTATTTAACTCATATCTCGGATGGCAATTTGCTAGCAAATCTTAGACTCATCATACTCAATCTCGAATATATATCTCGGATCCCAACTCATGGCAATTTTCTAGCATATTATATCTCGAAATTATATCTCGGATCTATATCTCGGATCCCAACTCATGGCGGTTTGCCAACATAGCATATCTCAAAAAATATCTCGGATTTTTATATCCAACCATATTTATGGCAATTTGCCGGACATCATAAGATCAAATTATATCTCAGCAAGTATAACTCGGATTTTGTGTCAGATAACTCAGATTTGAGTCATATAACTCGGTTTTTTAGTCAGATAACTTAGATTTGAAGCATAAGTCAGATTTGAGTCATATAACTCGGATTTTGAGTCAGATAACTCAGATTTGACTCATGTAACTCTGATTTTGACTCAGATAACTCAGATTTGAAGCATAAGTCAGATTTGAGTCATATAACTCGGATTTTGAGTCAGATAACTCGGATTTGAGTCATATAACTTGGATTTTGAGTCAGGTAACTCAGATTTGAAGCATAAGTCAGATTTGAGTCCTATAACTCGGATTTTGAGTCATATAACTCGTATTTGAGTCATATAACTCGGATTTTGAGTCAAATAACTCAGATTTGAAGCATAAGTCAGGTTTGAATCATATAACTCGGATTTGGAGTTAGACAACTTGGGTTTGAGCCATATAACTCGGATTTTGAGTCAGATAACTCGGATTTGGGACATAAGTCAGATTTGAATCATACAACTCGGATGAGATAACTCGGATTGAAACTTACCCAAAAGGGTTATGACAAGTGCCCATGAAGGAAAAAGTCACAAACTTACCCACATGGGTTAAAATACGAGTGCCCAAGAAGGCCAAAAGTCATAGATTGCCTAAAGGGGTTATAATACCAGTTCCCATGAAGGTCAAAAGTCATAAATTTCCCAAAGGGGTTATAAGACCAGTGCCCATGAAGGCTAGAAGCCGGAACTTACCCAAAGGGGTTAAAAGACCAGTGCCCAAGAAGTCCAGGAGTCATAAATTGCCCAAAGGGGTTATAAGACCAGTGCCCATGAAAGCCAGAAGTTGTAACTTACCCAAAGGGGTTAAAAGACCAGTGCCCATGAAGGCCATAAGTCATAAATTTTCCAAAGGGGTTATAAGACCAGTGCCCACGAAGGCCAGAAGTCATAACTTGCCCAAAGGGGATATAAGATTAGTGCCCATGAAAGCCAAAAGTCGTAACTTACCCAAAGGGGTTAAAAGACCGAGGCCCACGAAGTCCGTAAGTCGAACTTACCCAAAGGGGTTAAAAGACCAAAGGCCCAATAAGGCTAGAAATCATAGTGACCCAAAGCGGGTTACAAGACCGGTCAAGAAGGTCGAAAGTCAAGACATACCCAAAGGGGTTACATAACCAAAGCCCATGAAGGCTAGATGTCAAAACTTACCCAAAAGAGGTATATGACAAGGAGACTAGATGTCGGTGAACAATTCTAGAAATATTTTAATATAAAGCCTACGGGTGACTCTACGAGTCCCACATAGCCTCAGGGACTAATGTCGGGGATATGACCCCGGGTACCCCAGAGTCATAGTATGAAGAGATACAAGAGGAATAAAGCAACTCAATGAGGCTTGTGTATAAGAGAAGGTCGTTTTGTGAAATTATAAGTAAAATAGAAAAGAATAAAGGAAAAAGATCACCATGGGTCGAATTATGCATATCTCGGCCTGGAGGACAATTCCCTAGGCCAAATCTGATCTTAACTGGCCGAATCAGGTCTTAACCCGGCTGGGCCGGATGATTTAGCCGACCCACAACCATCTCCACCTCGTCATCAACCAAGGGTGGGTCGTGATAACCCTAATCCGGCCCACCGTGGTGAAGGTGTTGGAGATATGCCCTAGAGGCAATAATAAATGTAGTTATTATTATATCTTTGTTTTTATGATAAATGTTTACATTCATGCTATAATAGTATTAACAAGGAAACATTGATACTTGTGTGATTTGTAAACTTAATTTGAAGTCCCTAGTATAGCCTCTATACTTCACTAGCTTGTTGGTTGATTAATGATTGTGGTTTCCCTATCATTAACATTGAGATGTTATCAACAACAAGATCATATCGTTAGGAGAATGATATGGTGGACATACTCCTATAGATAAGCGTAGCATAAAGATCAAGTCATTTCAATAGTTCAATTGCTATATGCTTTCTGATACATAGTAACCTAATTCATTTGACCATGAGATCATGCATATCACCTTTACCGGATGGATGCTTTGATGACATCAAACACCACCGTAATGGGTGGCTATAAAGGTGGCATTGAGTGTTGGAAAGTATTGGTTGAGACACATGGATCAAGAGTGGGATTTGTCCATCCATATGGAGATAGATATACTCACGGCCCTCTCGGTGGAATGTCATCCAATAGCTTGCAAGCATGTGACCGGCTCACAAGGGATCACATATCATGGGAGCGAGAAAAGAGTACTTATCGGTAACAAGGTTGAACTAGGTATGCAGAGATCACGATCATAACCTTGGATAAGTAAACTATCGTGAGACAAAGGGAAATTGGTATCGTATGTAAGTGGTTCATTCGATCGCAAAATAATCGTAGAAATATGTGGGAGCCATATGAATTTCCAGATTCCTCTATTGGTTATTGTTCGGAGAAGTGTCTCGATCATGTCGCATAATTCACGAACCGTGAGGAGACACACTTAAGGATTCGACGTTGTTTGAGTAGTTATGGTATTATGAGAAAGAGACCGAATGTTGTTCGGAGTCTAGGATGGGATCCGGGATATCACGAGGTGATCCGGAATGGTCCAGAGAATAATATTCATATAAGGAAAGTCCGTTTGAGTTCGGGAATGATTAGGTGTTTTCATCGGGAATGTTCTAGAAGGTTCGATTGTCCGGCACTCCGGGGAGGGTACATGAATGTGTCATTGCATATTGGAATGATTGCATCATGTACTAAGTGTTCGCTGTTCAAATAAAGGATTAAATTGAATCCCAAGCAGAAAAGTCAAACGGCGGTTTGAAAGTCAAACGCTAAAACAGAAAGCTGGGAAACAAGCAAGAGGTGGTTGGAACCGACTTGGGGAGGAGTCCTCCAAGCAAGCGCGCCACAAGGCCGACTTGGGAGGGACTCCTCCCTTGGCCGCCCCTCCACCTATAAAAGGAGGCAGGGCCTCCTCCTCTAGACACACAAGTTCATATCCTCTAATCTCGGTTTAGAGCCGTTTTGGTTTAGAGCTTCTAATTGCTCTAGCCTTGGTTTAGAACCTTCTAATTGGTGTGTCTAAACCCTAGACCACTAATAGATCTCTCATACTCCACCATACTCGCTCGGGCTTAAGGCGAAGCCTGGGATCTCCCTCTACTTGGTGCCACCAGTTGTCTTTTGGAATCGAGAGAGTGCTACAACCTCCATTTTCTTTGGAACAAGGGAGAGGAAGGTCTTTGTCGAGTACAACGTGTGACCCATTGCCAGGCTTAAGGAGCCTTGTCCGGAAGGATCGTCTACACGATCTTGAGATCGGGAAGAATCGACTACATCACCCACGAGAATCCGCTCTCGTTAAACACTTTGGAATCTTGAGGGTAAGTTATTCCATCGACTCGTTGCTACAATCTAGTAGATAGATCTTGGCTTGTTTGTTTGTATGCGATAGAAATTTTTGTTTTCCATGCTCTGAAACCCTACGGTGGTATCGAGCCGTGTCTATATGTAGATCATTGCAGAGTAGAACACAATGGTCATTGTGGGCGTTGATGCTTTTATTGTCGATTGCTTCTTGTGTACTTTGCATCTTGCGGTATGTTGGGATGAAGCGGCCGGGCTAACCTTACATGACATCGTTCATGAGACTTGCTCCACGCTTGACATGCAACTTGTATTGCATAAGTGGCTTTATGGTGCTGTTTCTCCTAGCATAGTTAAGATCCAATTTACAACGGGTGATCAACAATGCTAGTATCAATGTTGTGGTTCTTGTTCGTAAGTTAGAACGAAACTTATTGAAAGCCCCAAACCACGTAAAAATGCAAAGAAAGTAGGCGTCTAACTTTGTTTTGCGGGGTGTCTGATGATGTGATATGGCCATGATTGTGATTATATTTGATGTATGCAATGTTCCTTATTGTAAGTTGGCCGGCGGGAGCCAAATGGTTGTCTTTAATTTATGTTAAGACCGTGTCTATTAAAAGTAGTTGTAATAGTTGAAGCGGTGGACAACAACCATGGAGAAGCGTCATTGACCTTGATGCAATGCCGGTGATGATGGAGATCATGTTAGGTGCTTGAAGATGGAGATCGGAAGCACAAAGAAGAAAGGCCATATCATATCACATATTATTGAATTGCATGTGATGTTAATCCTTTATGCATCTTGTATTGCTTAGTAGACGACGGTAGCATTATAAGATGATCCCTCATGCACATGAATTTCAAGTCATAAAATGTTCACCCTTAGTTAGCACTGTTGCTAAAGCTTGTTGTTTCGAAGCACCACGTGATGATCGGGTGTGTTAGATTCTGCAAGTGTATACAACGTGAGCAAGCCAGATTTGCTCATGCAGAAACTAAGGTTTGATCTTGACGAGCCTAGCATGTACAGACATGGTCTCGGAACACGGATTACCGAAAGGTAAAGCATGAATCGTATAGTAGATATGATGAACATGACGATTGTTAGCCATTGAAACTATATCAACTCTCGTGATGATCGGTGTTGATGTAGTGGATTTGGTTCATGTGATCACTAAAACAATGTGAGGGATGTTGTTTTGAGAGGGAGTTCACCTAGTTTAATTTCATTAATTAATTTGAACTCAATTTGTCATAAACTTAGTCTAAACTATTGCAAATATGTTGTAGATCAATGGCAGCCCCTACCATCAATTTTAATGCGTTCCTAGAGAAAGAAAAGTTGAAAAACAATGGAAGCAACTTCGCGGATTGGTTCCGCAATTTGAGGATTGTCCTCACAGCTGGTAATTTGACCTATGTCTTTGGATGCACATTTGGATGACCCACTGCGGTGATGCTCCCGATGAAGTAAACAATGTTTACCTCGCTCGGAAGAATCGGTACTCCATAGTTCAATGTGCTATCTTGTATGGTTTGGAATCGGAGCTTGAGAAAAGGTTTGAAGAGTCGAGACCCATATGATATTGTCGAGGATCTCAAATTGATTTTGAGACTCATGCGGCAATTGAAAGCTATGAGGCTTCGAAAAGTTCTTTAGCTGCAAGATGGAAGAGGGCAGCTCGTCGGTGAGCATGTGCTTAAGATGTCCAGGCACGCAAACAAACTTCAAAGCTTGGGTATAGTGATTCCTAATGCTTTGGGGATTTACCGTGTCCTCAATCACTACCACCAAGTTACAAGAACTTTGTGATGAACTACAACATGCGAGAACATGAACAAGGCGTTGCGAACTCTTTGCCATGTTGAAATCTGCGAAGTGGAGATAAAGAAAGAGCACCAAGTGTTGTTGGTCAATAAGACCACCAAATTCAAGAAAGGCAAGTCTAAGCGAAGGGACACTTCAAGAAGGGTGGTAAGAAAGTTACCACGGCCGAAGAAGACCAAGGCTGGACCAAGCACGATCTTGAGTGCTTTCTTTGCAAGGAGAATGTCCTTTGAAGCGGAATTGCCCAAAGTACTTGGCGGATCGAAGAACGGCAACATCAAGAAGAAAGGTATATCGATATACATGTTATTGATGTGTATCTCACTAGTACTGTAGTAGTGCTCGGTATTTGATCTTTGGTTGTTGCTCATATTTGTAACTCGAAGCAGTCTTTGCGAATAAGCGGAAGCTAGTGGAGAACGAGGTGACGATGCGGCGTGGGAAAGCGGATCAAAGTTTGATGTGATCGCGGTCGGCATGCTACCTTCATCTACCATCGGGATTAGTTTTATACTTAAATAATTGTTATTTAGTGCTGTGTTGAGCATGAACATTATATCGGGGTCTTGTTTATTGCGAGGCGGTTACTTGTTTCAGAGAATAATGGTTGTTCGATTTATATGAGTAATATGTTTTATGCACATGCACCTTTGATAGATGGTCTATTCTTATTGAATCTCGATAGTGGAAATACACATATCAACAACATTGAGGCTAAGCGTTTGAAATCAGCGATAATTAGACCTATATGTGGCCTTTGTCGTCTTGGTCACATTGGAGTGAAGCGTATGAAGAAACTCCATTCCGATGGACTTCTTGAATCACTTGATTTTGAATCACTTGAAAGATGCGAAGCATGTCTGATGGGAAAAATGACTAAGACTCCATTTTCTGGTATGATGGAGCGAGCTACGGACTTATTGGAAATCATACATACCGATGTGTGTGGTCCAACGAGTGTAGCATCGCGCGGTGGTTATCGTTATGTTCTTACCTTCACGGATGACTTGAGTAGATATGGGTATATCTATTTCATGAAACATAAATCCGAAACTTTCGAGAAGTTTAAGGAGTTTCAAAGTGAGGTAGAGAATCAACGTAACAAGAAGATTAAATTTCTACGTTCTGATCGTGGAGGAGAATATCTAAGTTACGAGTTTGGCGAGCATTTGAAGAAATGCGGAATACTTTCACAAATGACACCGCCGGGAACACCACAACATAATGGTGTGTCCGAACGTCATAATCGAACTCTCTTAGATATGGTTCGTTCTATGATGTCACTTACAGATTTACCGCTATCATTTTGGGGTTATGCATTAGAAACATCCGCATTCACTTTAAATAGGGCACCGTCTAAATCCGTTGAAACGACACCGTATGAATTATGGTTTGGGAAGAAACCTAGATTGTCGTTCCTTAAAGTTTGGGGATGCGAAGCCTATGTAAAGAAGTTATAGCCGGACAAGCTTGAACCCAAAGCGGAAAAATGCGTCTTCATAGGATACCCGAAGGAAACTATTGGGTATACCTTCTATCATAGATCCGAAGGCAAAATCTTCGTTGCCAAGAATGGATCCTTTCTAGAGAAGGAATTTCTCTCGAAGAAGTGACTAGAAGGAAAGTAGAACTTCGCGAGGTTGTCAAACCTTCTCTCGAAATTGCGAGTAGCGCGACCGGAAGAAGTTCTGTGGTGCCTGCACCAATAAGAGAGGAAGCTAATGATGGTGATCATGAAACTTGGTTGAAGTTGCTCTGAGCCTCGGTGGTCAACGAGAACTCGTACCACTCCAGTTGGTATGATCCGTTATGAGTGTCATGTTGGTGGACAACACCGATGACCACGAGACATATGAGGCGATGATGAGCCCAGTTACAATAAATGGCAAGAAGCCATGAAATCCGAGATTGGATCCATGTACGAAAACCAAGTATGGACTTTGGTGGACTTCTGGGATGGCGAAAAGGTCACGAGAACAAATGGATTTTCAAGAAGAAAGCAGATCTTGATGGTAATGTTATCGTCTATAAAGCTCGACTTGTCGCAAAAGGGTTTCGACAAATTCAAGGAGTTGACTACGATGAGACTTTCTCACGATGCATGAAGCTAAAGTCTGTGAGGATTATGTTAGCAATCGCTGCATATTATGATTATGAGATATGGCAGATGGATGTCAAAACAGCATTCCTCAATGGATACATTGATGAAGAGTTGTATATGATGCAACCCAAAGGTTTTGTCGATCCTAAAGATGCTAACAAGGTATGCAAACTTCAACGGTCCATCTATGGATTGAAGCAAGCATCTTGAAGTTGGAATCAACGTTTTGATAAGGTGATCAAAAGTTTTGGTTTTATACAAACTTATGGAGAAGCTTGTATTTACAAGAAAGTGAGTGGGAGCTCTGTAGCATTCTTAATACTATATGTGGATGACGTATTGTTGATTGGGAATGATGTAGACCTTCTTAATAGTGTCAAGGAATATTTGAATAATAGTTTTTAATGAAGGATCTTGGCGAAGCAGCTTACATATTAGGCATAAAGATTTATAGAGATAGATCGAAACGCCAAATATCATTGTCACAGAGTACATATTAGGACAAAGTTCTAAAGAGGTTTGGAATGGAAGAAAGCAAGAAAGGGTTCTTGCCCATGTTGCCCAATACGACCTTGAGTAAAACTCAAAGTCCGACATCGGCAGAAGATAGAGAAAGGATGAGTAAGACTCCCTATGCCTTAGCCATAGGATCTCTAATGTATGCCATGCTATGTAATAGACCCGACATTGCATATCTTTGTTAGTTTAACTAGCAGATATCAAAGTGATCCAGAATGGATCATTGGACTGATCAAAAACATCCTTAAGTACATGAGAAGAACTAAGGATATGGTTCTTTCTTATGGAGGTGATGAAGCATTCGTTGTTAACAGTTACACCGATGCTAGTTGGAACACCGATCCGGATGATTCTAAATCGAATCTGGATACGTATTTATTTTGAATGGTGCGGCGATTAGGCTGGAGGTGCAAAGCAAAGCGTTGTGGCGAGATCTTCAAGAATCGGAATACATGGCTGCGGAGGCTTCACAAGAAGCGATATGGATGAAAGAGTTCATTACTGCTGGGTGTGGTTCCTAGTGCTTTGGACCCAATGTCTATCTATGTGATAACATGGCGCCATAGCCAATGCGCAAGAACCAAGGTCACACAAGAAGTGAAGCACATCAAGCTGCGTTTTCACGCTATTCGAGAACATATCCGGGATGGGGATATAAAGATTTGCAAAGTACACACATATCTGAATGTGGTGGATCCGTTGACTAAACCTCTCCAGGGCAAAACATGACCAACACCAAAGCGCCATGGGTGTTCGGTATATTACCATGTAATCTAGATTAGATGACTCTAGTGCAAGTGGGAGACTATTGGAGATATGCCCTAGAGGCAATAATAAATGTAGTTATTATTATATCTTTGTGTTTATGATAAATGTTTACATTCATGCTATAATAGTATTAACAAGGAAACATTGATACTTGTGTGATTTGTAAACTTAATTTGAAGTCCCTAGTATAGCCTCTATACTTCACTAGCTTGTTGGTTGATTAATGATTGTGGTTTCCCTATCATGAACATTGAGATGTTATCAACAACAAGATCATATCGTTAGGAGAATGATATGGTGGACATACTCCTATAGATAAGCATAGCATAAAGATCAAGTCATTTCAATAGTTCAATTGCTATATGCTTTCTGATACATAGTAACCTAATTCCTTTGACCATGAGATCATGCATATCACCTTTACGGATGGATGCTTTGATGACATCAAACACCACACCGTGGCGGGTGGCTATAAAGGTGGCATTGAGTGTTCGGAAAGTATTGGTTGAGACACATGGATCAAGAGTGGGATTTGTCCATCCATATGACGGATAGATATACTCAGGCCCTCTCGGTGGAATGTCATCCAATTAGCTTGCAAGAATGTGAGCTCACAAGGGATCACATATCACGGGAACAAGAAAAGAGTACTTATCGGTAACAAGGTTGAACTAGGTATGCGAGATACCGACGATCATAACCTCGGATAAGTAAACTATCGTGAGACAAAGGGAAATTGGTATCGTATGTAAGTGGTTCATTAGATCAAAGTAATCATAGAAATACGGGAGCCATATGAATTTCCAGATTCCTCTATTGGTTATTGTTAGGAGAAGTGTCGATCATGTCGCATAATTCACGAACCGTAGGGAGACACATAAGGATTCGCGTTGTTTGAGTAGTTATGGTATTATGAGAAAGAGACCAATGTTATTGAGTCTCGGATGGGATCCGGGATATCACGAGGTGATCCGGAATGGTCCGGAGAATAAGATTCATATAAGGAAAGTCCGTTTGAGTTCGGGAATGATTCCGTGTTTTCATCGGGAATGTTCTAAAGGTTACGGATTGTCAAGCACTCAAGGTACATGAATGTGTCATTGCATATTGGAATGATTGCATCATGTACTAAGTGTTCTCTGTTCCAAATAAAGGATTAAATTGAATCCCAAGCAGAAAAGTCAAACGGCATTTGAAAGTCAAGCAGCTAAAACAGAGGTGGGAAACAAGCAAGAGGTGGTTGGAACCGACTTGGGAGGAGTCCCTCCAAGCCGCGCCAACCAAGGCCGACTTGGGAGGTACTCCTCCCTTGGCCGCCCTCCCACCTATAAAAAGGAGGGCCTCCTCCTCTAGACACACAAGTTCCTATCCTCTAATCTCCGGTTTAGAGCCGTTTTGGTTTAGAGCTTCTAATTGCTCTAGCATTCGGTTTAGAGCCTTCTAATTGGTGTGTCTAAACCCTAGACCACTAATAGCTCTCTCTCATACTCCACCATACTCGCTCAGGCTTAAGGCGAAGCCCTGCGGGATCTCCCCTCTACTTCCGATACCACGCCATTGTCTTTGGGAATCGCGAGGAGAGTGCTACAACCTCATTTTCTTTGGAACAAGGAGAGGAAGGTCTTCGTCGAGTAACGAGCGATGTGACCGAAGCGCTGAGGAGCCTTGGGAAGGATCGTCTACACGATCTTGAGATCGGGAAGAGTACGACTACATCACCCACGAGAATCTGCTCTCGTTAAACACTTTGGAATCTTCGAGGGTAAGTTATTCCATCGACTCGTTGCTACAATCTAGTAGATAGATCTTGGCTTGTTTGTTTGCATGCGATAGAAATTTTTTGTTTTCCATGCTACGAAACCCTACAGAAGGGAATATGCCCTGAGAGGCAATAATAAAGTGTTTATTATGTGTATTCCAAGTATATGATAGATGTTTATTTTGCATGCTATAATTGTATCGATACGGAAACGTTAATACATGTGTGTTTAATAAACAAACAGAAAGTTCCTAGTTATGCCTCTCTCATAAACTAGCTCGTTGATTAACAAGATGATCAAGGTTTCCTGATCATGGACATTGGATGTTGTTAATAACGGGATCACAACATTAGTGTAATGGTGTGATGAACATTCATCCGAAGTATAGCATTACGATCAAAGTCATTGAGTTTATATTGCTATAACAACTTATGAAGTGATCCTAATCCTTAGACCATGAGATCATGTCAATCACTCACACCGGAAGAGTTTTTTGATAACATCAAACGTCACACCGTAACAGGGTGATTATAAAGATGGATTCAGAACTAATAAAGTGTTATGTTGAGGCTCATGGATCGAGAGTGGAATTTGTTCATCCCAATTACGGATAGATATACTCTGGGCCCTCTCGGTGATATCACATTGATTAGCTTGCAAGCAAGTGATTTGATCACTAGAATGTTATATCACAGAAACAAGAAAAGAGTGCATGTCGATAACGAGATCAAACTAGGTATGGAGATACCGATGATCGAATCTCGGACATGTAATATATCGTGAAACAAAGGGATTAAGATACTAGCGTAAAGGTTAACGATCACAAGAAAGTCATCGTTGAATGTGTGGGGTCGGTATGGGTCTCCATATCCGCTTCGATTATTGATCCGAGGGTCTCGATCATGTCCGCATTATTCACGAACCGTAGGGTGACACACTTAAGACACCGACATCCAATTGGAGCAAATGTTTCATGCGAAAGAATGAACAAGCGCGAAATTTATTTCACTAGATACCGAAAGCAGGTTTGGTGAAATTGCATAAAGTGGTTATGCATGTGAAATAGAATTCTAGCAAGGGGTTATTGTGAATGTTTTTCATTAAAGTAATTGACAATTTTTGAATAAAATAAAAGAGTTTTATTTAATGAGAGTTTGCATTAAATTTGGTGGAAATTTAATGGGAATTTGAGTGGACTTTTAGTGGAGGGATTTAAAGGGCATTTTGTGAGTGGAGTGTCCACCCACATGAATGAAGGAGGGAGGGCAGCCCCATGGCGTGACCACCCCTTGGGTGCCCCCTCCTCCTATAAAGAGCCCCTCCTCACTTGTCTCTCACACCTCCTCATGAAGGATCTCTCTCCCCTCTAGAATTTATCCCCCATGGTCTCGGACTAGCGAGATACATGTTCCGGTGGCTATTCGGCAAGAAAGAGTTGTGCTTCCGCTGCATCGCTGAGGCGAGGCGGAGGTTGCTCGGTGCCTCGAGCGTGTGTGCGAGCACGGATGCTTGGCTGATTTGGCGCTAGGACTTCCTCTCGATCTTGAGATCGCAAGAGATCGTCTACATCAACCACGAGTTGAACTCGTTAAGCTTTGTCGGTCTTCAAGGGTATGTTCTCTCGGATATACATCCACGTTGTTTGTATCTAGTAGATAGATCTTGGTATATAGTTCACATCGTAGGAAAATTTTTGTTTTCTATCTGCGAACCCTACGATTGTATCGAGCGGATCTATGCGTAGATACTTTACAGGTAGTACACATATGAGTATGTGGGCGATGATGATCATGTTGTTGCTCCTTTGTTGTAATTTTGGATATTGGTGGCATAGTGGGATGAAGCGGCCGGACAAACTTTACATGTCCTCGCACATGAGACTGTTCCGCTTGACATGCAACTAGTTTGCATAAGTGGCTAGCGGTGTCATCTCTCCTACTATAGTCAATATCTATTTTGCAAGCGAGTTGTCAACAATTTGATTATCCTCGTTGTGGTTCATGTTCGTAGGTAAGAACGGTTCTATCTCGAAAGCCCTAAGCCACGTAAAACTTGCAATGGATAAATTAGAGGCGTCTAGTTTAGATTGTTGCTGGGCTAGTGTTATGATATGGTAGTGTTGTAAGTAGAAGTATGAGATGATACTCTTACAACACACATAGCGTGTAAAATCCATAGACCTTGGATTTACACATATAGGTATGATAATGATCATACCACGATGCACATGATAGAGATCATCTGCGGGAACCATATCATTTCACTAATAAACATATGATGTTTCGATAGCATCTTATATTGCTTGTTTAGCCCTTTGTTAGCATAATAAGATGATCCCTCATTTAAACATCAAGATAAGAATGTGTTCTTCCTTTAGTATGCACCGATTATGTTTTCGTCGCTCCAAGACATCACGTGATGATCGGGTGTTCTTGGATCCACGACCATATTTCGGGTGTAAAACAGTTACACACGCGAATACTAAGGTTCTAACTTGGCGAGCCTAGCATGTATAGACATGGCCTCGGAACACGGATCGAAAGGTTAAGCATGAGTCATATAGTTGATATGATGCCCATTTGATGCTCGCCTTTGAAGCTATACCGACTCACGTGATGATCGGACTTGGTGTAGTGGATTTGGTTCATGTAATCACCAAAAAGGCACGAGGGATGTCATTTTTGAGTGGGAGTTCATTCGTAATATAGATTAGTTGAAATCAATCTATCATACACTTAGTATAAACTTTACAAATTACATTTGTAGATGGCACCACCTTTTAATTTCAATGTGTTCATGGAGAAAGAAACTAGCAACGGTAGCAACTTTACCGAATGGGCCATGAATTTGAGGATTCTCCTCTCTGCACAAAAGCAATATGTGCTAGAAGCGTTAGGCCCCACCTTTAGATGATGCCCGACGAGGAGAAGAATGTCTATCGGACTCGTCGGGAGGACCACAACTTAATTCATTGCGGCATATTGTATGGGCTAGAGCGGAACTTGAAAGCGTTTAAAAGCGGCAATGCATTTGATACAATGGGTGAGTTGAAAATGATTTTCGACACACATGCTGTAGAGAGCTACAACGGAGAAAAGTTCTTTAGTGCATGATGGGAGAGCATAGCTCCGTTAGTGAGCATGTACTCAAGATGTCGGGTTACGCCGATAAGCTTGTGTCCTTGGGAATATCGATTCCCATTGACTTAGGCATCCATCGTTCTGCGGTCTCGCCACCTAGCTATAAGAGCTTTGATGAACTATAATATGCAAGGCATGAAGAAGTCTCTCCTCGAGCTTACAATGCTTAAAACTTGAAGTGGAGATCAAAAGGAACATCAAGTGTTGATGATCAATAGGAACACTGGTTTCAAGAAAGACAAGAAGGAAAGCGGAAGGGAAGTAAGGCGGCAAACTGTTGCAGCGCTGAAAAAACCCGAGTTGGACCTAAGTCGATTCCGAAGTGCTACTATTGTAAGGGATCCCATCGAAGCAACCGCCCCAAGTATCATGGCGAGACAAGAAGGCCGGCAAGGCAAACAAAGGTATATATGATATACATGTTATTGATGTGTACTTGACTAGTGCTCGTAGTAGCACCTGGGTATTTGATATCGGTTCAGTTGCTAATCTTTGTAACTCGAATCAGGGGATGCGGAACAAGCGACCGCTAGCAAGGGGTGAGGTCAAGATGCGTGTCGGCAATGGATCAAGTGTTGATGTGATCGCCGTCGGAACGCTGCCTCTCCACTTGCCATCGGGATTAGTTATAAACTTGAATAAATGTTATCTGGTGCCTGCACTGAGCATGAACATTGTATCTGGATCGTGTTTGATGCAAAGTGGTTATTCATTTAAATCCGAGAACAATGGTTGTTCCATTTATATGAATGAAATCTTTTATGGTCATGCACCGATGATGAATGGTTTATTTCTATTAGATCTCGATGATAATGTTACACATATTCATAATGTTGATGCTAAAAGGATTAAACTTAATGATGATATATCCGCATATATGTGGCACTGCCGTCTAGGTCATATTGGCGTTAAACGCATGAAGAAGCTCCATTCGGATGGACTTTTGGAATCACTTGATTATGAATCATTTGATACATGTGAGCCATGCCTTATGGGAAAGATGACTAAAATGCCGTTTTCCGGTTCAATGGAGCAGGCGATTTATTGGAAATGATACATTACGATGTATGTGGTCCAATGAGTGTGTCGGTGAGGTGGATATCGTTATTTTGTTACTTTCACGGATGATTTGAGTAGATACGGTTATATCTATTTGATGAAACACAAGTCCGAAACCTTTGAAAAGTTCAAGGAATTTTGAATGAAGTGGAAAATCATCGTAATAGAAAGATCAAATTTCTACTGGTCCGACCGTGGAGGTGAGTATCTAAGTTCTGAGTTTAGCACTCACATGAAAGAGTGTGGAATTGTTTCACAACTCACACCTGCGGAACACCACAATGAAATGGTGTGTCGGAACATCGTAGTCGTACTTTATTAGATATGGTTCGATCTATCATGTCTCTGACGGACTTGCCGTTGTCATTTTGGGGTTATGCACTAGAAAGCTGCTGCATTCACTTTAAATCGGGCACCATCTAAATCCGTTGAAAAGACATCAGATGAATTGTGGTTTGGAAACAAACCTAAGCATCATTTCTTAAAGTTTGGGGATGCGATGTTTATGTGAAGAAACTTCAACCGGATAAACTCGAACCCAAAGCGGAAAATGCGTCTTCATAGGATACCCTAAAGAAACTATTGGGTATTCCTTCTATCACGAATCCAGGGCAAGGTTTTTGTTGCCAAGAATGGATCCTTTCTAGAGAAAGAGTTTCATGAAGGTGTGAGTAGTCGGAAGGTAGAACTCGAAGAGGTTGTGGAACCTTCTCTTCAAAGTATGGCGAGTAGCCTTGGGAAGTTGTTCCGAGTTGGCTCCACTGCTGAAGAGGGAATTAATGATAATGATCATGAAACTCCGAAGAGAGTACTACCAACCTCGCAGGTCAAACAGACGTGCAGCTCCGAGTTGTCGGAAATCCTGTCATGAATTTCATGGTTGATGAAAATGATGACCTTCGGCGTATGAAGAAGCGATGATGAGCCCGGATTCCAACAAATGGTTAGAAGCCATGAAATCGAGATGGAATCCATGTATGAAAATCAAGTTTGGAACTTGGTGGAATTACCTCACGACCCAAAGGCCGTGGAGAACAAATGGATTTTCAAAGGAAAGCGATGTTGATGGTAATGTGACCGTCTATAAAGCTCGACTTGTCGCAAAGGGTTTCGACAAATTCAAGGAGTTGACTACGATGAGACTTTCTCTCCGTAGCGATGCTAAAGTCGATTAGGATTATGTTAGCAATTCTTGCATATTTCGATTATGAGATATGGCGGATGGATGTCAAACGCGTTTCTCAATGGTAATATTGAAGAAGAGTTGTATATGATACAACCAAAGGGTTTTGTCGATCCTAAGGATGCTAACAAGGTGTGCAAGCTTGATCCATCTATGGATTGAAGCAAGCATCACGGTTGGAATCTCCGCTTTGATGAGGTGATCAAAGAGTTTGGATTTGTCCAAACTTATGGAGAAGCTTGTATTTACAGGAAAGTGAGTGGGAGCAATGTGGCATTTATATTATATGTGGATGACATATTATTGATCGGAAATGATATAGATCTTTTAAACGATGTTAAAAGTTATCTAAACAACAAATTTTCAATGAAGGACCTAGGTGAGCGTCATACATATTAGGCATAAAGATCTATAGAGATAGATCTAGGCGCCTAATAGGGCTATAAAGTACATACCTTGATAAGATTTTAAATAAGTTTAAAATGGACCGGAAGTAAGAAGGGGTTCTTACCTATGTTGCAAGGCAAGACATTGAGTAAGACTCAAAGTCCGGCTCCGGCGGAAGAAAGAGAGATAATGGACAAAGTTCCCTATGCTTCAGCCATAGGCTCTATAATGTACGCCATGCTATGTACAAGACCGGATGTGGCACATGCTATTAGTTTGAATAGTAGGTACCAATCGGATCGAGTTCGAACCGGATAGCGGTCAAGAATATCCTTAAGTACTTACGAAGAACTAAGGATATGTTTCTTGTATACGGAGGTGAAGAAGAGCTCGTTGCTAAGTGTTATGTCGACGCTAGCTTTGACACCGATCCGGATGACTCTAAGTCTCAATCCGGATACGTATTTCTCATGAATGGCGGAGCGGTTAGTTGTGTTGGGCCACGCAGAGATAAAATAAAAACTTTCCTCTAGCGTGGTGATCCCAAGATCTAGCTGAGGTAGAAAGCCACGAGGTTTACCACTAGACGCGCGGTTGCGGATTCTCGATGTAAGCGCGTCGATTGATGCGATCTTCCTCACGATCCGATCGTCCCTGGTGCCGATACGGCACCTCTGTGGTATCCACACGCATTACAAGGAGGCGGCCATGCGCTAGGTTCAAGATTACGGTCGGATTAATGGAGCTAGGGTTTCAACACATGGAATGACCTAACCGAACAACGATTAACCTTTTAGGGTTCTTGTGCTCTCTATATATAGGGAGTGAGCGTGGGCTCTGCTCGTGCGACCCATTCACTAAAGCCCATATAAAACTAGTCACCGTGAGTCCAACTCACTAACTCGATCCTAATCTGGTTTAGGTCCAACCCAACCAGATTATATGATTCGGATCCAATCGAACTTGCTCCCGCTCTTAAGTGTGTGACCCAGCAGGCTCATGGTTACTTGGACACGATTTGAGTCCAACTCACAATCGATCAATCGGCATCGGCTCCTAGCGAGCATCTGGATTCCCAAGTACCAAAGAGTCATGATGACTTGCCTTTTCAATGCGACTTACGTCGAGTCCCTTTTGCCTCACGATATACCTTGTCGGACTATAGGCGAATATGTCATCCCTTAAATAGTCGACTCTCTTCTCGATCCGAGATAAGTGATTCACCGACTAACTCTTCGATCGCCTCGGTTAACACTTAACCGAGTCGTGCATGGCCATGCTTTCAATCATATCTCACGAGAGGGCCCGGATAATATCTCTCCGAGTGGAGGGCAAAATCCCATCTTGGTTATTCACATCACGCAGCTTGATTCTCGATCGACCGAACCACCTTTATAAGCGCGATTCACGGATCGTTTGATGATCCTAAGTCGGTGATCCTCAACTCGGAATATGCAATAACCTCAGTCTAAGGATTACATTGATTGAGATATACAAATGACAGCTTAGTTCGTTGTACCTCAATATGGGTCAATCCGACTCGCTAAACTCTTTAGCCTAGTCTGTAAGTTGGAATAGCATCTCCATGCCCATGACAAGTGGAACCGAGTCATCAAGCCAACTTTCACATTGGTCTAAGTTGTGTGTCCAAAGACAACCTCAATGACCAAGGATATTTAGTACAAACAACATGAATGCATAGTTCCACAACTGAATCACATATTCAATGATACACATCGGATGTTTATACAAGGACTACTTAATAACTTTATGAATACAATGGGAAATATCATCATACATGATTGCCTCTAGGGCATATTCCCAATGATCTCCCACTTGCACTAGAGTCAATCTTCCGACATCATATGTCTAAGCATCTAATGCCCATGGCTCTCAGTGCGCCTCATGCTTCGGTAGGGTAGGCTTTGTCAACGGATCGCAATATTTGCATCCGTGTGTACCTTTGCATAACTTGATATCACCCACGATCCATTAACCGGCGAATCGGGTGGTACCGCATGAGTATGTGCTTGTTCTTACGGTGTTGTCTAGGTTCCTTGGCTTGTGCAATAGCACCATTGTTGTCACAATACACGTCCATCGGATTGGACGAGCCCTGAACCACACCAAGATCCATGAGAAATTCCTCATCCAAAGCAGCTTCCTTTGCCTCCGGCAAGAATATACTCGACCTCTGTTGTAGATGCGAACCACGGTCTCTTGCTTGGAACTTTTCCACTCCACACCTCCGTTTATAATAAACACGTATCCGGATTGCGAGCGAGAATCATCAGTCGGTGAGATAACTGCATCTGTGTAACCCTTTACACTAAGTTCATCTTCACCACCATAAACCAAGAACATATCCTTAGTCCTTATCAAGTACTTTAGGATATTTTTGCTTATCGATGGATCTCTCGAGGATCACCAGTATCTGCTCACAACACTTAGAGCATAGGAAACATCCGCCTAGTACAAATCATGGCGTACATGATGGATCCAGCTATGAGAAGCATGGAATCGCACTCATCCGACTTAGCTCATCGGTTGTCGAAGGACCTTTGAGTCTTGCTAAGTTTTATACCATGGGACATCGGTAAGAACCCTTCTTAGACGATTCCATGTTGAACTTTTCAACACTTTGTCCAAATAAGTACTGACTCAATCAATGAGCCTCCTTGATCTATCTCTATAGATCCGGATTCGAGGATGTATGTTGCCTCACCCAAGTCTTTCATTGAAACTCCTTTCCAATGATTCCTTGGTTTCTTGCAACATCTGGACATCATTTCCAATCAGTAATATGTCATCCACATATAAGATTAGAAAATTTACTTTGTTTCCACTAAACTTCTTGTACAAACAAGAATCATGATCACTCTTGATGAAGCCAAACGATTTGACTACCTCATCAAAGCGAATATTCCAACTCCGAGATGCTTGCTTCAACCCATAAATGGATTTCAGAAGTTTGCATACCTTGTCAAGATTAGCGGATCGACAAAACCCTCGGCTGTATCATATACCGTCCTCGGTTAAATTTCCGTTAAGGAAAGCCGTTTTGACATCCATCCGCCATATCTCATAGTCGAAATAGGCCGCTATAGCTAACATGATCCGAACTGATTTAAGCATCGCTACGGGCGAAAGTCTCGTCGTAATCAACTCCTTGAACTTGTGAACCCTTCGCGACAAGGCGTGCTATAGATTGAAACATTTCCATCCACATCAGTTTTCTTCTTAAAGACCCATTTGCACTCGACGGGTCTTGCACCGTCGCGATCAACCAAGTTCCAAACTTGATTTTCATCCATGGACTTTATCTCGGATCTCATGGCTCCAAGCCATGACTCGAATCGATCCCACCATCGCTCAATAATTTGCGCTCATCACCGCCTAACAAGAACACATCACGAACACTTCGTAATCTTGCCGATCTTCGTAGTACGGTGCTTATCGGCTACCGCCACGATCGGCTCAACCTCCAAGGTTTTTGCCGATTCGCTATAAGCGATTCCTCTCGAATTTCTTGAGTTGCACCGTGCTCCCACTTACTCCCCGAGAAACTCTTTCTCAAGGAAGACACCGCCCGAGCGACAAACACTTTGCCCTCTTCTCGGTAGAAGTAGTAACCCAAGGTTTCTCGGATACCCTACGAAAATACATTTATCCGACTTGGCGTAAGCTTGTCCAACTGAAGTCGCTTGACAAAGCTTCACAACCCCAAATCTTAAGAAAAGACAAACTCGGCTTTTTGCTGTCCACATCTCATGCGTGTCTTCTACCGATTTTGATGGTACTTTGTTTAGTGTGAGCCTTGTTTCTAGACAATAACCCCAAAATGATAAAGGCAGATCTGTCAGACTCATCATTGATCGTACCATGTCCAACAAGGTCCGATTCCGCCTTTCCAAACACCATTCCTTTGTATGCGTTCTGGCGGAGTAAGTTGAGGAACTATTCCACAACTTTTCGATGGTCATCAAACTCATGGCTCATGTACTCGCCTCCTCGGTCCGAATCAAGAAACTTTATTTTCTTGCCGAGTTGATTCACGTTTCATTCGAATTCTTTGAACTTTTCAAAGGCTTCCGACTTATGTTTCATTAAGTAGATATATCCATACCTACTCAAATCATCTGAAGGTAATGAAGTACTCATAACCACCCTCGGTCGTGCTCATTGGTCCACATACATCACTATGTACTAGTCCCAACAAGTCGACGCCTTCGCAACTCTTTGCAAAGGTGTCTTGGTCATTTTGCCGAGGCAAGATTCATGTCTCGAGCGACTCCAAGTCGAACGGGTTAGGAGTCCATCATCATGGAGCTTCTTCATGCGTTTCCAACTTATATGACCAAGCCGGCGATTGCCAAAAGTAAGTCATATTCAGATCATTTGGTTTCAACCTTTTAACATTTATGTTATAAACCGAATCACCATCAAGATTCAAAATAAATAACCGCCCGACGGTGCAAAGCCGTGAAACATATCATTCAAATACAAAGAACAACCATTATTCTTGATATTCGACTCATAGCCTTGCCTCATCAAACATGAAGCGAAATAATGTTTCGACTAAGCCTTTGGAACATAATAACAATTATTTAGTTCCATAATGAATCCGGAAGGTAAATGAAGTTGCATCGTCGAGCTTACAACGCAAGCAACTCTTGCTTTGTTTAAACTCGAATATCAACCTCGCCTCTTGCTACGCTCCTAGTTCTTACGGTCCGCAACGAGTTGCGATGTGAATAACTGATCCGGTATCATATACCCAAGAACTATTAGGTGCATCGAAGATATATGTCTATAACATTGCAAACAAGTGTACCGAGTCGGAAGTCATACCTCCACTCTTGGCTTTGTCGGCCAAGTACTTGCTGCAGCCTCTTCCAATGGCCATCCGCCTTGCAAGAGAAGCAAGTGGATCCGGCTGAAGGAGATGGCTTAGTCCACGAGGAGGCGCTTGGGACCGGGTCCCGAGCCCGCTTTCCTCTGACTTAGCCTTCTTCTTAGTCCAAGAACTCTTCTTGAACTTAGCCTTATTCGCACCATCAACACTTGACTGGTGCCCTTCTTGAGATCCGCCTCTGCTTGAGCATCCCATGCAATTCGTGAGCTTCTTATCCATACCATGCATGTGGTAGTTCAAATGAACTGCCATATGCACTAGGAAGAGAGTTGAATTATATCCGTAGCGAACTCTTCGCTTATGGGGTAGCCAAGCCTCTCCCGAGACTGCACGTAACCAACCATTTTGATCACATGCGGACTCAGTGGAGCACCATCCTTAAGCTTGCAACTCAGCAGAGCCTGAGAGACTTGATACCTCTCAGTCTTACTTTGAGCACGGAACATACTTTTGAGGCTTTCGATCATATCGTAGGCCTCAACATGCTCGAACTGCTTTTGCAAGTCCGGTTCCATGTGAGCAAGCATAAGACGGCTAATATCCGTGGACTCATCTTTAGCCCGACGGTAGGCATTTGTGTACTCATGATCGCATTCTCATTCGGCTCATCCGAAGTGGGTTGTCTAGGACATGGTCCTTCTTTTCTTGTTTGAGAACAATGCTCAGATTTCGATACCAGCTGGTAAAATTAGTGTCGTTCAGTTTATCTTTCTCAAGAATGGTTCTCAACGCAAAACCTGATATCTGAGAGTGACTGCTACTTGGTGCCATGATCTTCAACAGAAATATGCAAAACACTTAAGACATGTATTCATAAAGGAGCAAGCATATTAAACATTTTAATATTTTATGCTCCCACTAGAACCAACACCCCTCTGATGGTTACTTAGTGATTCAGGATCCTAAATAAGCAAGTCGGCTAGTGAGCTTTAGCATCACCACTAGCCAAGTGATCTAGGTAGACAACTCCTTGTCAATCGCATCCCATGCGACTCTGTTGGACGGGTGGCATCACATGCCCGGCTCCCATCCGACCTTTCCCGAGTCCCACAACCAGTTGTGATAGACCTCTAGCTTACCAAGTGTTTCGGTAAGAGTCCGGCTCGAACCCACCTAGTCGAAAAGAATTGGCAGCACCTCAATTTTATGAGCCCACTACCAAAAATGTCCGACTTGTGATGGTGCAAACACTGGCGGGAAAACCGACTAGACCTTCTTTGAGGGATTAAATTTTACCGACTATCTAATAGAGGTAAAACAGAGACATAACAATAACACAAAATAAATCAATTATAATGTGAAATGGTATGGCTCTCTTCATGGCGATCTCCATCTCCATAAAGCTTGTAATCCGACTCGTGCCAACTCTTGTCACTTGCCGTCTTACTCCATGTCGCCGACATGTACAACGCCTTGCATGCCTTCCGGTTCTCCAAACAGCTACACTAGCTTAGTAAAGTAAATTACATGGAGAATCCGACACGCAGGTCGTTATACAATAAAATGACAGCACCTAGGCTCCAGCTGGCTGACAAAACCGTGATTCGCAGATCACGTATGGATTACACACATACATCACATGCACATGAACCATACCATTCACAACTTCCTGCAAAAAGTTATGCATAGATACAAAATCTACCGGCGTTGTGAAACTCGCAACAACGTCTAACGCGCTATGACAGGGCGAAGCCGGCGGTCCCTCTAGCCAGATAGCGGGCGGGGATCGAAGGCGCAAACGACGATTTTTCCGAAGCGTAGATCTCATCTACGATCAACATGGATTCACCATCGTTCGATTCAATCAAACTTTTGATCTTCGATCACCGCTCGGATTTACGTGTCACGTCTACCCGATGGCGGGAAGCCGACCGGTAGGGTATGTTCCACGACCTCGGTATGATCACGGAAATCAGATCTACCATACCCGAGTACGTTGATCCAATCAACCTCGTACAAAACCGATCTATCTCATAGATCGACCACCAAAACAGACATAGATCTCATCTATAGCCTACCGTATATCACATATGCGAGATCTCGAACCTAAAACCGAAGCTATTGCTCGATACCCTTGTTGGGCCACGAGAGATAAAATAAAACTTTCCTCTAGCGTGGTGATCCCAAGATCTAGAGGTAGAAAGCCACGAGGTTTACCACTAGACGCCAGCTGCGGATTACTGCGATGTAGCGTCGATTGATGCGGCGATCCTCACGATCCGATCGTCTGGTGCTGATCGTACACCTCTCTTGGTATCCACACGCATAAGGGAGCGCCATAATCGCTAGGTTCGTTCGGCTGGACCGCTGTGGAGCTAGGGTTTCCAACACATGGAATGACCTAACCGAACAACGATTAACCTTTTAGGTTCTTGTGCTCCTCTATATATAGGAGTGAGCGTGGTCTCTGCCGTGCGACCCATTCACTAAAGCCCATATAAAACTAGTCACCGTGAGTCCAACTCACTAACTCACCCTAATGGTTTAGGTCCAACCCAACCAGATTATATGATTCGGATCCAATCCGAACTTGCTCGCTCTTAAGTGTGTGACCTCGAGCTCATGGTTACTTGGACACGATTTGAGTCCAACTCAATCGATCAATCGGCATCGGCTCCTAGCGTAACGCATCGATTCCCAAGTACCAAAGAGTCATGACGACTTGCCTTTTCAATGCGACTTACGTCCGAGTCCCTTTTGCCTCACGATATACCTTGTCGACTATAGGCGAATATATGTCATCCCTTAAATAGTCCGACTCTCTTCTCGATCCGAGATAAGTGATTCACCCGACTAACTTAGCCGATCGCCTCGGTTAACACTTAACCGAGTCGTGCATGGCCATGCTTTCGAATCATATCTCACGAGAGGGCCCAGAGAATATCTCTCCGAGTGGAGGGCAAAATCCCATCTTGGTTATTCACATCACGCACTTGATTCTCGATTCCCGAACCACCTTTATAAGCGCCATTCGGATCAGCTTGATGTAACCTAAGTCGGTGATCCTCAACTCGGAATATGCAATAACCTCAGGTCTAAGGATTACATTGATTGAGATATACAAATGACAGCTTAGTTCGTTGTACCTCAATATGGGTCAATCCGACTCGCTAAACTCTTTAGCCTAGTCTGTGTAAGTTGGAATAGCATCTCCATGCCCATGACAAGTGGAACCGAGTCATCAAGCCAACTTTCACATTGGTCTAAGTTGTGTGTCCAGCACAACCTCAATGACCAAGGATATTTAGTACAAACAACATGAATGCATAGTTCCACAACTGAATCACATATTCAATGATACACATCAGATGTTTATACAAGGACTACTTAATAACTTTATGAATACAATGGGAAATATCATCATACATGATTGCCTCTAGGGCATATTCCCAACAAGTTGAAGGAGCTCCAAACAACCTGTGGTAGCGGGATCAACAACGGAGGCCGAATATGTTGCTGCTTCAGAAGCGGCTCAGGAAGCAGTTTGGATGAAGGAGTTCATATCCGAACTAGGAGTGGTGGCAAACGCGTTGGACCCAATGGTGATCTATTGTGACAACAATGGTGCCATTGCCAATGCCAAAGAGCCAAGGTCTCACAAGCATTCCAAGCATATTAAGCGCCGTTTCACTCCATCCATGAGCATGTCAAGGATGGAGATATAAAGATTTAGAAGTACATACGGATCTCAATGTAGCAGATCCGTTGACTAAAACTCTCCCTAGAGCAAAACATGATCAACACGAACTCAATGGGTGTTAGATTTATCACTATGTAACTAGATTATTGTCTCTAGTGCAAGTGGGAGGCGAGGGAATATGCCCGAGAGGCAATAATAAAGTGTTTATTATGTGTATTCCAAGTATATGATAGATGTTTATTTTGCATGCTATAATTGTATTGATCTGAAACGTTAATACATGTATGTTTAATAAACAAAGAAAGTTCCTAGTTATGCCTCTCTCATAAACTAGCTTGTTGATTAACAAGATGATCAAGGTTTCTGATCATGGACATTGGATGTTGTTAATAACGGGATCACAACATTAGTGTAATGGTGTGATGAACATTCATCCAAGTATAGCATTACGATCAAAGTCATTGAGTTTATATTGCTATAACAACTTACGGTGATCCTAATCCTTAGACCATGAGATCATGTCAATCACTAACACGGAAGAGTTTCTTGATAACATCAAACGTCACACCGTAACAGGTGATTATAAAGATGGATTAACTAATAAAGTGTTATGTTGAGGCTCATGGATCGAGAGTGGAATTTGTTCATCCCGATGACGGATAGATATACTGGGCCCTCTCGGTGATATCACATTGATTAGCTTGCAAGCAAGTGATTTGATCACTAGAATGTTATATCACGAACGAGAAAAGAGTGCATGTCGATAACGAGATCAAACTAGGTATGGAGATACCGATGATCGAATCTCGACATGTAATATATCGTGAAACAAAGGGATTAAGATACTAGCGTAAAGGTTACCGATCACAAGAAAGTCATCGTTGAATGTGTGGGAGTCGATGGGTCTCGATCCCGCTTCGATTATTGATCCGAGACGAGTCTCGATCATGTCCGCATTATTCACGAACCGTAGGGTGACACACTTAAGAGACACCGACATCCAATTGGAGCAAATGTTTCATGCCGAAGAATGAACAAGCGCAGAATTTATTTCACTAGATACAAACAGGTTTTGGGTGAAATTGCATAAAGTGGTTATGCATGTGAAATAGAATTATAGCAAGGGTTATTTGTGAATGTTTGTCATTAAAGTAATTGACAAAATTCTGAATAAAATAAAAGAGTTTTATTTAATGAGAGTTTGCATTAAATTTGGTGGAATTTTAATGGGAATTTGAGTGGACTTTTGAGTGGAGGGATTTTAAAGGGCATTTTGTGAGTGGAGTGTCCACCACATGAATGAAGGAGGAGGGCAGCCCCATGGCGTGACCACCCCTTGGGTGCCCCTCCTCCTATAAAAGGAGCCCTCCTCACTTGTCTCTCACACCTCCTCGTGAAGGATCTCTCTCCTCTAGAATTTATCCCCATGGTCTCGGACTAGCGAGATACATGTTCCGTGGCTATTCGGCAAGAAAGAGTTGTGCTTCCGCTGCATCGGCGGAGGCGAGGAGGCGGAGGTTGCTCGCCTCGAGCGTGTGTGCGAGCACGGATGCGCCACTGATTTGCGGCTAGGACTTCCTCTCGATCTTGAGATCGCAAGAGATCGTCTACATCAACCACGAGTTGAACTCGTTAAGCTTTGTCGGTCTTCAAGGGTATGTTCTCTACGGATATACATCTGCCCGTTGTTTGTATCTAGTAGATAGATCTTGGTATATAGTTCACATCGTAGGAAAATTTTTGTTTTCTATGCTGCGAACCCTACACGTGGATCACCCTCGACGCCTTTTATCGCTCTCGCCAGAATTTCTCCACCTCCACACCAAGCACCCTACATCGTCAGCGTCTTCCCCTGGGTGGGCCGACATGAGCCAAAGTCGGCCTACCATGGGCCTCCTCGACTCCATAACTCTTGCCAAGCTCCTCGTCGAACCGAACACTTGCCAACACCAATTTGTCCTTCTCCCGCATCCAGCCTCGTCAACTCGCCTCCAGGTTTCCCCGGGTGGGCCGGCACGAGCCAAGCTCGGCCCACCGTGGGACAACACTTCTCGGTTGGACCGGATTGACCACGTACCCCGGACGGGCCGCCAGTTTGGCGCTTCGGTTGGGCCGGGTGAGGGGAGACCCCAGTTGGGATCTTTCTCTCCCCCCAATCCGTTTTTGCTTAGCCTGGTTGATCCAAATCAACTCAGGCCGAATCAGTAATTTGGCTGGGCTCCTCCTTACCTCCTGGGCCTGGGACAAATAATAGCTACTGCGGCTGGGCCATATCCTGACCTGGCTGGGTCCTTTCTCCCCTAGGCCGAGTCAATCGAGGTCAAGGCCGAATCTCCACTCTGACCAGGGCGCTAGGGACAAATTAAATCATTTCAGACAGCCTCTTATTCATCTCCATATGCACCCTCAACCTCCACAGCGACACACCATCAATCCATGACAAGTCCCATAAGTCTCGTGCCAGTATTGGGACGCCCTTGGCTCAGACTTTCACATGCCCCATGATATAAGCTTGGCATCTGAGGAAGATGCTGAGGAATATGCCAGGCATCTCTAGAGATGCCAAGGTATATGTTGAGCATATCCGGAAGATGCTAGGAATATGCTGAAGATATGCTGATGACAAGAACTACGAGACAAACTAGTCTAACTAGGACAAAGCTTGTAAGCCAAGACTTGTCCCCTGGGATCCCCTTTATAAGGAGCACCAGGGGGATTGTTACAAGGGAGGACCCCAAAGGTATCCTCTCCTCTCTGCTCGCTAGGAGCACATCTTCTTACTCCTCTACTCTCAGAGAGAAAGCTACTAGAAGCATAGGAAATATGGCTCAAGGAGCACCATTGTAGCCACAGAGTAGGGTGGCGAAGCAACATGCGCTAGGAGATGGTTTCTGTCCACTATGTAGGATCCCGAAATCGGGAATCCACATAATGTTCGCCTGTCTCGCGGCTCAGTTTCTTTGGAACTTCGTCCGAGAAACCTTGGGTCCTAATTGTTAGGCTCAAGATCTCAGTGAGTTCCTAGAGACACCTCACAGGCAAGAGGCGCCGCCTATTCTGGCTTGTGTTTGTCGCGATGTACTGGACCTTCTGGACTGTGCATAAGAATATGGTGATTGAGAAGATTTTTCTTCAATGTGCTTTTGACTCGGTTTTGAAATTTTTGGCACTATTGCAGCAGTGGTATCCGCTATTTAAACAAAGAGACAGGGAGAAGTCGGGTCTATTTCGAGACTTACTAGAGGTGGTGAGTCGGCTCTTTTTCTCGTCCAGGAGAAGAGTGACTCTCGTTCTTGGGGGCTTTCATCTTGTTTCCTCGGAAAACAGTACATGACTGCAACTGGAACTAAATGATTTATGGACATGTGTGATTCCAACATTGATAGCTTGTTGGGTCTTCGGGTGCTAACTTTTGTAAAAAGAAATATGTTTTTATTAAGGACATGTATAATGATTATATCTTAGCCATGCGATATAAGATAATTGATGAGGTGGAGGAGAGAGAAATGAAAAATATATGTTTGTCTTCTATTACCTGAGAGATGGTCTCTACTCTCTAGTAAGAAATATAAGATGTTTTTCTCCATTGTACGAGTTATATTATCTTATCCACCTATTTTCTAATTTATTTTTAGTAATGTAATAGTAGCATGTAAATAATAATTGTTAAAGATAACTCTAAGATATAATATATTATAGACCATCTGTTTTTATCTTCTCTAAACAACATGCAACATCTTAGGTAAGACTGCTTTGTTAACAATTGTACAGCCCTAAGAGTACGACAGAAGGTATCAATCCATGAGCCATAGTGGTGGGGATATGTATTTTCCCTCTGTCTAGCAACCTGAATTATATACTATGTAATAATCTTGTGTTCCCATTGTTCTCGGTATAGTACTAACAATTTGATTAGTTCAAGAGGGTTGACAGCTCTTTCTTGGAATATCATGGAGAGAAGCTTAGTTTTAATTAAAGGGTGCAAAGCCCATCAATGAAATGTAGCTTCATTTATTTCTTGCATGACATGTAGTTCCTCCGTTCTGGTTTAAAGGACATAATTTGCAATTCTCTGAATCCTAGGTGTCCTCTAATTGGTCCATTAATAGTGTGAAAAGAACATAATGAGGAGAAAAAGAGCCAGCAAAGCGTTCACATTTGCACACATGTGCATACAAGCATTTTGTTCTTTTCACACGGAAGTAATTATAGAGATTAAATGCTTTTATGTCTAAATATTTTAGGATTGTATGGTTTGCAAACTGTGTCATTTAAATCGAGACGGAGGGAGTAGTTATCAATTCTATTGGTTCCTTGGTCTGACAACATACTCCCTCCAGTCCGGTTTATTAGGCGCACACGTAGTTTGAGAACAACTTTGATCAATAATTTTGGTCAACAAATTTTACATAATATGTTATAAAAATTATACCATTGGATTCATCTTCAAAAGTAGTTTCCAATGATATACTTTTTGGGACATATATTGCATATTTTATTGATCAAAATTGATGGACAAAGATTTTTTTAAACTACGTGCGTGTCTAATAAACTGAACCGGAGGGAGTAATAACAATTAAAGTGTTTTTGGATTTATTAATGTCAAAAATTAAACATGCCTATAGTTAGTTTTTGGTGTTTCTTAATGATTAAAACTAGAAGAATACCCCACGTGTTGCAGCGTGAATCTCTTAATAGATTGATTGTGTAAATAAATAGATATAAAATGCGTAAAATATGAAGTTCTCTAAAAAAACATGCATGATTGTTCACAATAGTCAAGAGGCTAAATTCAATTGACATAAAAATTGTTGTATATTTGATGAATAAAAATTAGTGGCAGAGACAATTATATGGCCAAGAAGTAGATGACATGGATAGCTTGTATGTACCATAAATGAATGTTAATGAGATGACATGGGCAATTGATTGGCTGAAATAGTGGGTGATGTGGATATCTTGCATGTTGAGTTAGACTATTATAATTGCTAGTTAGTGGGATTTTGCTCTATAAGAAAGTATAGATTGATCTAGGGATCTTCTGACTAACAACATCTCTAGCAAACATGGTGGTAAAAACATGAATATGACTAATCTGAACATGCAAATAAACATCTATACACACATCAACATCCATTAACCCATACATCCCAATAATCCATGGCATGATATGGATAATTCTCCTTCCCAAATGTCTAACGAATGGTACACCTAGAAAATTAAGTGAGATCACATAGCGTTGCTATTGAGTTTAGTCCCACATCGGTTGTGGAAGGAGACCTAAAGTGACTTACAAGGATGAGGGTGTCTCATATTTATTTTACCAATTATATATGGGGTGCAGTTTCTTTTTTATTTTGTCAATTATATGGTCTTTGTGGTAAGCATAAAGCCAGACTAGAGCCAAAGGTCCATCATGGTGCCAAGAAGTTGCACGCTAAAATGGACCCAATAACTAACTAACTACCAACGAAAGGAAAGCCCAAGAGTTTTGCTATCGCGAGGCTTCGTTCAGAGAGGAAAAACAATACTACGAGCAAGTATTATTATCAGAGAATGCCGTAGGAGGATCGGATGGTGGCGTTGGAGCACTAGGAAGGCGCTCCCCATAACCAAACCAATCATCGTTACCAATAAAACCTGGGGCGACTGATACGCCTGTTTAATGGTTTCATCTTTAAGCCTCCGTCACCATAATATAGTAGTATGAAAAATCTCTAGAAGTTCCTAGCTAGATCCCTGCTGCGTATGCAGCTAGCCTACGAGAGCAGAGCAGATCATTGCCCTTTGGAAGACCCAAATCTTGGCCAGGTTCGTCGCGCGCGCGCACGTACGTAGATCGATCGCCCCTTTCGACTAACTCAATCGTCGGTCTTCCTTTTGCCGTCACCGATCATGCTTTGCACAAATTCCGATCCGGCTCTCCTCGCCTTTAGAGAAACAGTCGGAAATTACCCTGAACCCGATGCCGCCTAACAAGACGCTCTCTTAACAATTTATTTAAAAAACAAGTAGACGCTCTTGAACGTCGTAGCTAGAGTTTCTCGCGCGTCAAAAGCGAGCCACGCTCGCCGCATCGAATATAAACCGCAAGCTAGCACATGCTGACCTCATTATCTACACATTATTGAATATAGTAGTACACGTTAAGTCGTCAGTCGGTCTAATCATGACCAAATCGCTTTGAATCAGGCATGCAGCGCGAGTGCGCGGCTAATGGCAGGTCTCTTTTTCCAACCGGCCAGCCGGCCCCTACCCCGATCCACATCCACTGGAGGAGGAAGAACGCAGAGCATTTCTCGTAGCAGCTTAATTTAGTGCAGGAGAGGGGGGAATGTATCGCCTTTGCCGCTTTCCGTCTTGTGCTCCGCAACTTGGGCTTCATTCTCATTCCTACAGGAGATGCTGGCTGGATTAGTTAAGCTTATTATCGCTGGGGTTTCCGCCTAAGCAGAACAATATCCGAGCGTGACGTCCTGTGATCTGCTTTGGACTAGGGGCTGTCGTGTCGTCTCCGTGGTAAACAAGCATCCGGGCCGGCATCGCCGCCGTGCGACGACGACGAAGGCGATGGTCAGATCATACCAGCCTATCGACGGAGCATCTACGGGAAAAGGCGGCCGGGGAGCGATGCCGACCTGCGAATGATTAGCGGCAAGTTGGTGGCGATGATGTTACGCCGCACATGGGAACGATACGATACGGTGGGGGTCATCTTTTCACCAAAGCAAGTTGCCGGAGTAAAGGTCATCTGCGCTGCCGGTGCCGGTTACCCAGAACCGCGCGGCCGCGTCGTCGACGCGACCCGGACGGCTGGGAATCCGGCAGCCACGCGCGCCGGATGCCGCTGGGGCTAGCAAAGTGCTCCATCCGAATGTGATTGATCCTTGCTCGGCCCCGTTGAGGAAATATCAGAGAGGAAGCGGTGGTCCTTTGAGGAATGTCGGGTCGGAGCGTCTGGTTTAATTTTCCTGCTGGTTTCAGGGGACAGAGATCTGCCACGAATTCGGCTCGTTGGCCTTGCCTGCACCTCTCTCTTCCAGACTTCCACTGTGCATCGAGACAAGCGTATCATCCATAGCTTAGCTTTTGAGGTGAATTCCGTGGTTGGCATGGCAATACATACAATGGCACAGTTTTTCGCCGAATCCTGGAACCAAAGTGACCTCTGCCTGCCCTTAAGAGCCAGGTATTGAAACTCGGTGAGGTGCCACCAACATCACCCATGATAAAGCTATCGCCCCACCCGTTGCGCGGAAAGGCGGCCAGTGTTTGCATTGCAAAATGTCAGAGTACCAATCCAAACCGGCCTACACCACAAGAGGGCCGGCGAGAGTAGCTTAGGGCAGCTTTTGCGCCGATTTGTACTTAGTAGCATATACAGACGTGCTTGCACGTCTGTGCGTGCGTGCCATAACATTGACCTGGATTTCCCTTCTCCAGATCTCCAGGAAAAACCGATAAGACCGTAACGTAGGACGACGTACTGGATCAGGGGAGCACAGCAAGCAAGCGGCACTCCGCTCGAAACACTCAAGTGATGATGCACAGACCAGACACGCACAATTTGCAGCACATTCGCGATGGATGGTCGCGCGTACGCTCTCCAAGGCATACCGTGCACTTGCCCCTGCTGCGGCAGCAAGAGACAAAGAGAGCACATAACTACTAATCTCCATGTAGCTCCAGCTCTTAGGCCTGACGCCTGACCTCAAAACCACACTGCTAGTCCTTTCCGGAAGGATTCCATACCCAGATTCCTAGCGATCGCTTCAACTGTCAAGGCATGGTAGCCTATGTCTCCATCAAGACAAAAATAGATAGTAACATGGGGTAGTACTGTAGTACATTACCGGCATGGGCAGAATAATCTTGTGTCTTCCCTGTCATGCCCTGTTTACTCTCTTGGGATTGTCAGGATTCTCATTTCGACAGATTAGCAAACAGATTTGCCATGCCACGGGCTCAAAGCCCCTACTATCTTCAGGCAATGATTGACGGATAGATGACGATGATTGCCTCCAGAACCCAGCTTTTCAGCAGCAACCAAGCAACGTCCAGATTTTACATAAAAAACCGAAACCTCCTCCCGGGAATTTTTTTCTGTTTCTGGAAGTTTTTCCCATCCACGTACATGTCCGTGTCATGTAGTTTCAAGCTGCAAAGTATCCCTGTCAGACGTCTGTTTCTGTACTTGTGAAGCCCATGTGATGTCTATCGTTTTCAAGTTCAATCCACCATTGGAGTGGCTGGGCCAATGGGATATGCCCACGTGAAGGGCGGCACTGCTTTATTCGCGTTGGTCAAGGGATCAACATATTCCATCAACTTTTAGGTGTTAAATGAACTCTTTGCAATCTCCTTGTTTGGAACTCGCCGAGTTGAAATTTAGGTCTGCGAGATAACATCATGCTCAATTGAAAGGTATTGTCATTCACCTCAGGTCCTTGTTTGGTACTACTTCTCTAATCAACTAGTAGAATTTACCTTCTTTCTAATAACCTTTGGAAAGAAATTGCTGGTGCAGAAACGGCCGGAACTTGCATAGCGAAAATCTGCGGAATGCTGTTGAAGTGAGAGTGCAGTATCCGGAGAATGAAGTCCACATAAACTTTACTGTAAAGCACAGGAATAAAATTAGATTCTATGGTCCCCTACTAGTCAAGATCAGTGTAGACCTTATCAGACACATCTTTGCCTCATCTCTTTTATCTGAAGTCCCTATAGGTTGGCGTAGACAGTTTTTTTTTTCTTGAGACAAAGGACCAGCAACTGAGGGCAGAATCTTTTGTGAATGATATTCCATCTCACAGTTGGAACGCCAAAGAACACATAAACTTGTGCAAAAGGTTCACAAGAACCTGTATTTAGGTAATGAACGCTCATACTCGAAAATAATTTTTCATCAGTTAAACTTGAACATAAGACATAAGTTGGAGTAGAATGTGGTTTTGTTGACACAGTTGCAGGACATACATGTTAGACATTTGGAAAAAGAAACTTCAACTGAATATTTTAAGTATGAGATATACAGGTTTAAACTTAAAATATGCTTAATCGATTGTATTAAAATAGACATTGAGAAATACTATCTTTCGTTAATTATTAGATAATTTATTTTCATAAATAATAAAAGACCATAGAATTACTCTAGAAGGTATGAAGTACAGATACATGCATATTTCACGAAATGCGGCATGATCTAGGATAAGATTATATTATACCAGCAGAACAAAGCCCAGTAAGTGAATCAATGCTTTACATTTATGAGTTCCAAAAAAAAATTACTCTTATAAAGTAAGGCGAAAATAGTTGTTACCTTTGACCATATCATAACTTACGGTAGTAAATCAGAACAGATCTTAAAGAGTTGCATTACCGCCATGCAGAAGAAGTGCTGCATCACCAACACTCCATCGTTGCTCTTTCCAACAGCTTTGAGGAAAGAGGCCTTGATCCATAAACAAGACTTAAGGGGAACTACTGGCTGACAGAAAAAGAGAAAAGCAGTTTTAGTGGAAAATCTACAGAATAATTAAATGAATTAAAAATATATTAAACTTAATGTCAATGCACCATCTCATTATCAATAGGTGACAACGATCAGTTGCTGTTTATAATATTTGTTGGACGACCTGGACATGACTCTCAATTCCAGATGATGTATGCAATGAGATAGACCATACACCTGTACCACAGATTAGCATCTCACGCATCCAATCGATACAAGTAATGTCCAACAATATCAACATTATTATCGTAGAAGATAACAAAGAAAAGATAGATTTGTTTGGAAATCCTCTACCGCTTTTTATCATTGCAGTATAGTATTCCCATCCCACCATGCGTATACCAATTAATAAACAGAGGCGGTGTTTTAGCTCATGGGACTAGATGCTCCCATTGCGGAAAATGCATTTAGAAATGTTTACAAGAACTGAAAAAAAAACTTGAGGATGTACATGCACGTGTCTTTTACATGTCCTCAAACATTTTTTGAAGAAAAGACATATGTAGTGTCATAGCTAAAAAATGTCTCGTGAAAAGTCATTTTGTACCACTGAGAATTGCTTTTCTTACACAGGTCGAATTGTCTTTTTTCCATGAAACTTTTTTTGTAGATATTTTTTTACATTTTGAAATGTGTTTTTTCACAATGGAGCATCAAGTCATATGATCCAAAGTGGATTTTCGTTAATAAACCTCTTATTCATCTTCCTTGCAAACCATCCCTCCCTGCAATAATCACTACCTTCGCATTTACAATCTGACACGTTACAAGACGGGAAAAAAACCCTTACCTAAACACTAAGCTTAAATTGTGTTTGCCTGAAAAAAGTTACTGTTAGAAAAGAGGGGGTCATAACTGAAAACAAAGAATTTTTTCTAATGCATCAGTCTGGGAGACAAGTCAAAAGGCAAGCCCCTTTTCATTGCAGACACCTATTTATTAGGCTAGGTATAGGGAATAAGTTAGTGCGATTACATCAGATTTGATTCACCTACGTGGAATTGCAGCGAGCACTTCTTCTATTGGTGTAGGCCCGGAGGGTGGACAGCCCAAAATATTGCAAGTGATAGCAACCCATATCATTGTTTGTAGTTAAAGATACCATGGTGTCCAGAGCTACAGGTTCGCTCGTCACAAATGGTTCAGCATCTAGGACTGAGAGTATATATAGAGCACAGGGCTGCACCGCTCACTTCACCCAAGTGCACACTTCGAGGCCAAGTTAGCTCTTCTCGAGCAATAGTACTTAATCTCCTCGGCACCACCAATCGTAGCCAACTATGTCAAGGGATCCACTTGTTGTAGGTAATGTAGTTGGAGATATCTTGGACCCATTTATCAAGTCAGCATCACTCAAAATATTATACAACAATAGGGAGCTCACTAATGGGTCTGAGCTCAAGCCTTCACAAGTAGCCAATGAGCCACGGATTGAGATTGCTGGGCGTGATATGAGAAACCTTTACACTTTGGTGAGTTCATAACTCCTGTCTACCTCATTTTAGCATTACATATGATTTCAAGTTAAGCTTTCTGCATTTGATAAAATAAAACAGCGGTTAACTGCTACTCGAGTGGCTATGTCAGGTCATGATTTTTTTCTCTATAGCCTTATGCTGCAAGACAACATTTCTGAGTACACCCATTAAACTGGAAGCCAAGAATCTTGACTCCAAAGATTTAAAACCTTTTCCTTGTTCTTTGAGAAAGACCTAGCAGTTCCATATTTTCTTTAAAATATATCCTCTAAAGGTGTTCAACTTGCTTTTGCTAGTGTCAGCACATATACCAGCATTTTTGCATGCAGACATATTAAAACTGAAGTTATACACATTGGTCTAGAGTATAGACGTATATGTAATAGGAATATGGAAACCGCAATGATTGCTTCCAGCAATGCCTGTCATATGATGTGAACGTCATACTGGCCACATTAAGATGCTACGAAAATGCATGGCACTAAGAAACTAACATTTGATTAGATTCATTTTGTCTAAGAAGAGTATCAAACAATTGGATAGCTCAGATCCTAAGCCTCAAATTATACAGGCGTATTAATTAAGAAGAATAATGCAATTGCATTGACAGAGGATGAGCAAAAAATCAATTGTAAATAACATTTCAAAGACACATTTATATGCGCAAAAAATCCAACATCCATTTTACTTGATTGAGTAATTTATATAATGAGTACTCAAGTTCATGCTTCTAACAAAGAACGATCACAAACTTACCAATAGGTGATGGTGGATCCTGACTCACCAAGTCCAAGCAATCCAACCAAAAGAGAATACCTTCACTGGTAAGACCTGAAACACTTGCAACAAACTTACACATCAAAGCGGAAGTGTTTCTTACAGTTGTTTGCATGTCACACAGGTTGGTGACAGACATTCCAGAATCAGCAGATGCAAGCTATGGTGGGTTCTTCACTTCTCTTCCTTTTACATCTCATTCCCATGATTTAAATGTTTAGAAGCACTCATAAAAAATTATAATAAACCTAGTTTGTGTTTTCATAAAATCAAATAAAACTCCAAAACCATTAACAATATAAGCAAAGTACTACCTCTGTTCCAATTGAACAGCTAAAAAGGCTTACATTTTGGAACGGAGGTAGTAATTATTTATACAACCCACGGAGTGAAGAACATCAGTTCATCACTGCTGAAAAGGTATGCAAAGCAAAACTATATATTCAAATGACTGGCTTAAACTTGTATAATCTGACTGTCAGCCCTGGGTATATATGATTTGGAAGATTAAACATGACTTTGAGCTTTGAACTATGATCCATATTATACACTAAATCCAATTCAGTACTTGCGTAACAATTAAGTTTACATAATTTGCTCTAAATGTTTATAAAAACTATTTTCAGGAAATGAGATAGTTAGCTACGAAAACCCGAAGCCAACAGCAGGAATACACCGCTTTGTCTTCGTGCTTTTCCGCCAATCTGTCCGGCAGACCATTTATGCACCAGGATGGAGACCAAATTTTAACTCACGGGACTTTTCAGCACTTTACAGTCTAGGCCCACCCGTGGCTGCAGTGTTCTTCAATTGCCAAAGGGAGACCGGGTGTGGGGGCAGACGATACATTAGATGACAACAGGGATAATTGCATTCCTACAATCCTCTGCAAAAAGAGGGTAAATTGAATGATGCATAAGGCCAGAAGCTCCAGACAGGCATTGTGTGTGCTGCAGTGTAATGTAGTATAATTTATAGATTACATTATCGCATGTACAGGCCCTGACTATGGTGTCCTCGAAAAACCATTGTAACCAATGTGAGCCACTGCTCCATCTCTCTTTCTTTCATGTGGAAAGGAGAAGGTTGATGTAAAAGGGAAGTGTGCGTAACAACCCCTCATGTTTCTTAAAACACCAAGATTCGACACCGATCAATGATAAACACCAAGGTTCGACACCGATCAATGATAAATTGCAGATTGCATTACAAGAAAGCCGCCACAGTGAAATCTGTAAGATCCACAGCTTCCCAGTGCCATACTGCTAGGAGCATTTTTCATCACCTGACCTCCAATGATCAATCCAATGAGGATTTATGCGGAGGACCTCATTGGGAATCAGAATTCAGAACCCTCTTCCCCCATCCACCAGTCATGTTCTCAGATTCCACCAACACCAGCAAAGCTAATTTGCACTGAAGCAGATCATTAAAGGCAATAAATCCATATAACCCTGAAATGTGAGTGCAGTCCTGGTCAGATTGTGCCCTTGAACTTATTCAGAAATACAAAATTAGCATGATTTTATCTGCCTGCCTTTGGTAGACAGGCTCGGTATGGCAGCAGGAGGGGAATCAGCTACTTGAATGACAACAGAGGATATGGCCATCTAAACAGCACAATCTTATAAACATCTTCTCAGTTTTCTCGTTGCAGCATAACCTCCATGGCGGGCATGTTCTGAAACTAGCTAGAAAGGTATTCGAACATATCAAATTTGTAGTAATCTTAAAAAAGAGACTAATAGGAACCACGACCTAACCACCAATCAGTGCTTAGGTACTAAAACCACTAAAGTGCTAGCTTTCATTTCTGTAGTCCTTGAAGGTCAAAATTGGATAATTTAAAGCATCATAGATTCGCACGACTTCAAAAACGTAAAAATAAGAAATGCAAAACTGCAATCTCATGTCATCTTGAATCTCCACAGGGAAGTGTGTTTGGTTTCCCAGTAGAAAAGCGTAGTAATCAATCCTAGTAGTAATTTAAGTACATGGTTTTTATTTCATGTGACATTGGATACATAAGAACCCATAAACATCGCATGAAATACAACCGTTCAAATTGCAGCAGGTTATTCACATGAAAACTTACAACCATACATGTTGCATCGAGTTATTCATATGGCTACCAACTGGATTCCTAAGTGGTCCTCTGCAACATGAAGAGCTGCAACATATCACGGGTATTGGGTGCAGTCATCTGGAAACAATAGCATGGGAGTTGCTTATGCGATATAAATGGCGTCTATAGAATCAGTGATTCTTGAGCTGTAAGTGGTTTTGTGTTACTCCCTCCTTCCAAAAAAGGATGTCAAAGATTTTTCTAGATTTGCATGCATCTAGACATATTTTAGTGTATAGATACATGCAAATCTTGACAAATCTCCGACATCCTTTTTTGGAAGGAGGGAGTACTTTTTTCTTGATCATGAGAAACTTTCCGTGATGACCTTTTTTCAATAAAATCAGGCTATGTACATTGGTTGATGCAGATGCCAGGGGTAAAACCTCATTCTCATATACAAAATATCCTGAATAGGAAATATTTTTAAGGAGTTCAATCTTTCCAACTTCCTACAAATCCTTTAAATCAAAGAGACCATCAGTTTTTATGCATTCCTCTCAGAAGGCAATCTTATCTAATAAGCACCGACCAAATAATGCTGGAAGAGAACTGAAACTAACTCATCGGCTGAATTCAAGTCTGGTACTAATGCCTGAGCAGAACTGAAGCTTTGGCATAAATATATCATGTATGCACGTGAAGCTTTCAGCAGCAATACAGAGATCCAGGTTTGAACTTTGAAATTGGCCCTGAGATTTTAGTACCCTATTCTTTCGGCTGTTCTTTCTTTTCCATCAAACTGAAGAAAGGCCACATCCTTTTTTTTCTTTCTAAGGTTGAAAACTAAACACTAAGGGCAAACTAAGGATTGCTGGAGCACATGAATTTTCTTGAATCCCATAGAAACTGAACTGTGTCCTGTAAAATTATGTACTTCAATGAGAAGTGTTACCTGGACTCTGACAGATTTGCAAAACATAGAGGAGATTCAAGTAGGAAAAATAGTAGTGTGTTGCCCATAAAGTAACCGAAACTATATCAAGGAGAATTACAAGTTGTATCTTCTCATTCCGGCAGCAGACAGCAACGTCAGCCCAGAATTTTGCAGCGGCTTCATCAATCTCCGATCCTCCGCCCCTCTACCCCTATAAAAAAATAATGAGAGCAAAACTGAGACAATGGTGCATCCAGTCACATATAATATGTTTGTTCTTATTGCACAAAGTATTAAACTCTCCGTCCCAAAAACGATGTCGCGGATTTGTCTAGATTCGCATATATCTAGACGCGTTTGAGTGTATATATGAATCTAGACAAATCTTCGACATCCTTTTTGCGACGGAGGGAGTACAAAACTGGCATTCTTTTTGAAACAATCATTCTTCAGATGCTAAGAACTAGATTAATAGTAAACCATGGGTTTGAAGTTAACCAAGGTCTATCTTTCCTATTTTGAGTAAGAGAAGTACTTGTTCTATGTGCAACTGATGTCTACTGAACTCAAGGCATCTATGTTTTATTTCGTTGTTTGGCTAGCAAGAGATCATGTAATTTTTACCTATCGTACAAGGTAACTCTGTACAAAGCCTTGTCTCATTGATCCCTGACCACTCCAGCATGTCGCCGTCGAAGTGCCCATGGAAGACAACCAGCTACTCTGACTGTATAGCTCTGCAATGGGTATGTGACATGTTCCGACCCAGCGAAGAGGGCTCAACCATGGCTAGAGGAGATGCGCCTAAGGGTGTGTTCGGTTCTAGAACGAGAGGGAACGGAACGGAGTGAGTCCGTTCCGAGAGCATGAGACGGTTCCGACCCTGTGTTCGGTTCGGAAAAGAACGAGGAACGGAATGGTCCCATATTGTGTTCGGTTGGAAGAATTGGGACCAGAACGGAATAGCTATAATGATGCTTAAAATTCTAATAATTTAAGCTTAAATTTAACAATTGTAATTAACGGTAGCAAATATTTATTTTTGTCTTAAACAACTTTGCTAAAAGTACCAAATCATAGAAATCTTTTTTTCAAAATCTTTGCAAAATATACTCAAATTAGAAGACAGCGTGTTTTTGCAAAATTTTGTCGCTAATCATCTCAGCTGATCATCATCACAGCCAAAAATCCCCGTTGATTCAGTAACTAATCATCTTAGCTGGATTAGTTCACGGATTAGCGAGCCGTTCCGCGCGGTCCGGCCGATTCGGTCGGACGACCTCGTTCCGCATATTAGAGGAATATTCCATTCCGAGGAACTACCTGGTTCCGTTCCTTTCTTCCAACCGAACACACGAACGGACGCTAGACGCGGAACGGACCGGTTCCGTTCCACCGGATTCCAGAACCGAACACACCCTAAGGTACCTGCCCTGGTGTTCTGATAAAATTTGTGTGAGCTAACCCCAATTGACACTGGCGATTTTGATCCTAGAAGTGGCTGTGTAGCAGAAGTCGATGTGATCCCCTTCGCAAGGGAAATTGGCAAGGTCACAGCGCCAATGAAATTGGCAACGGCAGGTGCGGCGGTGGCACGCTTCTTCTTCTCGGTCTGCCTGTGCGTGTGCCGGCAGTGGAGCTAGCACCCGGCGAACACCTTCCTGGGCTCCTCGAGTGCCTTGGTGAGCCCCTCGGCAGACTTGTAGAGGAAGATTTCGTACCCACGGAACTGCCGGGTGGCGTGGTCGACGCCGAGCGGGCCCGCCTCGATCTCGCCGAACTCAGAGAAGAATGCCCTCAGCTTGTCGTGCGAGGGTATCTTGTCCACGAAGAGCTTGCGCTCGGTGCCATTGGGAGAGGGGCCAGCGAGGCCGAGCGAGGCGAGCTGGCAGGCGAAGGGCGGCCATCGACGCGCTTGGAGGCGTCGGTGACTGCGCGGTGGGCGGATGAGCGAATGCTGAAGGTGACGAAGCCGTAGCCGCGGCAGCGGCTGGTGGCGCGGTCGGAGACGGCGTGGCATTCGTCGATGGCACCGAATGGATCGAAGGCGGCGGCCAGCGCGGCGGAGGTGGCGCCGGGGCCGAGGCCGTGGACGAAGAGGCGGCGGTGCGCGGCTTCGGAGGCCGCCGAGGCGACAATGCGGGAGATCAGGGCGGGTTCCCGGAGGCAGGCCTCGCCCAGGAGGTCAAGGACCTCCTCCCTGCTGAACGGCTCCAGAAGCCCCACAATGTTTTCTTCCTCCTGGCACTCATCGGCCGCCGCCGGTGGTCGGTTCGTCGCGGAGTTATTGTGGCTCTCCTCCTCCTCGACTTCATCTCCTCCCATTTCTAGTTCGGCTCGCTCCGCCGGCCGCTCGCCCTTGGGGGCGCGCCGGCGCCGCTTCCGACCCATGTGTTCCGGCCACCAGGAGATTTGGTGGGGTCTGTCCGGAGTTGGGAGGAGGGGGGGGGAGGGGGGGCGGGGTTGAGTTTTTTTTCTTTGAGGATCCAGAATGAGCTCCCGGTTTGGGCCGTAGAATTATCGATTATGGGCCCTGAACTTCAGCTTGTAAGCACATCGCCTAAAATCATCATCTCTGTTTACAAATCATCATCTCTGTTTACACGTATGCGTCCTGATCTGCCTCTTGGTGTGGTTTCAGCCTGCCGGAGCTGTTTGAGGACCACGGCACCGGCGGCGAGAGCGAGCAGTAGCAAAACGGTATTGAGGACCTATTTCAGCAGCTTGGTGTGCCACATGGGATTGAACAAAATCTATAGTTTCCTGACTACTCCCTCCGTTCTACAAATATAAGATGTTTTAGCTTTATGAATCGAATGTATCTAAACGTCCGTTCTACAAATATAAGATGTTTTAGCTTTATGAATCGAATGTATCTAAACGTCTTTTCAGGGCTGTTTGGTTGCCAGCCACACTTTGGCTAGCCATACTTTATAGGCATGTGTTTGGTTTGTACCACACTTTGGCTTGCCATATTTTAGTACTCCTATGGTCCATTTGTCATGGAGTCATTATTTTTGCCAACTTTTGCCAAAGTTTGGCTTCAGATTTTGTAGCCACACTTTTTATGGCTGCTACACTTTGGATTGGGAAAATGTGGCTAAAAACCAAACAACCCTTAGTGTATAAGTTCATAGAGATTTGAAATAAACCTATACACTAAAATGGGTCTAGATATATATTCATTAAACAAAGCTAAAATGTCTTATATTTCTAAATTTCTGAACGAAGGGAGTAGTTCACATCATTTTGTGAACCCACGGGACAAGTTAAAGTGAAGTAAAGTGAAAGAACCTTCTGCTTAGCAGGGAGAAACGCGGCTAACAAATCCTTTCCATTACTCACAACAGTAAATGTGGTATTATGTCACTGCCCAACCTCTCCGAACCAAACACAGAGGATAACACATCTCCGTGGGAAACAACACATGCTCCAACAGAGAATGGACACAGATTGGCATAGTATAACAACATTTATGTACTGATCACACACGACCTATGCACGGTTGGAAACCTATCATATATATTCCAGCAGTTCAAGCGAGTGCGCTACGCAGGCACAGCAAAGCTTGGCTCAGTCCAGTGAGTTGGATCAACAACGATGCATGGATCATCCTTCTTGAACTCAGCAACCTGCAGAGATCAGAGGGAAATGGATTAAGGACCTACCAGCAAAAGGCCCAAGAAAACAAAGAGATAGGACAACAGGGATATGCCAAACCTTTTCTCCGCAGCTGGGGCAGTAGTGATACTTGTGCCAGAGGCAATCCATGGAAGGGCACAGGAAGCAGACGCCCATCATGAATGGCATCACGCAAGCCACAACTGAGGCAAGACTCGGCTTCGACCTGCTCAACATGTAGTAATAAGAGGATTAACAACGGTGATTTTCTATTTTCTGTTGGACTATTGACCTCACCTACTGATTTGGTCCCTGTGTCTACCAGTACCGGAACACAGATTGGAAATTGAAATCCCAAGCGCAAAACCCACTTATAACAGGGGGGGAAATTGCATGGCAAGCCCTAAGTTTGATGCTAATAAAAGGTTTTTGGTTAGCGAGGGAGCATCAATTCATTTCATTACCAGAAGTACTAAGGAAAACTGCATCGTGACTCCTTCACCCATCCAAACATTAGCGCACAAAACTAGGAGAGTGCTTATCAACAAACAATATACATGTAGGATAGACAAGCCAAACTGATCAGTAACAAAATACTGTTGATCCACGAAGATACAGAAGATCCATGGCTCACCTCATGGTTGGAGTTGAGGTAGCTAGCAGTGGCAGAAATCAAGCAATGTGAACAGAAACCAGATACTGCCTGGAAATAATACTAAGCGGGACTTTTAAACATAGAATAATGCTCATTTTTAGTTGGCCAGTTACCAAAATCCAAAGACAACACACTCATGGCATTCCCAAACAGGTGTTTTCCACGTTGAGATAACTGACACTAGGAACGCCAATAGGTCTACCAGAAGCTATCAGGCTACCCGTAATACTCAGCAGGTCTTTAAATAACAGACATTCTAGATACAGGTCTGATTTGATAATAATTACTAAAGAATCCTCACATGCACGCCTTTCGAACGTATCCGCTACTAGCATTCCCAGTACATATCCACCATACGGGATACATGACAACAAATCATGCAAATACATTAGATACCATGGTATGTGTTTTAAGGCTAATAAAATATAAGCTTGGTAATAAGATATAATGGTTGTTTCAACATGGACAGTAAAGTATTCACCAGAACGCCATCTTTGTTCTTACTAAAATAAGATATAAATATTAGATATCTCATATATGACCACCAAACTTGCACACGTAGTGATGCAGATGATGGAATCAGATTGTATTAGAAATTAGACTACAGATCATCATTCAGCCTATCTATAGAGACCAATAACCACAGAGCAAAGCAATGAACCAGCTCAGGCACAAAAAATAGGACATAAGGGGTGAGAAGATATAGTTGGTCGAATCTTGCTGAATACTTGAGCACGGAGGATTATTATAGGAACTACCAAGTGAAGAGGCCAAGTGGGTACCCAATATCTGAACAGCTCAGTTATTACATTGAACATATTCCTGCAGCGTATTTTATAGAGATATTCAAGCTGTGTATTATCCAGGATAAGTAGAAACCACAAAGTAAACTAATGAAACCCTCTTTAATAGGCTTGAGCAGCAGTCCCGTCTTTTGACTTCTGCATTCAGAAATCTTTCAACGATAGAGTGAGAAGAATAGCACATGGTGGCATAGAAGGTTTATCTTCTAATCGAGGAAAGAAGATCCATCTTGAGTGATCCAGTGGACATTCTAAGGTTAGTTGGATATCAGTAGGTACTAGAGGATCCCCTTGAGGGTGACCTCAGGGAAACACTATTGCTGGTGTGTCATTCCATTCCATCCATAAAACCAGAATCACTTCAATCCTTCAAATCAGAGCCATTGGCCAACACACACGATACAAACAGTTTCTTTCACATTACGCATCAATTCTCATGAGTTCCACAAATAATTAAGAGTTTGGTTGAATAATCAACCAACAACGATTCCTCTTTCCAACCAACGCAGACCCACAACCATACGTCGAGACGAACAAGGACCCTGATTATACAACTACAAAACCATCAATATCTCCTCAAGGATCAAGCTCTTCCCATTCGACAATCTACAGATCATCAAACTTCCTTTACATCTCTTCCAGACTTCCAAAACTCCTACTAGCCTTCCAAGTAACCATCATCTCTAACATTCACGCATATTTATCGTAAGAACATCACCATTCTGCATTCTTCCAATCGAATCAGTCTAGTCCAACTGAACACACGAAGGAAGGCAGACAGCTAAGGAAACTAATTTGGTCAGCGTTGAAGACTAAACATCGCAAGATTGACGGTTTCGGTTCCATCCCTCGCAGCTCAAATCGCAGCCAATCTACAAATCACTACGATTCCATCCCTCGCAGCTCAAATCCCGCCTAGACTTAAAAGGTCATATATATTTCCCCGACTGACGGCCCAACATAACACGGGAAGGGAAGGCGAAGGAAGGGGCCTCACCGGAGGGAGGAGACAACGGCGTCGCCGCAGGACTGGCAGTGGAAGGGGGCGGGCGTGTCGCGGAACATGGTCTGCTGCAGGGGAACCCCCTTGGGCGCGCCGGCGTAGATCGCGTTCGGTGGCGGCATCCCCGCCGCGTAGGGGTCTGGCGCGTAGTAGTAGCGACCCTGGACCTCCACCGGGTTGTACGGGATGCCCAGCGCTGGCTCGTCTCCGGCATTCGTGGAAGCCTTGGTCGCCATGGTCTGCGCCGGCGGCCGGAGATCTGGGCTGGATGATTGGCGGTCGCCGGTCGTGGTTAAGGGTTCAAAACCGTGTGACAGCCTCGTTAAGGGGTGGAAGATAGAACGGACGTGCCGTGACTTGCAAACAAGCAGGTGTTACCACGCCAAAAGAAATTGTTTTGGAAACACTTTTGAGCCGAAGCTACCCAGCAAATTGGTTATTAAAGGATTTGGGGAACATTCCAACAAAGTCTATACGGGTCAAACAAGACCTATATAAAGCAACTCTAAGAGCCAAAACTGTAAAAATTACGTCAACGTTACGGTTTTGCAAACGGTTGGTCGAGCTAGCGTAGCCTGTAAAATGGCCCGGTCTGTAAATTATTTTACGGTGGCATAAGAATGTGATCCCATGACCAGTACATGTAGGGCTTGTAACACCCTAATTTTATTTAAATAGAAATTGGGGTTGGTCGTGCATTCATAAGCATCATTGTTTTTGCTAAGAACAAAATTGCACTAAAGAAAAGAAAGCAAAAACGCTAAACCCTAATCTTCCCTCCCTCTTTAAAAACCTTTCAAATGGTTTATGTACTTTGAAAACTACAAAATGTATGGAGCCCAAATGGACTAAAAGGGCCCCACAATATTTTGATAGTTTTATAAACCCCTTTGGTATTTAAAAAAATATTCAAAACAGAAAAGGATTTGGAAATACAAACACAAAAGATAAAGCAGAAATTGGAAAACTGTTTTCGGAAAATAAAACAGAGCAACAGCCAAACCGACCGGCCCAACTCCCTTCCCAAGCTATGAAGATAACTCAAGTAATAAGAATGTAATAACTAAATCTTGACCTATCTTAATTTTATCTACTTATACCATGATTATCATGGCAATACCTAACCTTAACTCTTTAGTGAGATTGAGTAGAAAAGAAACCAATTCAAGATCATTCACCATATATCTTTCTTTCCATGTCAATCCTTATCATTTCTATTGAATCATATTCTAATATCTGTTGTTCATCAAAGTTGAGTAATCAACTGTTGATTCACCAATTCTTAACCTATCAACTCTTGATCTATTAGCCCTATACTTATCATAGTGTTCACCTTAAAAGTCCTTTAGAGAAAGGAGTAAGGAGAAGTAAATGGTAATGCTAGCTGAAAGTATCATTTATATGATATTAAAACAATTGAACAAATATAAAGAAATTGATGGAGTTAACTCACTCCCGAATGGATAATAAGGGTGAATATTGGAGATAGTTCTTAGTTACAAGGAGTAATCTTATTGGATTAAAGAAGGTATAGTCTAGGAATAATATATTCTATTTAGCTAGAGGTACTGAGAAGATAATTATAATACAACTGTAATGTGGTATTGATGAAAGCCTTGATTAGCCGACTGGAAACCTAAGCCATAAATGATCAAAGGATTGTAATGATCATGCTCAAGTCACTAAGAGTGAATGATTATATTGGGTATAAGTGACATTGGTGGATATAACATGATTAAACCTTAGTATATATATATGTTATCCTAGGTTAGCCATGACAAGTCACCATGATATAAAGTGAAGTTTGAATATAAGATACTGGAGTCAAGTAGATATAAGATAGTATGGTTAAGCTAAAGCTAGAGTAGCATGGAGTTATTAGAGTAATATTAGTGATGGATGATTAAGGAAGAGTATGAATGGAGTTAGAAGTAACTACTTGCTGGATTAGAGGTTATCAACAGTAGAGTAGTTGATATAACCAAGTAAAGATATGTGAAGATTATAAAAAGCTTCAGTGACAAGTTTCTGAGATTCATAAGTGAGATCACAAAGTAATTGTGAAGTAAGTGAATAATCATTCTAAGTGGATTTGGGTTCATTAGAAAGATCCTAGAGATAAGAATTATCTCTATGAGGAGGTTAAATTGAGCTTTAGTGTTAAGCTCATTGGATTTATAAAAGAAAATATTGATAAGAATATTTTTGTGAGTAAAGCTCATCATGTTAACACATGATGATAGATATGAAGAAGTGGTATATCTAGGAAAGGAATTCTTAATTAGGAGTCTAAACTTATGAAATATGGAAGCTAGGAATTCTTGGTAAAGACTAAACTTTAAATCCTTAACCAAACATAATACCCATCGATCTAATTGATTTATCATCCTATTTCCACAATTCCTATAGGAATCTTTTATTATAGAAAAGCACTCAAGCATATTTTGTCATTTTAAAACATGAACAATATAAATGCCTAGGAATCATAATTATCAACCCTTATTTTTAAGTCATTCTAAAAAGAACAACTCTAATACTTTACCTTATATAATGATCTCATTTATGATCACAAATATA